>JANAVB010011799.1:8173394-8270771 GCA_029216955.1 Iris pallida
TAATCGTGGTAGTAGTAAATCATGTAATAATGACCACAGTCCGGTGAGTCACTAACAGTCTTAAAACAAGTCTCTTTCGCAGTCCAGAGAGGCACTAACAATCGAGTGGTAGTAGCCACGCCTAATATAACACTATCTCCTAAGGAACTAGGAAGTCAAGTCTGTCACGTCCAGTAAATGGAATCCAGGTACATAAATGAATATGCTAAATAAGCGCATGAAGAACAAGGATACAAGTGCACTAACACAAATACAAATAAAGGACATAAAAGGAAAGACATGGCATATGTAAAAGAATTTAATAAATAACAGAATAAAAGAACACTAAATGCATGAAAATAAATTATATGTATTTGACAAGGTATACTTGCCTGCAAGAGAGTCCAGTTCCTGTTGTGGTACAAACACCGAATTTGAATCTAAACCTATAAAATATTTCAAAGAACCTTATAAATATACATAAAATTCTATTAGGATTATTAGGAAGCACTTAGGTTTAAAGAGGGGGTTATTTGCGACTTGTCCGTATTTTTTCATGTGGGACAAAGAAAAGGACAAAACGTGACACATGGATGCATATGAGTAGTTTAGGGGGCTATATGCAAATGCGCACAACCATTCTAATTTTCTACAGGAATATGTAATAAGTAATAGGGAAAGGAAAGTAAATGAAAGCAAAAGCTTCTCCTCCATGCAAAGTAACTTCTCTACTTTCATGCACATGCCGCCTTCTTCCCCTATTTATCCTATAGATAAATATTGCACTAACGGGAACAGAGAAGCATGCTATTGTGCTCATAAGTTTACCAACGTGAACAATGCCTAGTTTTGATATGTGAATGGTGCTCTCTCTCTCTCTCTCTCTCTCTCTCTCTCTCAACCTTTGTAATTGCTCATGTGAGCAAACTTCCTATTTTATTCTTGCAACAATAGTTGCTGCTTCTAAACACATGGATATTACTACTATTCTTTCCATTCCTAGAGGATACTAGCTAATGCTATATAGGCTTAGTCTATGGAAATTGTAATGAGTAAGGGAAAGATAACAAAGCCTTACTCTAGGTCCAAATTCTTCAGGATAAATGACGGAAACGACGTCCTTACTTCAGAACTCCGGTCGGCCGCACCGAGAGGGCAGATGTGGGGACGGTGATGGCGTTCGACCACAAAAATTCGGCTTTTAGCGGTGGAGTCCGACGGCTTAGCAGTGATCACGACGGAAAGTCGCACGTCTCTGGTAGTTGCAGCGATGCGCAACGTCGACCGACAAGGACGATGGAGGCGCTGGGGTTCACGGTGGCCGGTCCGATGATTTGGTAAGCCTGGTTGCGCGGTGGCATCAACCACCAACAGGATGGGTTGCCGAGCAGAATGAGTGGGGTGAATTTGAGAGTCTTTGATTGGTTCAAGAAGAAGATGGAAGTGTAACATAATATGTAAAAGAAAAAGTGTAGGTGATGTTGATGATGGCAGTTATGGTGAAGCACGAGGGGAATGGTGGAAGGTTCGCATGGTTGAGAGGAGAAAGAGGCTGAGGGATAGGGCTTAGGAACCGGGGTTAGTTAGGGGGGGCGAGTCTGCTCCGTGGGGCTCGGAGGAACATGAACTAGAATAGTGACTCGGTCACTGTTCAACCGGGTTTACTTATTGAGTTTGGATCCAATAAGTTCACCATGGGCTGGGTTAATGGGTTTGTTTGAGTGGGTTATAAACTAAGGGGTTGGCTCTTTAACTTATATAATCATATATACCCATATGCTATAATTAATACTACCATACATATATAAATACATCTAAAAAAATGAATAAAGGGGATTTTACATAACCCCAACACTTTAGAGACAAAATTCAGGAAAGTAGTAACCAAAAAATGTATTTGTCTATGAGTCATCTGTTAACAGCAAAAATTCATAATCAAAGTCCCTGTATATTCAAAAGTTATTGCAATTCTACTAAAATTGGTTCAACAACATTCAACATTGAATATATAAGCAGAAATGGGTTCACAAACTCAATTCTTTTCATTCTTTTTAGCATTTTAGATTAGAATGTCTAACCTAAGTCGTCGTTGGAATCATTCCTTCTATTTTGAGGGTGATTCTCTTAGGAGAGAATGGTAGAACCACTCGCTATTACGAAGAACACCACCAAAACCTTTCAAACAACTTGCAATTTGCTTCGAGCTGCAAACACCTTCGAATGCTCAACGAACACACAAGTAGTCCCTTCCTGCAGTAAGAAACACACTTTTATTACTCACTAGAGAATAAATTTGAGTTAGAAAAGAAGAAAGGGAGAAAGAGGCTCTCGTTTTAAAGAAATAAGCTCTCAACTCCTATATTTCCTCCACAAGTAGGGATCTAGTAACCACAAATGGGAAGCAGTTCACTAAGTCACAAGTGGCTACCATCTTCCCATTTGAATTCAAATGATTCCTTTAATGGGTCACAGGAGAGAGGGTGGCACAATCTAAACCCATACCCGCTAGATCCGACCAACTAAGAATCCAATCAAGCTAACTTGGGCGCACCAATTTACATATAAATGAACCCAAGTGGTAAATATGCGCATAACATAATTAGGATGCGGGACATAACATCGTCTGCCATTAAGAAAAAGTTTTGTCCTCAAAACTTAAAAATAAAATTAACTACAATCTCAAAAATCTACGAAAATATCTGCCATTACGTTCCCGCATTGATTCATTGACCGAGTGGTTGTGCCAACGGACTCGAACAAGCGATACTGAATAGTTCAGGAACATATTGTCGTTCCGGTCAAGAATTTGAACATGATGGCCCTCATATGATAAGTTTGGCTGCAGCTCCAACTGTCCAAAGTTCAACACATGACTTGGGTCATAAAGATACTTCCACAACTGAGATACGTGGAAGACACTATGTATCTCTGCCATTATAGGAGGTAGGGCGAGTCGATATGCCACCTCCATCTCATTAATTATATTCATAATTTTGAGGACAAAACTTTTTGTTAGTTGTGGATGATGTTATGCCTTGCATCCTAATTATGTTATGCGTGTACTTTCACGCTTAATGAGTTCAGTTGTGTACAAACTTGTGCACCCTCGTTAGCTTGATTGGATTCTTGGTTGGTCGGGTCTAACGGGTATGAATGTGGATTGTGTGACCCTCTCTCTTATGACACCTGAAATAAATTGAATGTGAATTCAAATGGGAAGAGAGCAATCACTTGTGACTTAGTCCCCTCTTTGTCGTGACTAGACCCCTTCTTGTGAAGGGACTAGAGGAGTTAAGACCCACTTCTAAAAAGAGAGCTCTTTCTTTTTTCCCCCTCCTTTTCCAACTCCAAAAGTATTTTCTAGAGAGGGTTATAAGTGTGTCTTGCTACGGGAAGGGACTATGAGCTGTGTTCGAGAGTATTTAGAAGGATTTACCGCTTAATGCGACTAGTCACTCAGAAGGCTTTGGCGGTATCCCCTAATTTGGTGAATGGTTCTACCCGTCTCTCATATGAGAATTACCCTAAAAAGAGAAGGAATGAAAGCTATAATGACTAAGTTACGATGACTTAGGCTAGATACCCTAACCTGAAATGCTAAAAAGAACGAAAAGAATTGAGTTTTCAAATTGATTTCTGCTTTCTAATGTTGAATACTAAATGTTGATGTACCGATTTTAATAGAACTGCAATAACTTTGAATATATAAGAATTTTGATTTTAAGATTTTGTTGGTAGACAGAAGATGCGTAGACGACCACATTTATTTTGCCAAAATTTCAAATTATGTACTTAAACTGTTGGAATTAGTCCCGAACTGAACTCGCTGCATTTGTTTTTTCATCCTGCGTAGTATGCTTGCCAATCATTTAGTACCTATACTAAAGTGAGGTAATTGTGCATATGAGTACGAAGATCTTCATAATTGTAAGTTAACAGTTATATCCACTGCCAAAAAGGCATGCAACTAGTTTCCTGCAAGAGAAAAGTATTAGCATTTGGAACAATTAAGAATAAGAATTGCTATGATAGTAACCTACACCTGCACAAACCGTAATATTAGTTACTATGTGAAATGAGTGAAGATATAGCATAGTTTGCATTATTGGTTGATAACGATACTATCGAGTATCGGCAAGGGTGTAAAAACATAGTAAGGTTGTAGATCACAAAAAACTTATTTATTTGAGGTAAACCAATCAGCAATGGTGACTATTATTTAATTCAATTTTAAACTAAAAATAACAAAAACACTTAAAATTATGCCTAAATATATAAGAAAATCCTATTTTTTAAGAATTCATTAATTATTTGCTTGCTGATACCAAAAAAATCGATACTCCGATCCCAAACTGCCGACACCGACAATCCCGATACTCATTAGGAAAGGTCCGATTTTGATACTGATACTGCGAACCTTGAGATATAGAGGATAGGTCTAACATTGGAATCACAAGCCATAGACTACCAATGGGAAGGCAAAAATACTAATGCTCTTATTAAGAAGGCTAGATACATACTAGTTATTGGGGTCAATGCATCATAGCACTTGCTTTCATGGCCGAGCCTATGTGTTTGCCAGGACATAACTCGTACATAGGCCTCATGTGCATCATCACTTGTCACTTGCCAAAACGGTTTATTCCGGATGTACACATGAGAGATAAATACTCAAATACAAACCAATCAAACTCTTATCGCATATCCCATACGGGACTCAAGTCTTATGGTTTCACAATCTCCTTACTCAAAAAAGCGACTTCCTCGTTGCAGCCCGTGAAAATGGCCTAGTTTCACACCAATAAAACATGAAGCCACTAGGTAGCTCTAGTACCATTTATCACATCCTGACCAATGGACCCACCAGTCAATGACCCGTGTATGGGCCTCGTGTGCATCATAGCACTTGCTTTCATGGCCGAGCCTATGGGTTTGCCAGGACATAACTCGTACATAGGCCTCATGTGCATCATCACTTGTCACTTGCCAAAACGATTTATTCCGGACGTACACATGAGAGACAAATACCCAAATATAAACCAATCAAACTCTTATCGCATATCCCATACGGGACTCAAGTCTTATTGTTTCACAATCTCCTTACTTAAAGAAGCGACTTCCTCGTTGCAGCCCGCGAAAATGGCCCAGTTTCACACCAATAAAACATGAAGCCACTAGGTAGCTCTAGTATCATTTGTCACATCCTGACCAATGGACCCACCAGCCAATGACCCGTGTATGGGCCTCGTGTGCATCATCACTATGGCCAACTTGCCAAAATGGTTGATGTATACACGAGACCCGAACACTTAATTATGAATCAGTCAAACTCTCACCATATACCCGAGGGACTAAATCTTGGGGTTTCACAACAAGAGTTGTGTTTAGACAAATATATCTGAATTTGGGCTGTCTACACTTGTCATTATGATCATGTTTTGAGGATTTCAGTTGTATTGGGTTTGCTAGTCAGATATGGTTCCTGCGAATGAATTGTGGCTATAACATACCCCTCTGACACATGATATGATTATCTCATTACTGGTTTTGATCGTGCTCGACTTTTTAGGATAAAGGATTTGTTGTTGTATTACTGCACTCCAAAAGAGGCAGTAATATATGTATTGGTTTTTTTAGTTTTGTTTCTATAACCAGCTTTTGATTTTTGTGTTGAGCAGGTTTTTAGGTGCAATTAAACAGTATCTGTGTTTATCACTATTGAAGAACAGCGCTTCAACCCTTATGATTGTCTTCCAGTTATCTTGTTCCATATTCATTAGCCTTGTGTCAAGGTTCAGACCAGGATTGAAGGCAGAGATTGGAGTCTTCTTTCCGATGATTGTTCTCAGAGTATTGGAAAATGTTGCTCAACCAAATTTTCAGCAGAAGATGATCGTGCTTCGCTTTTTGGAAAAGCTCTGCTTCGATTCTCAGATTATGGTAGACATTTTTGTGAATTATGATTGCGATGTGCACTCACCTAATATATTGAGAGGTACTTTGTTCTATTGCTTCAATTTTGCTAGAAATGAAAGATTTCATTAACTATCAGTCACTCATATGGCTCAGGAAATTGTGTTCCTTCTCTTTTACATATGTTAGCATACTTGTAGATTTATATTCAATCTCCTACTGTCTTACTGATGTAATAATTTTCTATATGAATATTGCGTTATATAGGATGGTTAATGGTCTGCTAAAAACAGCTCAAGGTGTCCCCCCTGGTGTGGTCACAACATTAGTACCACCTCAGGACACTACTATGAAAGTTGAAGCTATGAAGTCCTTAGTAGCAATTTTGAGGTCAATGGGGGATTGGATGAACAAACAGTTGAGAATACCAGATCCTCATTCTTCAACACTTGCCGATAATGTTGGTGGAAATGATCTTCCTGTTGCAAATAGCTTCGGGGAGGAAGCTGCTGACGGAATGGAGGCTCAAACTGAAATTGCAAATGGTATCTCGGAAGCTGTATCTTTGGAACAACGCAGGGCTTACAAGCTAGAAGTTCAGGTGGACTAGTTTACTATTGATGTCTGCAGGTCTTGTTGAATTTGTTTTACCCATCTTATTTAATGTTTGCAAATGCAGGAAGGTATCTCTCTTTTCAATCAAAGGCCTAAGAAAGGAATTGAGTTTCTTATAAGTGCAAATAAAGTTGGTGATTCACCAGAGGAGATAGCTGCCTTCCTTAGAAATGCATCTGGCTTGAACAAGACACTTATTGGTGAATATCTAGGAGAAAAGGAAGAATTATCCCTTAAAGTCATGCATGCATATGTGGATTCATTTGATTTTGAAGGTATGGAGTTTGATGAGGCAATCAGGACCATTCTACAAGGCTTTCTGTTGCCCGGTGAGGCACTAAAGATTGACCGTATCATGGAAAAATTTGCTGAGCGTTATTGCAAATGCAACCCAAAGGCCTTTACTAGTGCAGATCGGCTTATGTCCTTGCATACTCAGAATAATGCTCAATACTGATGCACATAATCCTATGGTTAAAAATAAGGTCTGTTATTGTTCCAGTTGACTTTTCTTGTGGATGTCCATTGCAAAACTCTGAACATCTTCAAATTGGTTCGTGCAGATGTCTCCAGATGAGTTCATAAGGAATAATCGTGGTATTGATGACGGAAAGGATCTACCTGAAGAGTATATGCGAACCTTGTATGAAAGAATTTTAAGGAAGGAAATAAAGATGAAAGAAAATGATTTGGCTCCTCAACAAACACAGTCTATGAACTCTAACAGGATCCCAGGCTTGGATAACATTTTGAATATTGTGATTCGGAAGCGAGGAGATCAACTAATGGAGACTAGTGATGATCTCATCAGACACATACAAGAACAATTTAAGGAAAAAGCTCGAAAATCTGAGTAAGCTATTCTATCTCTAGTTACTATTGAGTATCAGTCGATAGTCTCCTCTTCCAATTTTTTTGGCATCTTTTGAGTGAATCCTCTTCAATCTTTCAAAATAGTCTTCTGTAACTCTTTTCTGCAGTTTGTATATTTGTTTCCTCAAATTGTGGGCACATATGTCTTGGTAGTGAGTATAATGCTTTTTCGTGTTAAAAATATCAGGTCTGTATATTATGCTGCAACAGATGTAGTAATTTTAAGATTCATGATTGAGGCATGCTGGGCACCTATGCTGGCAGCCTTCAGTGTTCCACTCGACCAGAGTGATGATGAAGTCGTAATTTCCCATTGCCTTGAAGGATTTCGATGTGCAATCCATGTTACAGCAGTCATGTCTATGAAGACCCATAGAGATGCCTTTGTTACCTCACTTGCAAAGTTCACATCCCTACACTCAGCAGCTGATATCAAACAGAAAAATATTGATGCAATCAAGGTTTGCTTATCTCTTCTTTCCTTCCACACATGCATTATTGTTGTAACTTCATAAGTTGCTTCATTCGACTATAGATGTTAGACATATTGCATATTGATTTTGAGAAGACCCAAACTCTTGCCTAGGTTTCTCGTAATCAATATACCAATGTGAACTTGTATTAGCTTGAAATGGCAGGATACCCACATACATTAAATTATCTTATGCAGTTTTACGTCAGTTCCAAGCATTAGGTGTTTGTGCATGTACGGGTTTGTATACACAATGATGAGCAGTCCTCAGAATTCACATTGTTGGTATATTTGGTATGTCAGAATATACCACAGGATATTCCACAGAGGGTTTAATGTAACGAGGAAGATTGTAAGGCTATATATAGCCATGAGATTATCAATGAAATCGTAACAAAATATTCAACATGGTATTAGAGCCACCAAAATCCTAGCCGCCGCCACCTTTCCCAAACCCTAACCCAGTTGTCACCCCATTACCATCCGCACCACCACAGCCACCCCGCCACCAGCCGCTGCACGCCGCCCCCCCTACACCGACCGTCGCCACCAGCCACTGTACGCCGCACGTCGACCACCTCGTGCTGAGCCGGCCGCTGCTGCTCCGGGCACCTCCACCGCACGTGCGCGGCTGTTGCCGCTGCTGCTGCTCGCGACGGCCGTTGCTCGGAGACGCACGCCCGACGGTGCCCACTCACCTATCAGTCGGCCCCGGCCCTACTACCGCGAAGTCGTGATTTTCGAATTCTCCGCGGGATCGTTCCGGACGTTGAAGGCCTAGATCCGATAAGAGAGACATAATCGGATCTAGGAGAGGACGAGCGTGAATCGTGGAACGGGTGTGAGGTGATCGGAAAATAGGAGGATCGACGGAGGAGATCATCAAGAAGCTAGATCTTGCGGAGGTTGCAACGTTGATGAAGCTGATGAAACTGTCAGCTGGTGAGAGCGCGACACGAACATCGACGAAGTTGGAGCTTCCCTCCATCGATTTGAAGCTTGATGGACAAGCTACCTACCTGAGTTGGTCACGACGGGTGAGGAGAACCCTCGCAGGAAAGAATCTGGAGGGTTTCCTGTCAGAAAAGACGACAGAGCCGGATGAGGGCTCGGCAAGACACGACGAGTGGAAGTACACTTATATGGTGATCTACATTTGGTTTCTCAATTCTTTGGTCCAGTTGATCGCCGTCACAGTGGATGGCATCGAGATGGTGAAGGACGTGTGGGAGAATTGAGGAGGACCTACGATGGTGTAGGAAACAAATTGCAAGTTTTTCAGATCAAGGGGGAGATCGACGACACCGTACAGGAAGAGAAGACGGTGCAGGAGTATGCCACAGAGTTGGAGTGTCTGTGGTTGGATTACGAACACTCCTCAGATCGGGAGCTGCGGGGACCCGAAGTGTAAAGAGAGACAAGTATGTCTGCAGGAGAGGACGATGAAGTTCCTTAAAGGGCTGGCTGCAGTATTTGCTCAGAGGACAACACTACTTCTGGGGATTACGATCACTCCTCAGATCCCCACCCTTGAGGTGGCTATCTCGGCCATGATCCAGGAGGAGACTTGCATCAAGCTGCAGGCAGGGACATGTGGTCCTCCTGAAGTAAAGTCAACACTAGCGGCTACCAGTTCGAGCGATACAGGGCCTAATAGAGAGCCCTGACAGCACAACCGGCAGTGCTATAACTGCGGAGAGATGGGACATCATTGGTATGCTTGCACCAAACCACCTAAGGAGGGAGATCCAGGTGGTGGATGTGGATAGTTCGTTGGACGTTTTGGAGGACGTGGCCGTGGTCGTGGTCGTGGAGGTCAACGTGATGGTCGAGGAGGTTATCGAACAAACCTGCTGGTAGTAGAAGGGGATGAGGGAGCTGGTGGTACCTTTATGAGGAGGATCAGGTACTGATGGGCATACTGGAGGCACTCAGGAGGAAGCAGAGAGCGTTAAACGATGGAGACATGAGGAGTGGAACCGATGAGACGTCCACCTCATTCTTCGCTGGAGGCAACACCACCATGTATGCCAATCCATCGGAAGGTACTGACGACAAACTCGCTTTTGCATCCGTCTTTCCTTAAATTATCAGACTGGATTATCGACTCGGGGGCATCTCGGCATGTAACGGGGAATGCTAGTGAGTTCTCCTCCTACATTCACCTAGCATCGACAAACAACATTCAAACAGTTGATGATACTTTCCAGCCAGTGGTCGGTAAAGGTACTGTAAATTGTACAGATTCAGTAAAATTATCTAATGTTTTGCGTGCTTCATCTTTTTCAGTCAGTATTTTGTCCATCAGTTCTATAATCCTCCAACTAAAATGCATTCTCTCTTTTGATATTCCAAAGGTGATCTTCTAGGAGAAAGAGACGAGACGAAGACTTGGGACTGACACTTAGCATGAGACTGTGGTACCTGGATTGTGAAGGACTGGATTTAGCATTGATGTCTATGGCAGAGAAGGCATGAATGAGAGGACTGAAGATGAGTGTCGAGGATACATTAATACTCCACCGTAAGAGGTTGGGACACTCATCTTTTGCTACTTTAAGTAAATTGTATCCAGCTATTTATGAGAAAACAAATAAGGAGAAACTAATATGTGATGCATGTGATTTAGACAAACTTACTAGGAGCTCATATGCTAGTACGGGTCATAGGAGCTCGTCTGTTTTTGATGTAATACACTCTGATGTTTGGGGACCATGCACCATTACTACTATGAATGGTTACAAGTATTTTATTTTCTTCATTGATTGCTCTTCTCGTGTTACTTGGCTGTATTTGATGAAAAATAAGAGTGATGTATCTACCTGTTTTCGGAACTTTCATAAACATGTCCAGATTCAGTACAGGGCAGTGGGACGAGGTTTGACAATGGAACAGAGTATACCAACAGAGCACTTGCGGAATACTTGTCAGCCCAAGAGATACGGCATCAGACGACCTGTGCATACACACCAGCACAAAACGGAGTAGCAGAAAGGAAGAACAGACACCTTCTGGAGGTGACAAGAAGTATGATGATCGATATAAATGTTTCACAAAGTCTGTGGGGGCATGCAGTGTTGATAGCAACTCAACTAATCAATAGGATGCCCTCGAAGGTATTCGGATGGAAGTCTCCATGTGAAATATTGCAAGGAACTAATAGTGGGATACTCCCACTGAAGGTGTTTAGTTGCGTGTGTTTTGTGAAGGACAACAGACCGTCAGTTGGGAAACTTGATCCTAGAGCAGTCAAGTGCATCTTCGTGGGCTACTCGACGACTCAGAAGGGATATGTGTGCTGGAGCCCATTAGAGAAGTTTGTGAGCATGGATGTTCACTTCAGGGAGCATGAGCCATTCTACCGTCAGGAGGAAGCTCAAACAACTCACTTGATACTGCGAGTATGAGGCGAGAGGGGGACATTGGTGAAAGCCTGGTGACCGATTTAGAAGTATGGCATGGAGGCGCAGTTGAGGAGGAGCAGAAAGGTGAAGATAAACAGGGGGAGGAGATGAGAGGTGTTAGGCCCATGGCTCAGGAGGAGATACTTACCTACAGCAGGAGAGGAAAGCAAACTGCAGGACCAGTACCTACAGTGCCAGTGTCAAGTCCCTTGCCTGCGTCTGTCTCGACTCCTGAGACACCTACACCACCATAAGAGTCCCCTTTAGGTGATATCATTCTTCCTACTCCTCCCACACCATTATCAGTACGGAGGACCACTCGCAGCAATGCGAGAAATCCTCCTGTTAGATATGGTTGGGACCTTGCTTAGTTTGTTTCATATGATTATCTCTCTTCTCATGGAACATTCATTGCATCTTTGGATAGTATTACTGTACCTAACAATTGGCAGGTTGTCAGGAACGATCCAAAGTGGAAAGCGGCGATGCACGAGGAGTTAGGAGTTCTTGAGAAGAACCACACTTGAGAACTGGTAAAACTGCCAGAAGGGAAGAGAGCAGTCGGATGCAAGTGAGTCTTTACTGTGAAGCAGAACCCAGATGGACAGGTTGAGCACTACAAAGCTCGACTGGTGGCAAAAGGATACAGTCAGACGTACGACATTGACTATGACGAGACCTTTGCACCAGTGGCGAATATGAGCACTGTCAGGATCCTGATTTTTCTGGCAGCAAATGGTGGATGTAAGCTACATCAACTGGATGTGAAGAATGCATTTCTTTATGGAGATCTAGTGGAGGAGGTGTACATAGAGATACCATCAGGATTCGGCACCAATCAGACAATGGACAAGGTCTGCAGGTTGAAGAAGTCTCTCTATGGACTGAAGCAGTCTCCTCAAGCGTGGTTTGTCAGATTCAGGAGGACGATGATAGGAATGGGATATCGGTAGATCAATCTTTCATCGGAGTGGAGGCCATATCACCATGCTTGCGGTATATGTGGACGATATGATTATCACATGAGATGAGCAGGAGATTGCCCGACTCGAGGGGAAGCTTGGCAAGGAATTCGAGGTGAAGGACCTTGGCCTTCTTCGGTACTTCCTTGGAATTGAGATTGCTCGAAAAGCAGAGGGGATTGTTCTTTTCCAGAGGTATGTACTAGACCTTCTTACAGAGACAAGGATGTTGGGATGCAAACCTGCAGTGATGCCGATAGATCAGAGGTTCAAGTTGGCTGCTGAGGCTGGGAAACCAGTTGACCGGGATAGATACCAGAGACTTCTGGACAAGTTGATATATTTGAGCCACACCCGTCCTGATATCTATTTTGCAGTAAGTGTGGTGAGCCGCTATATGCATGACCTACAGAAGGGTCATATTGACGCAGTGTATCAGATTCTGAGATACTTGAAGGGTGTTCCCGGGAAGGAACTGATATTCAGGAAGAATAATCACGTGAGCATCGAGGGCTACTGTGATTCTGACTGGGCTAGCTGTGCTGACATGAGATTTACCTGCATATTTGTAGGAGACAACTTGGTCTCTTGGAGGAGTAAGAAGCAGTCAGTGGTGGCTAGATCGACAACTGAAGCGGAGTACAGAGCTATGGCCTTGGGAGTTGCAGAGCTGCTATGGTTGAAGAATATGCTGGTGGAGCTGAAGCTTGATCAAGGAGCCAAGATGAAGCCGTGGTGTGACAACCAGTCAGCTATTAGTATCGTCAACAATCAAGTACAGCATGACATAACCAAACACATCGAGATCGATAGGTTCTTCATCAAGGAGAAGTTGGATAGTGGACTACTGGAGCTAGGCCACGTTCCAACCAAGGATCAGGTAGCAGACGGACTGACCAAGAAACTTAGCTTTGTGAGCATGATTAGAGGATGTGACAAGATGGATTTAGTGAATATATTTCGCCCATCTTGAGGGAGAGTGTTGGTATATTTGGTATTGGTATATTAGAGTAAGTATATTGGAATATCATGTTGGTATATTTGGTATGTCAAATATGCCACAGGATATTCCACAGAGGGTTTATTAATGTAATGAGGAGGATTGTAAGGCTATATATAGCCATGAGATTATCAATGAAATCATAACAAAATATTCAACACACATAATTTTGTAATTATTTCCATATGGTTCCCTGAGACAATGCAGATTGCATAACTGCTTTCTGTGACATGTTTTCTGGTTCCCTGCAAAACTCCATTCAAGTCATCATTTTTGTTAGGAATGGGATTCTAGGTCCATGACCTAAACTCTTTGTCAGAGTGCAAGCCTTTTCCTGTCATGATGGAAAACATTACAAGTCCATAAGGGAATCGATCAAGTTTTAATGATTGGCTATCAACCTGACATAAGGCCTCCATAAGTCGGTAAAGTTCCTAGATCGACATCATTTCCATCTTGCCATAAGACCTGGAAGCTAACATGCAGTTTAAGATATTTTAACAAAAAACAAACGTCTATGTTCCATTAATTAGGAACAAGCCTAGAAGAGACAAGTTGACAACATGTGCTCTAGGGGTAGCCATTCATCTCTATGGTACAGTAAGTCAGAGCCAAATTGAATCAAATTCTGTAAGAAAGTAATTTATTTTACTCAAATTATTTCCAAGGTAGTCAAGGAATTTAATACTTTTCCATATTTGCTTGATGTACTTCCCATTCTTTAATGAAGACATCTAGTTAAAAATGTAGTTTCTGCAGGAGGGTTGTAGGATGAGCATACCAATTTATTGTACTCGAGCACCTTCGTTTATATTAAGCTTCCAAGAAAGTGTTAATTGTGACAAGGTTTGAATGCATTATGGGTTTTCCTCTTATCAGAAAGGTTCTCGCCAACATGCCTTCATTCATCTTTCCGAGTCCTGGTAACAATAGAGTCAAAAATAAGCAATCTGTCCTCGCTCCTTAGGAAAGAAGTCATGATTTTTGTAGGAGTATTATTGTATTAGACAAACAAGGAATTCATCAAAGCCTCCTAGCTCAAGTGGCAAGGAGGTGGGGACATAAGCTTTTTGGCTTGGTGGGTTCGATCCCGTGGGGAAACGTATTATTCCTTCCAATTAGTGGTGGGATTTAAAAAAGAAGAAGGGAATTCGGAATTGGGGTTGCATGGTAGAGTACAGTTTGTACTACTTTTGTCTGTTTCCGTAGTAGCAACTAAACAAGATGCACTGGTCATGGTGTCGTCCAGTTGTCTTCTGGGAGGTCGTATTTAGACATTGTTGACCCGTCTGATCAACATCATTCCTGTTTAGAAGTTCAATCAATCAATGAAAAAGTTCGGATGAACCCTCACTTATGTTAGCTACTAAATTCCCTCTTTTCCCTTCTCTATCCAATGGTAGTTATTATGGCCCCATTCACAAGAAGAAAGGACAAAGGCAAATGGATACCTTTGATAATGAAAGAACAGTTATCTTAATTCTGTTTTGTTTATATTCTTTTCATCAGTTACTTGTAGAAAATTTGGTCCAGTTTTTCATCTTCCTTCTCATCCTCATTGTCATAATCTTATTAGTAATATTAAAATTGTATTTTTATTTCTCTGTGGCTTCTGATTTCTCTTTCTTCTATTATTAATCTCCCTGTGCTCTTGCTTAAGTGATGCCGATGTCTCATCTCTCATCCTCATCTTCTTCAAGTAAGTTTTTCATTATTTAACATTGGCAGGAACCTAGGAAGTGCCCAGATGCTGCCAAGACAGCTAGGTATCCATCTAGCTGTTAACGTAAATTTTTTGTCATACATATCATTATTATCTTGAGATCATATTTCTGAGACTCATCTTCACATAACACTAATATCAATCTTGAGTTGAAGGATATATCTTTTGGAAAAAATTATAATATTTATATGAATCCTTCAAGTCGAATTCTGTTGATCCTTACCATCTTTTTTTTTTCTTCTGGCTGCTGGATCTTCAACCAATTGATTCATCAATTCCTTAGATTGTCAATTGTGTGTGGTTTGGAGATCTAACTTGTAATTCTTGAATGATTTTATACATAATCACTTTATTTATTGCAACTGGGTCTCAACTATGCCTTGGTGTTACATATTTGATCCCAACTTGCCGATGACTTGCTTTTACATCATGTCATCAAACATTTTTGGAGGTTTTGGTGTCGCTGAGGGTGCCTTATTTCCTGAACACTCCTCCACATGTTATAAATGTCGGTGAACCTATAGTAACTAAAATCCAAGGTTTTAAGTATTGGCTGAAACCGATATGTTTCGGCGGCTTCGGATCGGAAATGGAGGATCTGAGAAACTGCCGAAACTACCAAAACCAACTGAACCAAAACTGTCGAAACTGATGCTCATAGGAAGGGCCCAAAACCAATACATTGCTAATATCTTAAAGGTTTTTTGTATTGTTTATACATCTTGTTTAGACTTGAAAATTTTACGAGTTATAAGAGAGGATATTTCCACGATATTTTGGCTTTTATGGGAATTATAGCCGTTTAGCATGGATTTTTTAAGCAGATCTGGAATAATGATTTCTTACTGTATCTTATCTACCCAGTCGTGTGAAGATGAGGTATTGGAAATAAACTTGTGACTGAAGAAGGAAAAACATTATAGATGTAACCCTATCTTCTATTTGAATATTGTAAGCTTTGACTGGCCCTGTACAACTTACCTAGATTGCTGATCAAAAAGGGAAAGTAGCATTTTAACTTGTTTCGTCATTTTAATGAGTATAACCAAGTAGGATAAAAAAACATGACCAAAACCTAAGACACGGCTTCCATCTCCTTCTGTTGTGAAGCCACATGTTGTGTCATTACTCCTCAAGGTTATGGTTTTGCATACAGAGAGGGAAACGTACATATGCTATCTTTTATTTGAATATTGTAAGCTTTGACTGGCCCCCAACTTACCTAGATTGCTGATCAATAAGGGAAACTATCATTTTGACTTTTTGGCCATTTTAAGGTAACGAGTATAACCAAATAGGATGAAAAAACTTGGCCAAAACCTAAGACACGGCTTCCATCTCTTTCTATTGTGAAGCCGCATGTTGTGTCATTACTTCCTCAAGGTTATGGTTTTACCATACAGAGTGGGGAAAGTACAGAGATATGTTAGTACAAAAGGGCTCGGATTCGGAGTTACTAATGCATGTTGGGTATTATGGGAGAGCGTTTCTCGAAAAGGGTGTGGGACGCCACCTCATTAACTAAATGCTCTTGTTGGAATAATAAGCTCATGACAACTCTGAATTTGGTGCAGTTAGACTTTAACATCACTATTTTACAATATTCTCTCATTGCACTGTTTCGGACATGGCATTTGTGCATAAAGGGATGAAGGGAGGGTAGAGGGAAAGACAGATGGTTATATCTTTATATATTTTGGATGTTTTGAGAATTATCATATGTTAGCTGGGCCCATGTCTATCTAATGTGGCTGTAAAGATTTCCTTTTGGTTTATTTGTTTCATATCTTTTGTGCTTCACTAAACTGATTGTATGTTATATTTCATAATGCACCATTAAAACCTATAGCCTATGTGAGCATTTACTTGGGCTAGCAAATCAGAGAAAGATGATTATCGCATAATCATGCAGTTCATATTCTAGTTTTTATCATATTGCATAAAGCCTTAGCAATCGTTTTACTATAATTAAATATTGTTAAATGTATGGATTCTACAGGCAATAATCTCAATTGCAGATGAAGATGGTAACTATCTGCAAGAAGCCTGGGAACATGTCTTGACATGCGTTTCACGGTTCGAACATTTGCATCTCTTGGGAGAGGGTGCTCCTCCGGATGCTACATTTTTTGCAATACAGCAGAATGAGCTTGATAAATCTAGACAAGCCAAGTCATCGATGCTTCCTGTTCTGAAGAGAAGAGGACCTGGGCAAATGCAACATGCAGCAGCAGCTGCAAGAAGGGGTTCATATGATAGTGCTGGTGTTGGTGGTCATGCTTCTGGTGCAGTTACATCTGAACAAATGAGTAACTTAATTTCCAATCTACATATGTTGGAACAAGTGGGAATATCTGAGATGAATCGTATTTCATGCAAAGTCAGAAGCTAAATAGTGAGGCGATAATTGATTTTGTCAAAGCCCTATGTAAAGTATCAACGGAAGAGTTGCGTTCTACATTGGATCCACGGGTTTTTAGTCTCACAAAGATTGTTGAGATTGCGTAAGTAACTTTGTCGATGTTTCCTTTCCCCTACCCACATTTGGTGCCAGTCCTTGATGATATTTAATTTCTTTTTTGATACAGGCACTACAACATGAATAGAATCAGACTTGTATGGTCAAGCATTTGGCATGTGCTTGCTGACTTCTTTGTAACCATTGGCTGCTCAGAGAACCTCTCAATTGCAATCTTTGCAATGGATTCTTTGCGCCAGCTAGCAATGAAGTTCTTAGACCGAGAGGAGTTGGCCAATTATAACTTCCAAAATGAGTTCATGAAACCCTTTGTTGATGTTATGCGTAAGAGTAGAGCTGTTGAAATAAGGGAGTTAATTATCAGATGCGTCTCTCAGATGGTTTTGTCTCGTGTTAATAATGTTAAGTCTGGATAAAAGCATGTTCATGGTACTTTTTCCCCCCTTTTTGGTATTCTTAAAGAACTCTTACCTTCAAATTATCAGTAGTAATCTTCATATGCTTCTAGAGTCTGGACTGTAGTCATCTGGCATGCCAGTTGATTAAAACTATACCATGCCTGCACTGACATGGAGGATAATTCATGGCATGTAATTTGACTAGAGCAGGGGGATACCAGACCTTGCCCATCCCTTGGATATGGTGTGAGTCCCAAGTTTTATGTCCCAGATTCCAGGTTGGGGAATGAATGTAGTGTTACCGGGAACGAACCTGACATGATAAATTTGCTTGTCAGCTCACTTCTCATTCATATTTGCTTAACCTGGTAATTCATTTTGCTTATACATTGATAATTTCGCAGGTCTTTACAACAGCATCTTATGATGAACACAAAATATAGTACTTTTGGCCTTTGAGATCATCGAGAAGATCGTGAGAGATTACTTTCCGTACATAACCGAAACTGAGAGCACCACATTTACAGATTGTGTGAATTGTCTAATTGCATTTACCAATAGTAGGTTTAACAAAGATATAAGCCTCAACGCTATTGGTTTTCTTCATTTATGTGCAACAAAGCTTGCTGAAGGAGACCTAGGCTTTTCTGGAAGGAATAAAGGAAAGGAGTCTTGTTCCAATAGCATTTCTTCTCCACATAAAGAAAAGGAAGGGAAAAGAGAGAGTCAACAGTATATTGATAAAGATGATCTTCTGCATTTCTGGTTTCCTCTATTAGCAGGTACGTGCTTCTCTTCTACTTGGACTTTGTGAGAAGGGTTCTGAAGATTCTTGTTATATTAATCTTTTTTACATTTAAATACCACTGGATGATTATGTTTAACAATTAATTAAGTAACATCTGTTTAACAATTAATTAAGTAAAAGCTCTTGTCCCACACACATGTACAAACACACACACATTAGTAATTTTCTTAGTTTTTTTCCGTATCTTTGTGCAGGATTGTCCGAACTTACATTTGATTTAAGGCCTGAAATCAGGAAAAGTGCCTTGCAAGTTCTTTTGATACATATCATCTCCTATCTTCTCCTTTGGGGAAAAAGTTTTCGACTCTGTGCTTTTCCCAATCTTTGACTATGTAAGGCATGCTATAGACCCTTCTGGGGGAACCTTGCAGGGACAAGGGCTTGAAAACAATTCGAGTCAGCTGGATCAAGATGCATGGCTTTATGAAACATGCACAATGGCCCTCCAGCTAGTTGTGGATCTCTTTGTTAATTTTTATAATACAGTTAATCCACTATTGAGAAATGTTTTGATGTTGCTGACAAGTTTTATTAAGCCCCCATCAAAGCCTTGCTGGCATTGGCATTGCTGCTTTTGTCCGTTTGATGAACAATGCAGGATCCCTTTTCTTGGAGGATAAGTGGTTTGAGGTAGTTATCTCATTTAAGGAAGCTGCTGCTTCCACACTTCCGGATTTCTCGCTTTTAACATCTGAAAGTCGAGTAAAGTATTTGGCTAGAGGCGAAGGAAATTCTCCCGTTGAGTCAAGTGGTGAAGAACCTGAAGGGTCATCAGATGATTTGGAGGGTTTGAGAGCAAGAACACTGTATTTTGCAATTTCCGATGCAAGGTGTCGTGCCTCTGTTCAGCTTCTTCTGATTCAGGTTAGCCAATTACTTCTTTTTTTTTTCTTCTCTTGTATTCTCTTGAATGTAGCCACATCTTCATCTTTTCCATGGAAAGCTTAAGTATATGAAAAATGTGTCAAGATCCACTAGTAAGCCATTAGTAACTCTGTTATGTTAATTAAATTTTTAGTGAACTAATTGACGAAAGGAGGCTGAAGGTGGAGAAACCGAAGGCAAGGAGAGTAGAAAGTGTAGAATGTGAAGGCTAACACCTTACTATCAATCATTCACTCAAGAGAGTTGTTTCACTAAATTAGTCTCATGGTTATGCTTGCGATTTTTCTAAGGTTTCACAATCGAGCATCGGCAAGTTAGTGATTATTAACTTGTTTAAAAGTGAGAGTTAGAGGCTTTAATACAGGCAAGAAACACAAGATAGCCATTTCTTTTAAGCTGACATTGAAAGGGGAAAAAACTGACTCCTGGCTGTGGATGTTCTTGGGCTACCAGTCCCAGATGGGAAGGGTGTCAATTTAGCATTCTGCTGTTAGATACATTTTGGTCTTTTACAGGAATTTCAGTCATTGATGGCAGGAATTTCAGCAATTTGATTTTTCTAAAATTCTACCTAATTGGAATTCCACAAGGACCTGAACTGAATTTCCGTCATGATATGAGACATGTATCAATACATCGGGTATCTGGTTAACAACCTCCTGAATTTTGGTCATGCTGTTGATTCCTAATTGGGGCATCTGGCTGGATTTTTCCAGCAACGACTTCCAGATTTCTGTTTCTGATACCTTTTTTGAATTGCTAATCTAATTTTGGTATTTTCTAAGTCAAGTTAAGCTTATGACTTATTTTATTTTAGTAAGTCCTTATACTAATTTGATACAATTACAAAATACACTCAGACACGAACAATGTTGGTTCCATGCTTGATTGATCTTCAATTTGCTTCTGTTGGTCTAGTCTTGACATGCTTTTCTTGTGTTCCTTTTGCATTTCTGCCAAAAGGCGAGGATCCTCAAAGCTCACTTTTGGCACTATGAAGTGAATTATCAATCTTTGCAAATTCACTTCGCTCATAATATTAGATCCTTGCCAATCTGGTCCAATATTATCACAATCATTTCATCGACCATGATAGGGCTAATTGTCACGCCCCGGCCCACAGCCCGCCAGGACATGGCCCATGCATCCAAAATGGTTATCCCGAATGTACACTTGAGACCCAAGCAGCCAAACATAAATCATTAGAACTCCAAGATTGTGCCGAATCAAGAAGTAGGGGTAAATCTTCTGATGTATATATTTATGGTACTTGCAGCTTTGTAGGTCTTCATGTTTGAATCATAGTGTCGTGTCTGTGTGATGCAACATAGCTCCTGAATTTAAATTCCTTGAGCACATGAATATGACCAATAAGTAAGGAAGTGTAATTAGAGTCTTCACTTTTCATCGACTAAAAGGTATTCATACTTGATTACTGCTACAGAGAAATTTGAATGCGATATTCTATAGATTATAGATATCATTTTCGAGTCTTACCTTACCTTTTCGTCTAGGCACTTTGTTGTGTAGGTTAACTTGGATGGTGCTCCGTGATTACATGAGCGTAAACTGCATAGCCAAGTTAGATTTATCTACCCGCCCACACCATCTAGGTTTTATGGCATGACTCTCATTCTCATAGCTATCTTTTCCAGGAATTTGGCACTAACATAAAGGGTTGACGTTAGGGTCGACAACTGGTCATAAAAGCTTTGTCAATTCTTTCATGAATCTTTCTTATGTTAATGCTCAGACTAGACCAACAACTGGTCATACTTGACCCTATTCTGTGGAGAAATGCTTGGATGATCACTATTGACTTTGTATCCATCCAGGTACCAAGTTGTAATTGGAGTTTGACTTGGTTTGTACATTTGCTCCACTTTTATTGTTATGTAAATTATATGGTCAAAGTTGTGTGTATTTTCATATTTTGTTGAATGTACCATTAAACTTTTGAGGATTGTATTCCTGTTCACATGCCATTCAAATCTGGCTATATAGGTGTATAACATTTACAAGACACATGGATGTTACTATTTGGCCAAAAGTTACTTTTTACACATGAAGTTAAAGTTTACCAATTCTACTATTTTTCCAAATGTGACCTTCTACACATGTATGAGCACAGTTCTTAAGTCTGAGCATTAATATGGGTTTTGCAGGCAATTATGGAGATTTATAACACTTTCAGAGCTAAGCTTTCAGAAAAGAACACAATTATACTTTTTGAAGCTATACATGCTGTGGCTTGTCATGCTCACAAGACAAACATTGATAAGTTGCTACGGTCGAAGCTGTTGGAACTGGGCTCTGTAACCCAGATGCAGGAACCGCCCTTACTGCGTCTGGAGAATGAATCCTACCAGATATGCCTCAATTTGCTACAAAATATTATCGTGGATAGCCCTATCAGTGATGCCAACAGAGAGGTGGATGTCTACCTTGTTGATCTCTGCAAAGAGATCCTTCAAGTGTACCTCGACACAGCAAAGCGTGGACATCAAGCTGAGTCTTCTGCTCGTGTCCCACCAAAGCCTTGTTGGCTTATCCCGATTGGTTCAGGGAAGCGGAGAGAACTAGCAACACGAGCACCTATTGTTGTAGCAACACTCCAAGCTATATGTGGACTGGGGAATCCCTCTTTTGAGAAGAATTTGGTTCATTTCTTTCCCCTTCTCACGGGCCTTATAGGCTGCGATCATGGATCCAGCGAGGTACAGGTGGCCCTCAGTGACATGCTTGGTTCATGGGTTGGTCCAGTTCTGCTTCGTTCTTGTTGACCCAGTAGGAAGGAGGCAATATAGTTTGAGGTATATGTAATTTTTTTGAATTTTCTTTTCTAATATGTTTTTTTATAGTTTGCTATGTGCAATTATTTCAGATGTGAATTTTCTATATCATATGAAGGGTTAGTTTATCTTGACATTTTATGGTCCTTGAATTTGGAATGTAGTCACCTGAAATGGGTCTAATATTGTAAGATAGTTCTTTGTCTCCTAAACTAGAGTACATATTCATTTTCATGTTCTTTAAGTGGGAAAACATATTTTCTTCTTGGTATGTAATTGAAAGGTAACTCCCCGTGTTAAATAAACCTCCTTTTCCTTAAACATCAAAGTGATGTGCTCCCGCATAAATTCCCGAATTTGGAACCCTGTAGGCAAGATTGACTGCTAGTTGTATTTTAAGTCCCTCTTTCCACCCTCTCAAAGAGGTACATTTTCTTCACCATGTCAAACTTGTTTCAAGTGCTACATGGGTTGAAAATATTTATATCACGTGCTATAACTTCGAAGCAAATTAAGGACTATCTTGCGATTAATGGTCCCATATATCTTGGTAGTGCTAGTTGATCTTTGATAAGTAGCTTGAATCAAGCACACGCTTAAATCTACTAGTTTCAGCTACTGACTTGTTACATTAGAGCACATTGTTCCAATCCATTTCCAGTTCATCAATGCCATCTGTGTGCTTAAAGGATCATGGAAGAAGAATATCGAAGACTTTGCTTTATGTGTTTGCCGCTTCTATATGTATACTTTATTTTAACATTCCTTATTCAAGAATTTTGAACTTATAATCAAGGTTGCCCTGCACTCACTGAAAACTTCTCAACTGAAAGGATGAACAAGTTTTACACAATTGCTACATTTGGTTTCTTTAAGTAGCATGACAAATTGAGGCTTATATCCCAGAGTATTAGCAGTACTAGAAATCATGACAGCATGTAATGGCTTCAAGGCCGACACCATGTGTCCAAATTGTTTTCGGTTACACCTGATGAAACACAGTTATGACCCTTGATGTAATGGTTACATTGATTTAAAAGGGTTTTTGTTGAAGTAGCTACATAATTTTGTGGTTGCAAGTGCTTCACCCCAATTGCAAGGTCCTACATCAGTTTCACCTAGGGGCTGTTTGGTAGCCTGATAGTGGATGGAAACCGAGTGATATTTTGGAACTCAACCGAACTCCAAGGAGTTCAGCCGTTTGGTTAGCTCATGTAAGAGAGTAAATTTTTCTTTGAATTGACTTGGCACAGTTCCTGCAACCCCCCCCCCCCCCCCCCCCCCCCCCCCCCTCCCCCCCAACTTTTCTTACTTTTGACATCCAAAAAATTTTGAAACTCCTTGTGAACTCACATATGTAGGGGATATATGATCCCAGAGAGATGAAAAAAATTGGATGAAACTCCTTGTGAACTCACATCCAAAATTTCCACCAAAAATCATGAAAAATTGGAAAAAAAATTTGCCAGGCGCTCCTCCTTGTCCGGCCAAGAATGGTCCTCCTTGTTGTCGATGCCGGCTGAGAGATGCGGTGGAGGCTTCCTGGTGGGTGAAGTGCTCATGACGACCTCCGGCACCGCCGGAGAGGTGGTGGGGAGTGGAGGTGTGGTGAGAGAGGAGAAGGATGTTGGGGAGAGAGAGGAAGCGTTGGAGAGAGGAGGATGAGACGTGGGAGTGAAGACGGCGGCAGTAGGAGAAAGGAGGGAAAGGGGTTGGAGAGAGAGAGAGAGAGAGAGAGAGGAGGAGGAGAAAGCTGTGGGCGAGTGTGGAGAGAGAATGTGTGAGAGAGCATATATAATAATAATAAATAATAATAATAATAATAACTTTTTTAATTTGTGTAAGCTTAAAATTGGTTTAAATTATGTTAAAAAATTTATTAACTTTTAATTTTAAACACATAATTTTTAAATTAGTTATATTGATTATGATATGTTATGGTAATGTGTTTTAAATGGATTAAAAGATTCTGTAAATTTTAATTCAATAAAAATATTATTACAATTTGATATATTTAATTATGATAATTAATTTAATTATATTATATGTGATTTAATTTGTTTTTAATAAATTTTTGTTCATTCATAAGAAATTTATAATTGAAAAAATTTACATTTATTAATTATACATTAACAACCACTTTCAACCACTATTCCAAACAAGGTAACTTATTTTTCTCCACTTTCAACAACCATCCAAACATCAAACTCATTTTTCTTCCACTTTCAGGAGATAAAAAGTACTATATCCAAACACATTTTGGAAAGTGCCATTGCTGCAAGTGCACTGTAACTCAATCTATTGTAAATGCACTTTTACACTTTCAAAGAATTACTTCTATCCAAACAACCTCTGTAGGGCTACTATGTGCATTTTAAATATTTCTTTTCTGCAGTCATAAATCACAAAGGTATTACGAATGCTATTAGGACATCATGATCTTTTACATTTTCTTCATCTTTGACTTGGTTTCATCTTAAAATCATGTCTTCTATTATATGGACCCTTCTGAGTATATTCTTTAAGACGTAAGTTGATAATTGGACCTGTGCTTCTTGTGTTCTTCCAGTGCACTTCATGTTTTTAACCTTTTGGTTGTCTTTGGCTTGGTTGTCTTAAAATCGTATAGCTTCTAGTAGATGGCCCCTATCGATTGTGTTCTTTAAGGCGTAAGTTTATAACTAACTAATGGATTTGTGCTAGTTGTATGTGTTCGTCCGGAGGACTTCATGTTCCTTTATAAGAACTTAACTATCCCCAAACTTTGTCTGTTGTGTGCAAGGCTTGAGTTTACGAATCTGGAGCCCATATCAGGCCTACTCTATGTACTGACATCTCGATGAAAGGTTTCGTTATTGACTTTGTTTTGTGATAATAGGGGACCAAAAACTTACTGCTCGGCATGATCAATTCCAAGATCACAGACAATGTGGTTAAGATAACGGTGCGATCTTGTATGGATAATGTTCGTCCGACATTTTTCCCAGTCTGTTTTATGGGTTTGCTCTCATGGAGATAACCTGTGATTCTGTCCATGGGTGGGAATAGGCATCACTCGAAACCCTGTTTTGTGTACAAGTAATCAACCTATTTCGTAGTGCACCTTGAACTGCAAATTTGTTTGTCTTTTACTTTTTTAACATTTTCATTTTTAGTTGTGCTGTAGGAATTTGGTGGTGCTGTGTCTATGAAGAATAGACTACAAGTAGACTGTGCTTGCAATATTTGAACACAAAAGTGTTCTGCTAGACTGATATGTATAGATCGTCACTTGCTTCAGCTCCTACTTGTACAGATGCAGCTGTTTTGATTGCTTAATTTGATAAGGTTTCAAATTAATTTTAGTAAAAATATTTTCTGAGTTTTATCTATTTTGCTCGAATTGGATTGTGCTGTTGGTTCATTCCGGACATGGGCCCGTTTGGGAAAACTCAGTTTTAATTTATGTGCGCTTTTTTTGGGATTTGGTTTTGGCCAAACCAAACCAAGATTTTCTCTGCTTTGAAACGGAACAAAAAGCTCCGTTCACCAAAATTGAACTACAAACTAAAAGTTTTGGACAAAATTTATCCCTATTCTCTTTTTCTCCTTACCTTTTTTTAAGTTATATATTAGAATAGGTTGAATTTAAATTATGGGTCTACCTTTTTTTTTACTCCCACAATTAAATGAAAGTAATAATGCAATAATATGCTTTTCTCCAGGGTCGTACCCACCCAGCTAGGAAGATTATTGTTTCTACCTCCTTGCTACTTGAGCTATTAAATTTAACTAGTATACACGTGCGTTGCACGTATTTTATATATTATTTTTAGGAAGACTTTCTGTAATTATTTTAAATTTTATTAAGACTGTTCAGAAACTAAAAGACGGTCCCTTAACTATTCTAATATTAGACTTTGAATTTGATTAGACCCTGAATTATAAATTAGATTTAATTGAATTTATACTACATTTAAATTCGTGAAGTAGATTTGAATGATAATTTAAACAAGAAAATAGTTTGTGGGAGGCATGTAATGAACAAGATGGTACTTGGAGAATAAGTTTTGTGATCAATTTCCAAGTGACAAAGTTGATGCATGTATAAATGTGGGATACGCGAGTGAAAGAAGCACATGATTCCTCGTGCTAATTATCAAGATATCAAATGAAAACTCATAGATGAACAAATGTTTGGTATCCAAACTGTGTATAAAAATTCAGGCTTAATTTTTGGGCCTCCAATGAAAGTTCACCCGTAGAGGTTATGGAAGTCTTGTCATGTTTATATATATACAACTTGATTAGGAATTTGGTAAGCTCACATTAGTTGTAAAAATGACTTGGTTCCTTCTTAGAAAATTTAAAATAAAAATAATATTCCAAGGCAATTATATATAATCCGTGTCTGTTTGGTACAACCATTTCAAACCTATCCATTCTCAATTATAGTGCATATAAAGTGGCTGAGAAAGTCTAATATGACAGCCTTAGAGTTCAATGTCCGTTGCTTCTCTTGTACTCTTGTACTCTTAGTATTTAATAGCAAAATTGTCAACAGAAAAATCATTCACTACTACATGGTCAACTGGAATATTGGTCTTGTACATACATATGAACACAAGAAGTTGACACCATACTGCCATTAATTATTTGAAGGTTACTATCAAAAACAATTGAAGAGTCAAAGTTCGATAGGGGAAAAAAAAAGGACTGCTTAAGAAGAGACAATTGAAGTGGTAGGAGCATCTCTTCTTTCCAAATAAACTACTTTCCCCGGCTTTGCGATGGATCATATGGAAGCTTACTACACAAAGTTAAGAATGCTAAGTATTGTGACAAGTTAATATTTTGTCAAACCTTACAAGACTAGCCGAAACCAAAAATTCAAACTAGAGTGGGTTGGATTTGACTGGGATATGAACCGATTCATATATGAAAATAAAAAATTTGGGGTGGGCTAGAGTTCACCTTAGCCCTTAAGCTGGTTCCGCCTTTGGGACTAACAACCAAGTATATATGTGACACATTACTTGAAAGTTATGGAATTACATTTATGAAATTTGCTTTCCTATCTAAACAATGAATTGCAACTCCTATAGTAAATTAAGAATGTTTGTGCAAATATGTGATCTTTCATTTGCACAAAGACTGCTTGTTGGATATAATTACATGATACCAATGTTTACTTCTACCTATAGAAATGAATGAAATTAACAGTTTTAAAATTTTAAATACGTTTGGTTCGTAGGATTAATAATAAATAAATGACGCAGGAGCGAAAAAGGTGATTCACTATTCCCATTGAATCTTAATTCTTTTCAGTATTTCTTAAATTTCCTCTTCTTTCCATTAGATGTTTCATATATGATCTTCTTTGCATTCGGTGTTTCATGTGTGTTTTGTAGATCTTATGATGTTGTATGTGTGCTGATATTAGTGATCAATAGTATGTGTTATTCGTTGTAATATGAAAATATGATCCTTTCAAATATTTTGATATAATGTTTAACTTAATAAATTGAGTCCAACAAATCTGTCATAATTATTTAGACTTTAAAAAAGAAAGGATGTTGTGAGCATGGAAAACTCATGCAACTCTACAATATCAGTACTTGTCTTATATAGAGTGAAAGTTCCAATATATGATACGAAAGAGGAGTTTAAAACAAAGAGCGTTGTTACGTTGTCCGTCCTTTGGGCATGATCGTGCCGGTCCGCGACCATGTGGCGGCCAGCCATTGGCTCCCTGATCAGAGGTGGGTCTAAGCTAGTAGGGGGACAGTGGCTGACTATCGCGTCGCTTTGGGCTAGCGCGGTCACTCTCTTGGACGGGTCAAATATGTTTTTCATAAAACAAAACAAGTGGAAATATGTTAAAAGAGTTGTAGAAATATATTTTTCAAATTTTTTTTTACTCCACAACCCATGCAGTCTGCAGATGTTTGCCACTGACCCACTGTACAGTTTAATTCACAAACTCTCAAGAATAGTTGAGTCTTAAGACTTTCATTACATCTCATAGGAATCGTTATCCACTTCTCAATGCTCTCTCTCTCTCTCTCTCTCTCTCTCTATATATATATATATATATATATATATATATATATATAGAATAAGGGAGGTAGGGTACCACCTCACGGGGGGGTGTCTACTTGTCACCCTCCCATGCTATCATCATGCACATGGGTGCATGATGATAGCATGTGAGGGGTGACAAGTAGACACCCTCCATAGGGTGGCACCTCACCTCCCTCATCCTCTATATATATATATATATATATATATATATATATATATATATATATATATATATATATATATATATATATATAGAGGATGAGGGAGGTGAGGTGCCACCCTATGGAGGGTGTCTACTTGTCACCCCTCACATGCTATCATCATGCACCCATGTGCATGATGATAGCATGGGAGGGTGACAAGTAGACACCCCCCCGTGAGGTGGCACCCTACCCTCCCTTATTATATATATATATATATATATATATATATATATATATATATATATATATATATAGAATAAGGGAGGTAGGGTGCCACCTCACGGGGGGGTGTCTACTTGTCACCCCCCTATGCTATCATCATGCACATGGGTGCATGATGATAGCATGTGGGGGTGACAAGTAGACACCCTCCATAGGGTGGCACCTCACCTCCCTCATCCTCTATATATATATATATATATATATATATATATATATATATATATATATATATATATATATATATATATATATATATATAGAGGATGAGGGAGGTGAGGTGCCACCCTATGGAGGGTGTCTACTTGTCACCCCTCACATGCTATCATCATGCACCCATGTGCATGATGATAGCATGGGAGGGTGACAAGTAGACACCCCCCCGTGAGGTGGCACCCTACCCTCCCTTATTATATATATATATATATATATATATATATATATATATATATATATATATATATATATAGAGAGAGAGAGAGAGAGAGAGGGGTATCCAGGAGTTGATATATAGATGATTAATTACCTTTCTAACAAGACTAGTTCATAAAATTATATAATGATTGATTTAAGTTGAAGAAGAAGAAGAAGAAGAGCTGATAGTGAATCCTAGGTGATCATATGACGATCAACTAGACAAACTAATTAACAAAGTCGTTCTTCAACTAGCTAGCTACAAAAAAAAAATATAGAGAGACAAGCTTGCCAACCTAATTGGCTAACTAACTCAATGATGGATATATATGTTGTAAATTATTGAATTTGATCTTCCTTCAACTGCAAAAAAAAAAAAAAAAAAAGAAGAAGTAAATGTTACCTGCCTCTAGGGAAGTCACGCACATAGCACTGCCCTAAGAGTTAATCCGGATCTATGTGCAGACTTTGTCTGAATGCTCACAGTGGTAAAATTTTCACTCCATCAGTATCCCTTTGTCACACACAACGCAGAGAGAGTGACCCTCGACTTAGCTCTGCCCAGAGCAAAAATAAAGAACAGAAGAGGTTTGAGAAGAAGAGATTTTGAGAGAGTTTTCACGTAGGATTTTTCATGTATTGGACGATGAAATACAAAAAAACGTGATATATCGAATCTGCATAGAAGTTAATGTATCAAATGTTACAAAATTCAATGGATTATAACGGTCAAAAATAAATGAGGAGCAAATTTTTTTTTTTTTTTTAAGGTCTCAGTCCGAACCCGAAGAGAAAATTGAATCGGCATTTAGCAGTCCGCAGATGTGGGCACGTACCCGCACCCATTATGTGAACCGAACCAGACGGCGACGGTGCTCGCGTGTGGCCCATAGGACTCTCGTACAATACTTCAATCGAGCAATAGGAAGCACAACAATATACACAAGCAACCCAACCATTCAGCCGACGTGGGACTAAAAAGGAAAAAGAAATTGAACTTTTGCCATACAAAACAGCCAATATATATATATATATATATATATATATATATATATATATATATATATATATATTTTGAAGCAATGGGTAGAAGACATTGTGAAGTTGATTGTCTTGTTCTAGACAATGCACTTGACAATGTCTTTTCTTCCATGTCATCAATTATGAATAAAAAAGTTAGAAAAAAAAGAAAGAAGATGAGTAGTTGTCTTAAAAGTTGTCTTGGAAGTTGGAAAAAATATTTTTTATTGTCTTCTCAATACTTTTGCATTGGAGATAGTTTTTCTATCTCATTGTCTTTTGAGATATAATTTTGCCACATAAACAAGACATTGTCTTGTGGCTCATGCCACATAGGAGCCACCTAGAACTCACAACACTTAACAAGACAATAGGGTTGGAAATGCTCTTAAAGAGAGGTTGTCGACAATTTGTCCGTAGCCCGAGCGGTCGTCGTTGTCGCACATTATGGAAAGGGTGGTGAGTTAGCAGCTAGCTAGCGGCATGCAGTCCAATAAAGCCGATCGCTATCGCTCACGTGGCCGGGGATGGGAACGGGGAGTTAATTAGCAAGCGAGCGATGGGCACACAAAGGACAAATTTGTCCCCGCGATGCTCGCTAACGCTAGCTGCATGATGATGAATGATGATCAACCGCACTTATTAGTTTAATGACAATTAGCTAGCCAAGAATAGGCCCGAGGTCTCCTCATCCGATTCTGGAGTAAATCAGACAAGACTTCGAACTTAGATAATCCCTTTTGTTTGGAACAACTCTAGGTTCAACGTGACACCATAAAAGGCCGGGAGTCACGGACCCTCCAGAGTTAATCCACAATAAAAATTAAGTGACAACCAAAATTAGATCCAAATAGAACAATCTAATCCCGTAGGTCGGTCCTGACGAGGAGTGACCGGAGAGTGGACTTGGACAAGAGAGTGAGACTAGGGCGTTGTGCCGGCCCGGCCGGTTCGATCGATGCTGGTGCTGGTCACATGGATGGAACCTTGGTTTGTTGCTTTCTTGGTCGATCGAGTACGTGGTCCAGGGATCATATAATATTTGTTTTATGGGGCAGCTATGATGGATTAGTGGGCTGGCGAAGGGTCAGCTGCATGATTAGAATATGGATTAGTAGCTAAGTATACTGATCTAATGGTGATGGTCACAAATCTGTCACTTTCAAAGACCAACTCTAGCTATGTCTATATCTATGTTCACAATATAATTCAATAAAATAGAAATTTATAATGGTACAAACAATTTGATTTTTTTATTTATTCCCCTTGAGATACTGCAATAGAAGTGAAAGGCATACGATAATTGGAATGTACGTACAAAAGTGACATCTGGAGGTCATGGTACAAAACCAGGCTAAACATTTTAGATCCTTTGGGGCTTACATTGGTCAAAAGGTTGGAAAATAAATTTGAAGTTTAGGAAACACATCTTACTAATACCCCGGATTTGAGATATAATTTTGCCACATAAACAAGACATTGTCTTGTGGCTCATGCCACATAGGAACCACATAAGACTCACAACACTTAACAAGACAATAGGGTTGGAGATGCTCTAAGTGGTATTGTGACAAATTGTCGACAACCTCTCTCTAAGAGCATCTCCAACCCTATTGTCTTGTTAAGTATGAAACCAACATATGTTACAACTGTTGGATTGGATTGAACATTAAGATAATTCTATAATACGGTAATAGATTATTTTTTCTTACATGTACCCATGCGGACCTGTAGTTATCGATATTAATTCAATCCTTAGTGGTTGGGATCGAATACATCCAGACAGGAAGAAAGTTGTCTACCTCAGCCACTTAGGTGTTTATATATATATATATATATATATATATATATATATATATATATATATATATATATATGGGAGCGGATCAAAAGTTTTCCTTAGAAAATTTTCTAAAAATCCTCCTCACTCTAATTCGTAATATTAATGTTAATATTAATGTTAATGTTAATATTAATGTTAATATTAATGTTAATGTTAATATTAATTTTTTTATATATATATTAATGTTAATGTTAATATTGATATTAATGTTAATGTTAATGTTAATATTAATTTTAATGTTAAGTTTAATATTAATTTTAGTATTTAATGTTAATATTAACATTAATATTAATATTAACATTAATATTAACATTAAATTACGGATTAGAGTGAGGGAGTTTTTAGGAGGTTTTCTAAGGAAAACTTTTGATCCGCTTCTTTTATATTAATATTAACATTAATATTAACATTAATATATATATATAGGGAGCGGATCAAAAGTCCCCCTTAGAAAACTCCCTAAAAATCTTCCTCACTCTAATTCATAATATTAATGTTAATATTAGTGTTAATGTTAATATTAATGTTAATATTAATGTTAATATTAATGTTAATATTAATATTAATTTTTTTATATTTTTTTATATTAATGTTAATGTTAATATTAATGTTAATGTTAATGTTAATATTAATATTAATTTTAATGTTAAGTTTAATGTTAATTTTAGTATTTAATATTAATATTAACATTAACATTAATATTAATATTAATATTAACATTAAATTACGGATTAGAGTGAGGGAGGTTTTTAGGAGGTTTTATAAGGAGGACTTTTTATCTGCTTCCTATATATATATATATATATATATATATATATATATATATATATATATATATATATATATATATATATATTATACAAAACACAAAGGTTTTTGAATCCTAGGGCTGACTGTGCCAAGAGAAAGAGTGGTTGGGATTTAATCTTGGTGAATCAATGGTTGTGGGATTTTATGGGAAAGAGCATTATTGGGAGTGTGCTTTTATGGGGAAGAACATTATTGGGAGTGGGATTTTATGGGGAATCCAAAGATGGGGATTTAATATTTTGATGGTTGGAATTTAATATTTTGATGGGGGCCTCATAATGGTTGTGGATGAGCATTATTGAGAGTGGGGTTTTATGGGAAATCCAAAGAAAATTTACATCCAGCAGTGGTTGGGATTTAATATTTTGATGGGGGCCTCAAAATTATTATTGTTCGTTTAAAATTGGGGGTCCAAGATTTTGAGGAGAAATATCTTAAATGAACCATGTCCTATGGGCACGGGTTATGATGTTGGAGTGGGAGGGGTTCCCAACCTATGTGGAGAAGACCCCGGAGTGCAACGAGCGCCGTTCGTGTGTCGAAGAAGCTCGGGAAGTAGGCGACGAAGTTGCTGCTGTTGCTGCTGGAGCTGCTGGAAGCAGGGGATCCGAGTTCGGCCCGAACTCGGTCTCAGGCCGAGTTCTGGCCGAACTCGGTCTGGCCGTTCCAGGGTTTGGCCAGTAGGTGCTGGTTGCCCCACACAGAGTTCTGGCCGAACTCTGCATCGTCGGGGGCTGAAGCGGATTTCTGGATGAGTTTTTATCATTGGATCTAATCCAACGGTCCAGGTTGGTTGCGGGATTAGGGAGATATATTGAGTTTTTTTAACCCTAATTTATTATCGTATGATCGCAACGGAACACAACTTTTGGAGAGAGAAGGAGGCAAGAGTGCCACTGCAACTTCGGAGAAGAAGACGGAGGATTGAAGGTCGTTTTCGAAGGAGATCGTGTTTCGGGTAATCTCTACTCGTCGTTCTCGCTCTTCGTAGCCTTGTAATCATTGTTCTTATCTCTGAGTGTTGTGGGGATCCGATTTGGATCGGGAGGAGTTTGTAGAGGGTGTAATTCTTCTATTCCATTAGTGGAGGCTTCTCAGGGTTGGACTCCGATCGTCCCGTGGTTTTTCCCGCAAGGGTTTCCACGTCAAAAATTCTCTGTGTCTGCGTGATTGTTTTTGTGTGGCTATTTTTGGGTTCGTGCGTTGTATTGCTCGGTCCTCTCGCAGGTACTCTCCGGTTTGGGGAAAGGTTTCTGCGTTTCTTTCCCAACAGAGTGGTATCAGAGCTTTGGGTTCAAAGGGTGTCAGGAGTTGACAGATGAACCAGAGAGGAGAGATGGACGCGAAGCCGGTGCGCATGGTGAACCTTAATGGCACAAACTATCATTATTGGCGGAGCAAGATGAAGGATTTGCTATTTGTCAAGAAGCTGCATCTACCTGTGTTTGCAACCGAGAGGCCCAGTGATAAATTCGAGGAGGACTGGAAGTTCGAGCACATACAGGTGTGTGGGTACATACGGCAGTTTGTTGATGAGAACGTGTACAACCACGTTGCCAATATTGAGCACGCGAAGACGTTGTGGGATAAGCTGGAATCCTTGTATGCGAAGAAGACCGGGGTAAACAAGTTGTTCCTGATCCGAACGATGATGGGTCTGCGGTACAAGGATGGGGCGTCTATTTCGGATCACTTGAGTGAGTTCCAGGGCGTGGTTGACCAGCTATCTTCTATGGGAGTCAAGTTCGACGACAAAGTTCAGGGACTGTGGCTGCTGTGTACATTGCCAGACTCGTGGGAGACCGTACGAGTATCTATGATCGCTTCTGCTCCAGAGGGCGTGGTCAGTCTGGAGTTTGCCAAGAGCGGGGTGTTGAATGAAGAGATGCGGAGACGTTCTCAGGGCACTTCATCCACATCCCACCACTCAGAGGCACTTGTTTCAGAGAGCCGCGGAAGGGGCAAAAGCAGGGGTCCAGGTGGTGGCAGAGACAAGAGCAGGGGGAAGTCCAAGGGTCGTTACGAGGACTCAGAGTGTTACCATTGCGGTAAGAAGGGCCATATCAAGCGGAATTGTTTCGCTTGGAAGAGAGAGAAGAAGGGCGACAAGGGGAAGCAAGAAGAGAACACTACAGCGGCGACCTCGGTGCATGGAGGCGATGTGATCATCGTAGGTGATGAGGTCATTACTAACCTCGCCTGCGATGACAATTCTTGGCTGGTGGACTCAGGGGCTTCAGCATATGTATCTCACAATAGGGCACTGTTTGCCACTTACACGACAGGCGACTGTGGCGTGTTGAAGATGGGCAATGGAGATGTGTCGAAGGCGGTTGCCGTTGGAGATGTGCATTTGAGAACGAAGACGGGTGCGGTTCTTGTTCTCAAGGATGTTCGTCATGTCCCTGATATCCGTTTCAACCTGGTGTCGGTTGGAAGGTTGGATGACGAGGGATTCTTCAGTCTCTTCGGGAACAGTCAGTGGAAGCTTTCCAGAGGTTCGATGGTGATTGCCAGAGGAAGCAAGAAGTCCGGTCTCTACTATATGGAGGAGAGCGCAGAGGGGGCACAGGAGGTGAACGCAGTCAGTGATGCGTCTACCGAGTTGTGGCACAGGCGGCTCGGCCATATCAGTGAGAAGGGGATGAGCTACTTGGTGAACAGGAAAGTGATTCCGGGGCTCAAGTCAACAAAGTTGGAGAAATGCACGCACTGTTTAGCTGGGAAGCAAAATAGGGTGTCTTTCCAAAGTCACCCAAGTTCGAGGAAGCCGACGTTGCTCGAGTTGATTCACTCGGATGTCTGCGGTCCTATGAAGGTAAAATCTCTTGGTGGTGCTTCTTACTTTGTGACTTTTATTGATGACTGTTCCAGGAAGGTTTGGGTCTATGCCTTAAAGACCAAGGATCAGGTGCTGCCTACTTTCAAGGAGTTTCAGGCCTCTGTTGAAAGGGAGACGGGCAAGAAGTTGTTGTGTGTTCGGTCCGACAATGGCGGCGAATACATCGGTCCCTTTGATGCGTATTGCAGAGAGCAAGGAATACGACACCAGAAGACTCCGCCAAAGACACCTCAGCTCAATGGTGTAGCGGAGCGCATGAACAGGACACTGATGGAGAGGGTGCAGTGTTTGCTGTCAGAAGCAAACTTGCCGGGCAGTTATTGGGGTGAGGCTCTTCTCACAGCTGCTTATATTATTAATTTGTCTCCTAGTGCTCCTTTGCAGGGTGATGCGCCTGACAAAGTATGGTATGGCAAAGAGCCGTCATACAGTCACCTGCGGGCGTTTGGTTGTAAAGCCTTCGTGCATGTACCGAAGGACGAGAGGACCAAACTTGAGCCGAAGACGAGGCGATGCGTCTTTGTCGGCTATGGTCGGGATGAGTTTGGCTATAGACTCTACGACCCAGTGGAAGGAAAGCTCTACAGAAGCAGGGACGTGGTGTTCGTCGAGGATCAGACCATGACCAACACTCAGGATTCCGAGACGCCTTCTGAGGCTGAGGAATTGCCTGAGTTAGAGTCATTTCGCTTCGAGCAGTTTCCAGAGGACATCGCAGAGGATCCAGTTCTGGGGGAGCCGGTACATGGAGTTGCTCCTAATCTTGATCATCAGCCTGCTGATGGTGGTCAGGGTGTCCCTCAGGAGGATGAGCATGCCGGAGAGATAGTTCCTGAAGGGGCGGAGGCTATCGGTATACAGCCAGCACCAGTGGCTCCACTGAGAAGGAGTGACAGGGATCATCGACCATCTACGAGATACTCACCGGATGAGTATGTGCTATTGACTGACGGGGGGGAGCCCGAAAGTTTCGCAGAGGCTATGGAAGACGAACACAGGCAGGAGTGGATGGTGGCTATGCAGGAGGAGATGAGTTCCTTGCACACCAATTCCACTTATGATCTGGTGCGGTTGCCAAAGGGCAAGAAGGCTTTGAAGAATCGATGGATGTTCAGAGTGAAGCAGACGGAAGATGCTACTCGCCCTCGATACAAAGCGAGGCTGGTAGTCAAAGGCTACGGTCAGCGGAAAGGCGTGGATTATGATGAGATCTTTTCGCCTGTCGTCAAGCATTCGTCTATCCGGGTGGTGCTAGCATTAGCAGCCAGTTTCGACTTGGAGGTCGAGCAGATGGACGTAAAGACGGCATTCCTCCACGGTGATCTTGAGGAGGAGTTGTACATGGAGCAGCCGGAGGGATTCTGTGAGAAGGGCAAGTCATATTTGGTCTGTCGGTTGAGGAAGAGCTTGTATGGTCTGAAGCAGGCTCCGAGGCAGTGGTACAGAAAGTTCGAGTCGTTTATGGGGGAGCATGGTTATGCACGGACGACGTCGGACCATTGTGCATTTGTGAGGTATTTTGCCGATGATGATTTTATCATCTTATTGCTCTATGTTGATGATATGCTATTAGTGGGTTGGAATGCCACTAGGATAGCGGAGTTGAAGCGCCAGCTGGGCGCGGCCTTCTCTATGAAGGATTTGGGCGCAGCGAAGACTATTCTTGGGATGGAGATCAGCCGAGAGAGTGAGTCCAAGCTGCTACACTTGTCCCAAAAGAAGTACATTCACCGGGTACTTCAGCGTTTCGGGATGGACGGGTCGAAGAAAGTGAGTTCCCCCCTCGCGGCTCACTTTAAGCTCACTGAGGAACAGTGTCCATCTACCGAGGACGAAAAGGAAGATATGGAGCGGGTTCCATATGCCTCAGCTGTGGGAAGCCTGATGTATGCTATGGTGTGTACGAGGCCAGATATTGCTCATGCAGTTGGTACGGTTAGCAGGTATCTTTCAAATCCTGGAAGGGTACATTGGAGTGCGGTCAAGTGGATTCTACGATATCTTCAGGGCACTGCTGGTTGGAGACTTTCCTTTGGTGGTGACGAGCCGAAGCTGGTTGGGTATACCGACGCTGATATGGCTGGAGATGTAGACACGAGGCGATCGACTTCGGGCTACGTGATGATGTTTGCGGGAGGAGCAGTATCGTGGCAGTCGCGGTTGCAGAAGTGTGTTACCTTGTCGACGACAGAGGCAGAGTACATTGCGGCGACGGAGGCTTGCAAGGAGCTGTTGTGGATGAAGAAGCTGCTGCAGGAAATGAGACTGAAGCAAGAGCAGTATACTTTGCTTTGCGACAGTCAGAGTGCGATCCACCTTGTGAAGAATCAGACGTTTCATAGCCGGTCCAAGCACATCGAGACCCGGTATCATTGGATACGGGATGTGGTTGAGAAGAAGGACGCGGAGCTTGAGAAGGTGCATACAGACGACAACGGAGCTGATATGTTCACGAAGATTCTACCAAGGGGGAAGTTTGAGTACTGCAGACAGATCGTCGGGATGACGACGTCCTCCCCATAGTTGTGAAGGGGGAGATTTGTTGGAGTGGGAGGGATTCCCAACCTATGTGGAGAAGACCCCGGAGTGCGACGAGCGCCGTTCGTGTGTCGAAGAAGCTCGAGAAGTAGGCGACGAAGTTGCTGCTGTTGCTGCTGGAGCTGCTGGAAGCAGGGGATCCGAGTTCGGCCCGAACTCGGTCCCAGGCCGAGTTCTGGCCGAACTCGGTCTGGCCGTTCCAGGGTTTGGCCAGTAGGTGCTGGTTGCCCCACACAGAGTTCTGGCCGAACTCTGTGTCGTCGGGGGCTGAAGCGGATTTCTGGATGAGTTTTCATCATTGGATCTAATCCAACGGTCCAGGTTGGTTGCGGGATTAGGGAGATATATTGAGTTTTCTCAACCCTAATTCATTATCGTATGATCGCAACGTAACACAACTTTTGGAGAGAGAAGGAGGCAAGAGTGCCATTGCAACTTCGGAGAAGAAGACGGAGGATTGAAGGTCGTTTTCGAAGGAGATCGTGTTTCGGGTAATCTCTACTCGTCGTTCTCGCTCTTCGTAGCCTTGTAATCATTGTTCTTATCTCTGAGTGTTGTGGGGATCCGATTTGGATCGGGAGGAGTTTGTAGAGGGTGTAATTCTTCTATTCCATTAGTGGAGGCTTCTCAGGGTTGGACTCCGATCGTCCCGTGGTTTTTCCCGCAAGGGTTTCCACGTCAAAAATTCTCTGTGTCTGCGTGATTGTTTTTGTGTGGCTATTTTTGGGTTCGTGCGTTGTATTGCTCGGTCCTCTCGCTGGTCCTCTCCGGTTTAGGAAAAGGTTTCCGCGTTTCTTTCCCAACATATGACTAGTATATATATATATATATATATATATATATATATATATATATATATATATATATATATATATATATATATATATATATATATATATATATATATACAAGTTAGCCCGAGAATTCATTTCAGTTAGGTCAGAAGTTGAGCATAGAGCTCTATGAGAAAACATAGTGACGACCAATACGTCCAACGGAACGTGGAGCTCGCGGTGACAGCAGCTCTCATCAGTCTCCGCTTCGCGGAGTACTCAACTGTAGAGAGGAGGGCGGGGATTGGTTCCACACTACTGTACCACTAACCCTAGGAACATGGGGGGCATTAGGTGGGTCCCACTTTGCCGACAATCGGCATCTCTGTCCGTGGGCTTCCTTTAATATGCTCCCGTCATCTTTCCTGCACCAACCCCATCAAACAGAAGAGAGAGAGAGAGAGAGAGAGAGAGAGAGATCTAGCAAGCAAATGCATGCATGCATGCAATCATGCACGGAAAGCATAGCCATCGGCATGGGCATGGGCTCGTGCGCGCCGCGCCCTTCCCGCTGTCAGCTAGCGCACTGCATGCGTTGCCCACTGGATCCATATCTCGTGTTTTCGTGGGTTGGCGGGTGGGATCGATAACTAAGCCGGACCTCGGTCGAAGGGATCATTTAATACGTGCATATGGGTTCCAGCTAAGCTAATTAACTAAGGGTGCATTTGATTGCAAGATGAAAATGCTCGAAAAAAAAAATAATTCCACGGACTTATTTTACTAGAATTTTTTTTTATTTATAAAATTTAAAATTTTCTAAAATAGTGGTGTATGATTACAATTTTTTTCTCGTGGAAAATCAAATAAATTTCACGGAAAACTTAATTTTGGTGTTTGATTGACTTTATTTTTCACGAAAAATAGTCAATTTTACATGGAAAATAATATTTTGTTGTTTGGTTGTACTTTTTTTTCCATGAAAAATTTACATTTTCCTTTGAAAATTTAAATTTTCCACATCCACAATACTCAATTCAACATTGTACACTTAATATAGATAATTCGGTCTAACTTAGGAGACATTCAAAATGACTGTACAATAATAATCCCATATCAATTCATTCCAAACCTCCACAATCATTCAATAAACAACAAAAAATTATGTAGCTCGAGAATGTGCCTGTGTTGGCCCAGATGTAATTGCCTTCACCTTCTCTAGATCTTCCCACACCTCATCTGGAGCTGTAAACTTCTGGCATATGACTCCACTCTATTTCATACCAATAAACTAAACATGATGTAGTATAGACTCCACTCTAAATAGGATGTAGCTCAGTTAATTTAAGGATCATGTGCAAATGTTTCAGAGTAGTGTATGCAAGGCTATGTTAACTGTACAGAGTTTGGATATCTTGTATTGAACATAATGAAGCTGTACAGATTTCGGATACATAGTTCTGAATATAATGAAGATGTTGGTTCATAATTTAAGCAACCTTAATTCTGGGTACTAAATTGACCCATTCAGGCCATTTTGCAGAGAAATACTTACAAATCCTTTGAAAAACAAAGCTAAAACTCTTGGAAAATTTGCCTCAAAAATAATTCTCAAATAAACAAGATTCTCAACAGAGATGGGAACCCACAAAAATATGACCACCACTATAAAATGAAATACTCATTTTCAGAGATCAAAACTCTTGGAAAAATTGGCTCAGAAACAATTCTCAAATAATCTCAAATAAACAATATTCTGAACAGAGATAAGAACCCACAAAAATATCACCACCAGTATCAAATGAAATACTCAGAGATAAGAACCCACGTTTGGTACCAGTATCAACAGATAAGAACCCACAAAAGTATTTCCTTCTAAGAATCTCTGCTGAGAAAATTCTAGCAACCACTTTGCAAAATTAGAAAACTTGGCTCAAAAACTCAAGATTCATAGCCGTTGCATCAACATAATGTAATAATTTTTTTACCTTAATATAAGTCTTCCAAGTGATGGGATCGGTTGAAATTCGTCCACTAGAGTCCAATCCAAAGCCGCTAGTTTTGAACAATTCAGTAATCTCGTCACATTCCTTTTTTAGCATCCTCAATCTACCCCTCACTTTGTCAACACAAATTGAAATATGACATGCTTCCCTCACTCTCTCTATAACCTGTAATAAAGCATAAAATGCATCAATGGTACATCCACTTCAACATATTTTAAATGTTATTGAAAGTAAAAAAATATAGCGTTTTAACCTTTGTAAGATCCTCAGACTTGAACCCCTTTTTGGTTTGTTTTGGTCTGGCAAGCACTATCTCAAGAAGACCATTGATTAGTACTTGATCCATATTTTCTGTTCATCTAACTTTTTTTTTTTGGATTGTTTTTGACTTGGGGTACAACTTAAGATGACGTTGGAGCAATTTTCTCAATCTCGGGTTAAGAGTTGTGGCCGTGTTAGGTCTAGGGACACAAAATATGACAGATAAAAAATAATACAAAAGAGTAAATTTTGAGGATGAATGAATCAATACACGAATGTCGATACTCAAGTATAACCTGTACAAATGTTTACATGCCGTTGTCGGAAAAATATGTGGAGAATTAATACTTGAAAAAATATGTGGATAAATATCAGAAGAATCTATATGTTATATAGGTCTACTTATTAATCATAGTTTCTCTAACCCAACATATGTTATTGATACTGAAAAACTCATTTTTAAGTTGTTAGTACACCTCCAACTCAGAAGAACGTACTATTACAGGTTTTGCTTCATGATGTTGCAATATTACATGAAGACACTATAAAATAGGTGATAAAACATGTTGAAACAAGTACTATAAAGTTCATTCAACTGGCACATAATTATTGGGATTATAATCTGCCCACATATCGTTAGCGATCGTAGCTCTCTTATTGGTCCACGCAGCTTCAGGTGTGACAGTGATGTGGGTATTGTCAGGGGCACCTTCAGGTACATCGACATGTGGAGGGTTAAATTCATCTTCACCTTCACTTCCGAAATTATCACCTTCTGTATATTCATCACAGAGATCATCATTGTCATCAACCCGTAAAAAGTTGTGCAGGGCACAACATGCAAGAACTATCTTCGCTTGCGTGTCAATATTGTGGAACGGTTGGTGTCTAAGATAAGCAAATCTTTTCTTCAACAAGTCAATCGTCCTCTCAACAACGTTACGGAGAGATGAGTGGCAAAAGCTAAACAACTCTATGCTATTTTGAGAAAGAAGTCCCATAATATCTCTACGATGATAACGCGTACTCCGATACGGTGTGACGAAGCCTAGAACCAAGGGGAACCCCACATCGGCAAGATAGTATTTACCTATTATTAGAAATAACTATTAATGCATCTAGATGTTAATATTTAAGTTGTTAAATTTATGAACAATCACGGGATGTAAAGCATACCAATTGGAACTGTTAGTGTATGTCCTTATCGTAAAACTGCACTCCTCAACAAACGACCATCATGCGCAGACCCCTCCCAGCCAACAAGCACATAGGTAAAGTTCATATCAAATGTGCATGCCACCAAAATATTTTGAGATATTATTTGTTTTCTATTTCGATAGCTAGAGTATTCATGCACATGCACGTTTGCAGCAATGTGAGTACCATCGATGGCACCAACAGCATCCTATAAAAACAAAAACTATTTTTAATTAATTTTAACTAAAAAAATAAAAATATAACTTTCTAATAGTAAATAAACATTGAACCTAAAAGTAATGGTACCAGCCTTCGTCACCCTTATCGTAGGGGGAGTTCTGGACAGTGGCGTTGATGACGACGTCCCTATAGAGTGCAAGAGATGCATTTAACACCCTATGGAAATAATGGCTCAAAGTGTGGCTAGACCTGAAAAAGGTGTAAGCTCCCATCCTGCTACGATGGTCGTGGCCAACTGTGCTTAAAAACATTGCCACTTGTTCTTCAACTCGCACAAATTGGCTATTGGCTAAACCATAACCACGTAGGCGACCACATAATCGTTGGATTGCACTAATTTTCATCTGAAGCATCTCATGGAATACCTTGTTGCTCAAGCCGAACATTCGATTCAATGCTACCTCTCTCAGCTCTAAAATTACGATAAGGGTGCCTTATGAGACGTCGGGTAAAATGATGTTGCATTATAGTACTATAGATCGCCACTGCTTGCATCATCATCATCATCCAAAACATAGTGACAAGTTGTATTTGCCTCGGTACTCTCACCATTCTGACAATCCTTAAGATAAGACCAAATCAACCAATAAATATAGAGACCTAAATATAGATTTTTAATATTATACTATACCATGAAATTAAATAATCCAAAAATAATTTTAGACATTGAACCAATTTTATTCAAATAACACACACATCTATGCTAACTGCTCATCTTTGCATATTGCAGAGGGTTAGGCAGACTTAAACTCGAGTGGATTTTCACATAAGGAAGGGTCCCTTGAAGTAAGTACCAACCAACAACAACAAATCCTGACTCGCCGTCACCAATAACTCGACACAGTGACACAAATCCCGAAATCGAGAGAGGATCGACACATTGATACAAATTTCCAAGTCTATACAGCAACACATCGAGCCCCTACGTCGTCATCGACTTCGAAGGCTAGCAGAGACGGATCCAGACCGTTCGTCGCGAGATCTCGACACAGCAACACAAGTTACTGTGTCGATCTCCAAATCGTGTGTGTGAGAGAGAGATGCTCGAGAGAGGCAAAAAATGCTCGAGAGAGAAGAAATTGACATAGGAGAGAGAGGGAGAGAGGAGTACCTAGCCGAACGCACGCGCGAACGAGAGGGGCTGTGGGAAAACTCCTTCGTGGGAGAAAGAGGGGTTGTTGGCGATCGCGAAAGAGAGAGAGAGAGAGAGAGAGAGAGAGAGAGAGCCGATCCCCTATTCTGCTCGTATGTGAGAAAGAGAGGTTGGGAAAATTTTCCACGAAAATTTGTTCCGATGGGCTGGACCTGTTTCATTCTCCACACTTTCCATAGAAAATATGGAAAATAATAATTTTTTGGAAAACAATTCCATGGAAAATATAAGATATCAAACACTATATTTGGTGGAAAATTTGTGATGGAAATATTTTTCATGGAAAAAATCCCAATCAAACACAGCTAAGAGTTCTTTTTTGTTCGTCCATCAAAACTAGGTTTGTTCACCTTCAAATAAAAAATTGACACTGTTAAATCTATTCAACATAAACAACTTTGAAAGTGGCTTTGTAAGTATTTAAAGTTATTTTAATTAAAGGATTTGACACGTGTCAATTTCTTATTGGAGGATACAAATATCCTAGTTTTGATGGATGAACAAAAATATATCCAATTAGCTATTCCCTTTGTTCTCTCTATCTCTCTCTTGGTCTCATCCAAATCTTTACATTGAATCCTAGTTAGTATCAGGAGGGGTACATACAGGTGCTTCGATTTCACAATTAACAATTGGTGGGTTGTTCATATTCATAATTGGTGGTGGATTAAGATGGTGGTACAGACATGTTGTGTCGTATCGTGTCCGATGAAGCAGGGCACGGATTGAATGTACTGCCGGCACTTGAGTCTCCAACTCGATCGACACATCTACTGACGAAATTGTGTCGTATCTGACCATTCCTACTATAGGCTTTGGTCAGTCCAACTTTTTTTTAATGTAAATTTGATCTAATTCTCAGATATTCAAAAAATAAGAAGGAATTTAAAAAAACAATCGAAATAGGACACTAATTAGTAGAAAAATTAAATTTTATCAATGGACCATTTTTCAATTACATACATATACAATTTAGATTGATCAAATATTTTAAGGAATGGAAACAATATTTAATGTCTTCAAATTAAATATTTTGATAATAAATTTGAAAAAAATCTATTACATTTCTTATGAGTTATTGTCTTCCAATTTTCATGTCTTCGGAGTCTTCTGGCTAAAGTTTAGTGTTATTGTCATAGTGTAGTACAAAATATTGATGTAGTGACTTTTTTTTTTACTTCAATTGATTGGTATTTCAGAGACTTCCAACGAACAAATTTGTTCTCCTAATTTCAAAGGCCATTCGGTGAAGAATGTCACGACCCGCACCCGCTTTGCAGACACGAGAGCGTGAGCAAGCCAGCTACGCATCAAGCAGACTCCAGCCTGACTCGAATACGTAAACGCTGTCACGGCTAGGGTAAGTTGCCAAATCATGGCAAACAAATCTATATCTCAATCCACAATAAGAATAATAAGCATGAATGAACACTATGGGTCGTGGTCTGCAACCCACTAGCATAAATGTCCGATAAGACTCTAAAGGAAATAACAAGAGTCTAAAACTGAATCAAGAAACATGATATCTCATGATAAGGTATGAAAGCACGAGCGGATAATAAACACGATAACGATACCTGAATCCCGTAAGCGTATCATCACATCTGTCATCCAGAACCACTAGCTAACTCCATGCAATCGCTAAACCTGAAGAGATCATCAGGTCCTCAGGGGACATAGCAAGATACATAAAAATATGCCTATCTAGCAGTTTGTTATGCAATAAAAAAATACAGAAAATAAATGGGAAGAGACCAATCAACACGAAAACACGATTATACCCGACTGGAAGAACCACTACGCATAAACGAACTGCTAGAGAAGAACAAGAGAACACGATATCAAGATGTCAATGGATAACCACTCGAATACTCAAACCCTCGCCCCTAGTGTGGGCTCGCAGGCTAGCATCACCCTCGCCCCTAATGTGGACACGCAGGTGTGGATCAATAACTACTAACCCTCGTCCCTAGTGTGGGCTCGCAGGCTAGCATCACCCTCGTCCTTAATGTAGACTCGCAGGTGTAGACCAAATACTACTAACCCTTATCCGGGTCCAGAAAATTGTACAAATATTGTAAAATAATATTAAATAATAAGATATCAATTTTTGTATAAATATTCAAATAGTTAAAAATGTACATTAATACCTAAAATAATTTAGGAAATATTATACACACATCAAATATGCCTACGTGGTCGTCTTTTGTCTCACTACATACCTACAAAGGCTTGGATTCGGTTCGGGCCCAGTTCGGGCTAAGTTGGTACAATCGGATCATCTAAAATCAATATATCTAATTAATAAATAAATAATTCATCGGTGGAGGTTAAGTCGCAACTTGATCTAATTTTTCTAGTTAGGACGTCACTATGGCTCGGCCTTCCCTACCAGGACTAATACACTAGTCAAAGTACGCCATTGCGCTATCCGTGCCACGATTTCTAATCACATTGTACTTCAAAACTCAACCATGGCTAATCTCAGCTACCGTAATAATTAACTAAATAATTATCTATAAAATTCTAAAAAAACAAATCATATTTAAATCAAATAAATAATAGAAAAAATAATTTAAAATTTTTTGGGAAAGGAGGCTGCAAAGAAGAAGAAGAAAAAGGAATGAAGAAATAATTCTGCTGGGATGATGAGAATCACCGTTATTCAAATCAAGATTCACCCTACCGCGATCTACTTTCAGGAACCAGCAATTTCTAATGAAACTTTTGGAACACTCATCGTCACCTTTTGTACGAAACTTATCTGGACCCCGAAGGCAGCGATCACACAACTCTTTTCGTGTCTCAATTTCAGAGTAAGTCTTCAAAGGAGGCACACGAAGATAGTATTTATATAGTTGGATGGAAATCCTAACCCTAATTCTGGCCGCCAACTGATTGATAAAAGATATGAGCGAATAATGAAAACATTTGACTGAATTAAATTCAAATCCCACAAAAGATGGATATGAATAATTGGCTCAATATTTCCATAACCGCTCAAATATTCAATCAGCCTAACAATACACCAACAACGCCCATGCGCCCCCGCGCGCAGTCGCTCAGCAGCATAGGCGCACAATACCACAGCGGTGCATGCACACATACTCGTAAACGTGTATAGCCCACGCAGGCCTCTGCTCATGAGCCTAGCGCATGCGACTCGCGTACGAGCGCATCAACAACGCACAAAGCACCATGGGGCCCTTTTTAACACAAAGCTATTGTGGTGTAGTAATTTGTTTGTTAGACTTATATACTAAAGGTCCTTAGTTCAAATCTTCGTAGTAACTTTTTTTTCATTATGTATAGGCCCCTATTTTAAAAATTTGTCCCAGGCCCTATGAGCTTAGGACCAGCCCGAAAAACAATCCCTCGGAACGGATGATCCTACGGAATAACACAACAATACGTCTATCAAAATAAGGATATTGTGGACCAACAACCTTGTTGATTGGTCGCACGGAACATGATAATAGAGCAATCCTACGATATTGGATGATAGTTCCACTGAACTGAGCAGTCATGCGGAACCGATGCTTCTTGTGAAACCATAGTCCCATAAAACTGTGTACTTCCACGACGTTGTTTGTTGGTTCCCCTACGTCGTGGACCACTTCAGCTTTCTCACCTCTTCCAACCCGACTAAGAGCATCTCCAACCCTATTCTGAGTTTAGAAAAAATGGTTGCCACATAGGAATGACAAGCTTTTATTTCAAAAATCCTTCTCCAATACAAATGTAGAATTAATCATGAAGTTGACATGGCAAGAAAAATGTGAAGTTGGTTGTCTAGATCTAGACAATGTACTTCACAATAAATTTATCTCTACATCATCAATTATGAATAGAAATATTTATAAAAAAATGAAAAAGTTGAAGATTTCTTTTATGGACGGGTTTTTTGGATCACTGATGTCATGATCGACAACACTTGCAGGTTTGAGTGGATGTCTTTTATGGATGGGTTTTTCGGATATAACCAAATTAGAATGAACCCCGAAGATAAAAAACATACATCTTTCCGTAATCTTCTAAGGGTCTACTGCTACACAGTCATGCCGTTTGGTCTCAAGAACGCTGGTAAAATCTATCAGCGGGCTATGAGTACCATTTTTCGTGAATATTTACGAAAAATAGTTGAATGTTATGTCGATGATATACTGTCAAAAGTCGTCTAAAGGAAGATCACATCCAAGACTTAAGAACTATCTTCGATCTAATGTGCCAGCATCAACTCAAGATGAATCCCACCAAGTCATTCCTGGGAGTCTCTAGCAGCAAATTCCTTAGATTCGTTATTACCTCTAAGGGTATACACGTTGACCTCGAGAAAGTCAAAGCCATTCAAGAGATGCGCCCTCCACGCAACATAAAAGAGCTATGAGGTTTCCATGGATGGCTTGCGTACGTCAGGAGATTCATCTCAAATCTCTCTGGACGTTGCAGACCGTTCACTCAACTAATAAAGAAAGGTATGTCTTTTATTTGGACCGAAGAATACCAGCAAGAATTTGAAGACATAAAGCGATACTTGATGAACCCTCTAATCCTAGTGCCTCCAGTCACAGGGAAACCCTTCCTGATGTATGTTCGAGCAATGGATCATTCTCTGGATGCCCTACTAGCCCAAAAGAACATGGAAGGTCATGAGCAAGTGTAAGCCTCATGGATTTTTAGGGTTCTTTTATAAATTTTATATGAATTATTTTTAATAAATATAATTAGTTTTGATCATTAAATATACTTCTTCGTGACTTTGATTTTTGGAACGTCAGAGATGTCAATCTCTTAAAACTTCCTTTATGAGTTTTGTAGTAGACAATATTATCTTCATTTTGGTATATGATGTCCCACTCAAACTTGTTCACTTGTATCATTTTTTGCATCATACAAATTTTTGATCAATTTAGATTATTTCACCTTCTACAATAGAGGTTGACCTAACTTTTAATTTGATTTCGGGACTCGAAATCTATCCAACATAATCCACCCAATATATGGTTTTGACCTACTTTGAGTCTACTATGCACATGCCTCTTGTGTGCCATCCGACTGAGCTTCCACGTGCTAATATGTCATCAATGATCATAATGACTTGATTTGTAGTCATGATCGCTACAAGCCCGAACCTGACTCAATCTAGCCCGGACGTGATCCGAATCAACTAAAACCCATGTACTCATCTAGTGCATCCAAGGACGTCCATGTAGATATATACTATATATATAGGTATTTGGCACTTTATTGTGGTCTATTAAGTGACTTATAGAGAAGGATAATAATATATATGTAGGTACATTTTGCTATTAAACTTATATTTTGATAAGTGATAACAATTTTCTAAAAATTGCCTTCTTAGATTTTTGGAAATGGTTAGGCCACATGTATATAGTTTTATGGAACTAGTTAAATTAAGGCACACCCCATACATATTTGATATATAAATATTTATTATTATTTCTTTTTCTACTGTAAAATTTTTAGAACCTTATAATTTATCTAAGAGCAACCAACATTTTTGTCCTATTCTAAATCCAAATTGTAGTGAGCCCAGAAATCACTCTTCTTTCTTAAACCTCCCCATATTAAATATTAAGCTCAACTCACCGTTTGCAATAGCAGGCAAGTCCAGTCAGGTCTGCCCAAATACATTTTGTTCCTCCTTAATAATTTTTCCTCTCACTTATTTTGAGTCTACAAGCCCAAGTCATAATAGATTAATGATTTTCCTATCCTAGTATTATTTCAAAATGTGTTAATTAAATATAGTTTATAAATATTATAAATATTATTTTATTTATATATAGTTATGCTTTTTACTTCAAATCAATCGTGACTATTATAGTCGTTTTCATTTCTTAATTCGAGTATCGTGCCGAACTTTGATTTTGGACTCCAATATATTAAACTAGGCTATTTGGACTATTCTGGACTCCATGAAACTATCTGTCCCGTCGTTTGGGACCATCTTGTGGAGCATAGCATCGTACTTATCCCGTGTCGACAAGTTCGTGTCGCGCACGTCGACTTCATCCCAATCGAGGCGAGTAAATTCTTGATAGTTTTCATTGCTTTGATATTTACTATATTTGTTCAGTTGTAGTATTTTATTTGATTTTCGAGACGAGGATACACGGATTAGTATATGTTAGATTCCGTCATGAGATATTATTTATCACGCCATGACCCGAAAAATTTCTCGTCCTCGCATCGATTTATCCGAACCATTATCCTTGCTGGGGCGTGATGTCGTACGAGCCTGGAGTTGCACTCGTATAAGGAAAAGTGATAAGTTCTCAAATGTTTTGATTTGATATTAGCAACAAAAAAATAGTGTATACAAAATAATTCTCTTTATTGATAAATGAACTGATATTACAAAGGCTTTCAATAGTCATACTGAATTTGCCAGATTGGCTACAACATCAATTCTCTCTTGTCCATAAATGATTTCACTGTTCCATACATCATGCCTTTTATATCTCGGCCGCATCAATCATGTTACAAGTTTGAGCGTCCATGCGATCGCACGCTTCAAACGCTACGACATTCCATGCCTCAACATGATCAAGCGAAGCTCTACCGCGAGCATACCATTTCCTGAACCTGCTAGCAAACTAGTGGGGGATTAGTACTTTCGTCCTCGTTGTACCGATCGAAGACCCACTTAACTAAACCGATATTTAGTAATGAATTGATTCATACAGTATACAATTTAGTTATCTTCCTATGTTCGCCTTAGAATCAATTTCATGGCATATTCGAAAGTAGTAAGCATGTTATCATGGCAAGCATGTTATTTTGATTCATATAAGCAAACAGGCAACCAATATCAATCTTGTATTTTTTTGTAACTTCTTACAAATTCTGACGCGCTCGCCCTTGCACCGACGCAAGGTAAATACGCCTCATTCCTTCCCTGTCATGTTATAAGTGCTCTGTGCAGGAGCTCTGTGTTTCTGAACTTTCGGCCTACCGTTCCTTAACTATATGAAGGTCATTGGCGTATCCGTGCCGGAATGGACTAATTTATTTATCTTTTTTCTTTCCTTTTCTCAAACTGCATAACCCGACGTCCTCCCCGTATGGGTTTGCTGGACACTATCCGAAGGATGCCGAATTTACCATCAATTGTGGCTTATCACATCAGTAGCAGATCACAAGTCATACCCAAAAGATGTGCACCAACAATGATTATTCATCCCTTCTAGGCCGAACGGTCCCAGCATCCTGGTACAACCCGTTCGAGGGAACTCATATTCCACCCGTTCATGGGCAATATCTTAAGTCCATTCGACCATACAATGCGCGCATTAAACTCATACAACCAAACATAGTCTTGAGTTCGAAACTCAGACTTTACGTCGTCTCATATTTCTCTATTCTTTCAATGTATTCTCACTTCAATCTTTGTTTCAATGTTCAATAGCACCATGCCCCAACTCAATGTTCGTCAAACGAACAACCCGAAGGTCCTGAACATTTTTGAGGCATCATGTCACATCCGACAGTTCCGTCACATTCATGCCACAACTGTTCTCTCGCAACGAAGCTGTCTTTTATGATTCTCGTGCATGTACGTATGCCTTGACACGATTGTTCTCTATTCATCGAGTCGTGTATGTAATGCATACCTCGATACCGTAATTTCTATGTTCTATGCCTTAGTGTTTAATGTATGTTCCTTCCCTCCGACTCGTGCAACTGAGTCATGCCTCGATAGGATATTCAATATTCTATAGCTCGTGTACTGAGACACTCGTACCGATATAGTCTTTCAATGTTCTAGCATACTAAATCGTACACGAGGGCACGGAATGAGTCATGCGTTGAGGCACTTGTCGATACAGTTATCATATGTTCTTATGGCTTGCGCACCGAGGCGCTCGCTTTTGCGATATTCAATATTAAATAGTGACTCGTACATTTGATGTACGTTTTATTTTAATTGTTCTATCTAGTGTTCGACACGTACTATGTTCATCTTTCGATCGAGCCACATCCGTGGTCTCGATAGGTTGACTTAACATACAATGATATATTTTACTTAGGCACGAAGGAGTAGGAAAGAGAAGTCAAAGTCCTCCCACCTTAAGCCGATACGCCTTGTCGTTTCACCGAACCGATACGGCTCAATTTCATAACTTGTTGTGCGGCCAACTCTTCTGAGTTAGCCATTCGAGCACTTTGTGCTACGTTGAATTATCCAAGCGATTTAGCCAATCGAGCCTATGCCTCAGTCCGTTGCGTGTCATCAATTTGGTTTTGCGGACCCCGTTATAAATAAGGCAAAATGTCGACCTCTTATACTACCAAAATACAGGCAAATAGCGACTGAATTATTAGCGACGGACAACTCAGTCGCCTATTAGCGACTGAAAGGCGACTGATAGGCGACGGCGTAGTTTATTAAAATATGTCATAACGTTAGCGACTAACTAGAGACATGTTAGCGACGGATAATGTCTAACGACGTACTAGCGACGGTAAAATCCGTCGCTACGCTTCAGTAAAAATCGAAAGAGAGAGTTTTATTTTCATTCTAAATTTTTTTAACAAAATTTGATCTACTCTCTTCCCCCCTCTCTTTCCCGATCACTCGACCCCTCCGGCGTCCCCCCCTCCGCCCCCCCCCTCCGTCGACCCCCCTCCGTCGACCCGTCCTCCAGCGACCCCCTTTTTTCCTCCTCTTCCTCTCATTTTCCCCTAATTTTTGGATTTTTGCATTTTTTTGCTTATTAGGGTTTCGATTATGGGCGAGGGGTTTCGACTAGGTACTCGAAGACGTAGCACGTATTCTCTACATATATTGTTGTTACGTCTTCACATAGTAGGGTGCTAACTTGTGTTATTGGATTGATTTGGAGAGGATATATGCATTTGGGGGTTGGATTTAGAAGTGTCCTGCACTGTTCTGTCCATGTTGGACAAAGGTTTATTCGTAGGCTACTTGTCTAATATATGTGCTCTGTGATTGATAGATACAAATTTAGGATCTGTCATCTATGCTCTAATGTCGACCTTACTATGGTTAAATTCATTACATTGGTTAACCCCTACCAAACCTTTCTCATGTGCTTGTCCATTCTGTTGATGTATCAGTATAATTCATTCAGTCCGTACTCAATTTTTGCTTAGTTGAAGGCACGGGATTTGAGTGTGTTAATGTTGAGTGCATCAATGCAAGAGATGTGACTATCTTGAGTATCAATAAGTAAGGAGGTTTTGGCTTTAGGAAAACAGAGAGGAATTGGCTTAGGCATTTGGCCTGGCCAATGAGCAGACCATTAGAGGTTCAGTCCCTGTGAGTTCAGAAGGGTGTCCAATGACACCCAGTTGGAGAAAATGGGAATTTAAGTCTCATGTGTGTCCTGCAGACAATATATGAGAGATAGGCTCGGGTTTGGTTGTTTAACATCTGTCCCAAATCCATTTTGTATGTTGTCCCATATAAACTTAGTGCTAGTGAGTATACCCTTTGTTCTGTCTATATGTATCAGACCCCCAAATGATATCCTGCATCATGCATCAGAGCATTAGTTAGGGTATGACTTATTCCCTTGTTTGTGTGCCTCTCTAAATAGAATTTGTGTGAGGGAGTGTGTGAATAGATAGTGAGTTTTCAGAGAGGCCATATTTGAGACAAATTCCTATATCCCTTGTATCCCTGATGATGATTCAGTTGCAATGCATCCTAGATTCAACCCATGTCATATAGTCATTTTCTATATTCTCTATCTTGCTCCATTATTTAGTATCAATTCACTAGTGTGACTCACTCTTCATTCTTTGTTCAAGTTATCATATGATATGTCCCTCCTTCATTTATTTTCCTGTGCTATCAACCCTTATAATAATCATATCTTAGTTTGGTAGGTATCCTGTACTAATGTTTGATAACCTGCATAACTTGCGATACTTCCTTTGTATTCACATATTCACTGCACATATGGCTTGACCTATACCCTTGTTTTAGCCCTTATATTTATCTACTACATATTAATGTTGCCTGTACCACCATTTGCCCACTGCCCTCACTTGGGTTCAGTTAGGCACCTCAAGTTGCATATTCTGTTCCTCCAAACATGTCCTGCATTACCCAATAGTCCCTGTACTCCACTGTTCTATTTGATATCCAGGATGGACAACCTCATTATTTGTACTGCCTTATCTTGGTTCAGTCCCCAAACCAATAGAGCAGTTCAGTCCTTAATATTTTGTATCAGTTATGTAGTTATTAGAGTATCATTAGGATGGGTTATTAGAGTATCAGTATTTGTATCCATCCAGTCTTTGATAAAAGTTCAGTCTACCTTATACTTTGAATCAATCCAGTTGTATCCATCTTAATATCAGTCCTACATGTTAGATTCAATTCTCTAATATTCTGTAATATTCAGTGTACTTTTGATTCAGTCCAGTTCTGCCTATTTGGATTATGGGTTTTGACTTTGTCCAACTAGGGTTTCGATTATGGGCGAGGGGTTTCGACTTTGGTACTTGAAGACGTAGCAACCTTCTGATAGAAATATTGTGTTCTCTATTTTTTTTAGTGGGTCACGTGTTCTCTACATGTATTGTTGTTGCAACAAATTACCTGCTTCTAGGGCGCTCCTGTACGAGTTACGTACACTACATATATAGATTAATACTTATGTGGACAGGACATCAGTACTCGTAATTAATTGGCTACTCAAGTTATATATACTCGACAATTTCAGGCTAAAGCTTTGTACCACTAATTTGTTGTTTTTTTCTACGAAATGCTAAACCTATAATTCAAGAAGTAAATACCGAGGTAAGTTTAAGTATTTCTTAAGCTTATCAAGAAGGTAAAAAGAAAATGCCTTCTTGGCACCCCCTTACTTTCAAAAGTTAACCAGGATAATTAAGACTTGGATGTAAATACAATACTTGTTAAATATCAAGGATTTGTAAAGTCAAATTTATAATGATTTTTCGTAAACAAAAGCCAAGTTTCAAATCCTTATCTTCGTGTCATGTTCGTCCAACCATGTCGATTTATGCATGTGTAAACAAATTTCAGTATCCAACAAAATTTGAAAATTTAGGTCCAACATATTTCATGTTTTTCTTATAGTAACTGTGCATACGTCCAACAAATTTAGATCCAATAAATAAGAAGAACAAATAACGAAATTAATAGTAAAATAAGATGAAATACCAAGAAGGAATGAGTAAAATAAGAAGAACAATTAACGAAACTATTAGTAACAATAATAAATCACAAACATATATTATTTTACATAGTTCTGTCGAAATCGACATGCTCCACGGGACAATAGAACAAATAATTTATTGAATCAACAAGATGAAACATTCAAATGATTTTACACACAAACTACGATGAATAGCCCGCGATCTTCGATGAAGCCACTTTATTTGAATAAATGTTGTATTTGAACAATTGTGTGTTTGTTAATAAGGCTGTATATATTGTATGAGAACAATTGTTGTATCAATGTACCCTCTGGGTATCGGTATCGGTAAGTAGATAGGTAAGTGTTGAAAATTAAATTTACTTATGCCAAGTCTTTTGGGCCTATCAGAGTTATAGATCTTTTCAGAAATCTAGTATAATGCTGATTACCTCAAAAGGCTTGCATAAGCGAGAGTATATAGAGTGTATATCGTAGGCGGATGAGTATATAGAGTGAGCCTCCCTACATCCCTTCTTCTTATTCGGGTCATGAGGCATCATATTCCGCATCATATGATATACATCTCAACCAAAGCGTGGAGAAGTGTAAAAATATTAATATTAATCAAGGATCAATATCGGAATCAGTATCACCATCACTACAAAAATAAGTCATATCAGCGACGTATTTAGCGACTCCAAGTTAGGACGTCGCTAATTTTTGGCGGTTTAGCGACGTTTAACTAAGACAATAGCGACGTCTAGCGACTACAATTTGTTAAATGGGAACCTGCATCGCAAGTTCGTCGGTACACGTCGCTGATGTAGCGACGGATAGCGACACAATTTAAGCGGCATTGCCGTTTATTAAATATCAGCGACGTTTAGCGACGTCCTTTTCAGACGTCGCTAAATGTTTCATATAGGCTGCGAGGGTTTCCTTTTCGATCATTCACAAATTTCCCCCCCAATTTTTCGTGCGTTCCTTCTCTGCGGCGCTCCTCCGACGATTTTCCTCCTCCGGCCTCCTCCTCCGCGGCGCTCCTCCGGCGATCTCCCTCCTCCGGCCTCTTCCTCCTCCTCCTTCCTCAGGTAGCTCCTCCTCAGGTAACTCTCCCCTATCCCCGCTTTCCAATTTCTCCTCGTCTTCTAGCTCTTTCTCTCGCTTCTAGTTCGTATCCACGGGAGCGTGGACTCGCTGCGGAGGCAGCAGTGTGACACCTATTTTGTTGGTTTGGACACGTCGTGTCCTACTGTGTGGACATGAGACTCAAAGTGTGACACCTATATACTGATACTGGGAGTTTTTTGGGCATATCAACTGTCAATTTGATGTTTTGCTTGGATTCGAATTCTAATTTATGGTTCGAGCCCTATTTACTGATACTGGGAGTTTTTTTGGGTATTTTCAGGATTTTGAAATGATGAATAAATTAACTAATAATTATTATCGAGCCCTATAAAATTTTAGCTATGTCACGAAGGATGGATACTAATCCTGTGAATGAGTTTTCTCCTAAGTATTCTCGAAAGTTGAGTATGATTTAGCTCACTGACATTACTGAAATATGGAATGATTAGTGTAGGGTATGTTGGTCAGGTTTTGGCAGAGTTGGGATATGATAGTATGCATGTTACAATTAACAAGAAATGCTGTTGACACCAAATATTGCACGACAGGTTACTTGAGTAACCTGGAATGTTTTACCTACTGAAACAAATGGTTTGGGCAAGGGTGTGTATAGGTTTGTCATCAGATGGTATGGGATTTTGCCTGCCAAGTTCTGAACAGCAGTCCAGGCTGCCTGCTTAGTTGAAAGTCTTAATTAGACTTTCTGTTCAGTACCATTCGACTGAATTAAGTTGACCTGAATACCATATTTTAAATCGTAAATCTAAGTCTGCCTGCTGTTCAATTCATGACAGGTTATCTTGTTAACAGTAAATGCCTTCCTTTTTAATATGTGTGAAACTCAGAGGTAGGATAAATCCAGTACAAAATAGGGATTGTCATGTTCAGGCAGTTGGTACCAGTGTTTAAGACTAGTTTGATTTATATAATTTATGTTAAAGGCAGATGGGTAGGTCCTGTATGAGAGACTGGATACCTAGGTATGATGGCTTGGCTAGTTCATGATACCCACAGAAAATTTGTCTATTGATATGGACTTAGATAAATTCCTATTGGAAAATGATATTGGAATAAGGATTAACCTGAGAATAGGCTTAACTGAACAGTGATATCAGTTAGCAACTGTTTTCTGAGTTTAAATGTCAGGCATTTTAGGAAAATGGTGAGATACACCAAGTCAGACACTGTCCCTACAGCCATTCGACTGGCGAGGTAGAAATCTATGTACGACATTTTCTATAAGGACTTTGCATTAATCTACGGTACGACATCATGATCAGGACATAGTCCCTGCAGCCATTCGACTGGCGAGGCAGAAACTATGTAGCCGTAGATAAAGTTGACTGTCCTCCGACCCCCATCCCTCGGCAATGATGATACGACAACCTATCACTACATCTTTTAGTAGTAGATAATGTCTTAGTATTATATTTTGTGTATTCATCTTATTGATTCTGTTACATCCTTCAGATACTATATTCGATAAGAACATATACTACACCATATGTACAGAACATAGATGATTCACACTAATGTATGCTAAAATAAATTTTGGGTTGTGTTCTGATCCATCCGTTCACACACTTGACAAAAAATTGAATATAACCTTTTTATCTGCCATTCGACTGGCGAGACAGAAATCTATGTACGACATTTGCTATAAGGAATTTGCATTAATCTACGGTACGACATCGTGATCAGGACATAGTCCCTGCAGCCATTCGACTGGCGAGGCAGAAACTATGTAGCCATAGATAAAGTTGACTGTCCTTTGACCTCCATCACTCGGCAATGATGATACGACAACCTATCACTACATCTTTTAGTAGTAGATAATGTCTTAGTATTACATTATGTGGGTTCATCTTGATTTTGTTACATCCTTCAGATACTAGATTCGATAAGAACATATATTACACCATATGTACAGAACATTGATGATTCAAACTAATGTATGCTAGAATGAATTCTGGATTGTGTTCTGAGCCATTCGTCCCCACACTTGGTAATTATGCATGTAAAATATATCGTTGAAGAACATAAAACTTGTGGTCGTACAATCGTCACTTTCGTGCGTCAGTTCATGTCGGTCTTCACTTTCTGTAGTAATTATCTTAAAATAGATATGAATTACTATCTGCGGAACCGTTTGTGGATGTACAATCGTCATCCTGATGAATTATTATCTGTGTCAATCTTTGCAAAATTATCTTAAAATGGATATGAATTACTATCTGCAGAACCGTTTGTGGATATACAATTGTCATCCTGATGACATGTGCGGTGTGCGAGATGAATTTATACACGGTGTGCAACAGTTCCTACAGTTTGCCAAGGCGTTTCCTCAATACATGGACCGTACAAAAATTAAGTGTCCATGTGTGAGATGTCGCAACTTGAAATATCATTTGAAAGTGGATGTGACATATCATTTGTATTCGAGGGGTTTCATGCCAAATTATTATCAGTGGACCGCACACGGAGAACTTGTGCCTTTAGCCTCCGAGCCGGAGTCTTATGTGGAGCCTTATGTAGATGTCCACGAGCATGCTAATTACGACCAAGGGTGGACGAACATGGTTTTTGATGCTGCGGGGCCTAGTTTCGATCTGAACAATCAATATGTAGCTGAGGAGGCACCGAATACCGATGTTACAAAGTTCATGGAGTTGCTGGAGAATGCAAGGACTCCTTTATATCCTGGTTGTGATGACCATTCACCGTTGGAGGTGATTACAAGATTGTTGAGCATAAAATCAGATTTTAACATGTCTCAAGAATGCTACAACCGAATCCTGGAGTTAATTAAAGATATATTGCCGAAGGGTGGCAAGTTATCTAAAGACTTCTACCGATCCAAGAGAATGGTGAGATCGCTCTGGATGGGGTATGAAAAAATTGATGCATGTCGCAACGGATGCATGTTGTACTATAAGGACGACAAGGATGAAGATGCCTGCAGATTTTGTGGTGCCGATCGCTTCAAGGCAACTAGTACAACAAGGACTTCTGGTGCACACAAGCCAACAGATTCGATACACTATTTGTCTTTGATACTGCAGTTGCAGAGGTTGTTTATGGCAAAGGAGAGCTAATAATATGAGTTGGCACAAGCGGGAACAAATAGATGGAGTACTGGATCATCCATCCGACGGGAAAGCATGGAAGCACTTTGATCGAGTGTATTCCAATTTTTGCTTCGGAGCCGCGTAATGTCAGATTGGGGCTTTCCTCCGACGGTTTTACTCTATTTGGACTTTCGGGCTCACAATATTCTTGTTGGCCTGTGATTGTTACTCCGTACAACTTGTAGCCTTGGATGTGTATGAAGACTCCTTACATGTTCCTAACTGTTATTATTCCAGGTCCGAAGAACCCGAAGAGGAACATCGATGTGTACTTACAGCCCTTGGTAGATGAGCTGAATCAGTTGTGGAAAGTAGGTGCAACCACATATGATGTTTCCAGAAAGCAGAACTTTCAGATGAGGGCCGCACTAATGTGGACCATCAATGATTTCCCGGCCTATGGAATATTATCGGGTTGGAGCACCCATGGTCGTCTCGCATGTCCGTATTACATGGATCGTACTAAGGCTTTCCGTTTGAAACACGGAGGAAAATCGTGCTTCTTTGATTGTCATCGACAGTTCCTGCCAAAGGATCATCCGTACCGGGGGAACAGGAATACTTTTTATGCTGGCGTGGTAGAGAAGTCCAGTCCACCGCTATGGTGGTCTGGGGACACGATATGGAAGGAAGTTAAAGAATTGTCAAGTGCTATTGAAGAGCCTACAGCAGGGTACAAGTGTGATGGATTTGGCCGCGCTCACAACTGGACGAAGAGGAGTATATTCTGGGACCTACCATATTGGAGTGACCATCTGCTCAGACATAACCTGGATGTCATGCATATCGAGAAGAATGTATTTGACAATATAATAAATACTGTAATGGACGTAAAGGGGAAGATGAAAGACAATCCCAAGGCTAGGTTGGACTTAGAAGAAATATGCAGACGTCCAGAGTTGCATTTGATAAAGGAAGGCAGTGGGAAGTATAAGCAGCCCAGGGCCATTTTCTCACTGGACAAGGAGGATAAAGGTAAACTTTGTAGGTGGATCCAGGGCCTAAAATTTCCAGACGGGTACGTATCGAATTTGAGAAGATGTGTTGACCCGAAGGAGAACAAGCTACAAGGTATGAAGAGCCACGACTGTCACGTTTTTATGGAGAGGTTAATCCCAATTGCATTTCGAGAATTCTTACCTCAGGTCGTTTGGGATCCACTGACAGAGCTTAGCATATTCTTCAGAGATCTTTGTTCTACTAAGTTGCTCGTCGATCGGCTTGAAAAGCAGGAGAAGGACATTGCAGTAACAATATGTAAGCTTGAGAGGGTGTTCCCTCCTGGATTCTTCGACTCTATAGATCATTTGCCAATTCATCTTTCATATGAGGCACGTGTTGGTGGACCCGTCGGTTATCGATGGATGTACCCGTTCGAGCGCCATTTAAACCACCTGAAGAGGAAGGTGAAAAATAAGGCACGGGTCGAGGGTTCTATTTGTGAAGCCTATGTCCTTGAGGAGATTATAAACTTTTGTTCAATGTATTTCAAGCCTCATATTAGCACAAATAGAACAAGAGCTCCGAGGAACGACGGAGGAGATATAGAATATAATGATGCATTATTGAAAGTCTTCAATGCTCTTGGAAAGCCTTCTGGAAAACTGAAAAAGAGATATTTGAATGATGAGGAAATAAAGGCTGCCATGTTATATATATTACTCAACTGCGAGGAGGATGAAGTGGAAAAGCTAGAGTGGTAAGTGAAAATCTTCAACGTTCAAGTCATCTATTTGTTGATTACGTTATTATAATTTAACGAGTATATCCCGATATTTATTAGTTTTTAGCAAATTTAATGATGAGGTGAAGTCAAGTAGACCATACATTGCAGATGAAGAAGTAGAAAAAGAAATGAGACTTCATTTCCCGTCTTGGTTGACTGCATATGTACGTAAGAAGCTAGTTAGAATTTTCCTCCATTCACAACTGTACAAGAAATAACTTAATATTAAACTTAATTTTGTATCTTCTCGTGTTTAGGTCGATCGTTCGGACGTCATCCTAGAGAATAAATCTATTAGAACTCTTGCCAAGGGACCAATTTATACCGTCAAAATATGGCCAAGTTATTGCGTGAATGGGTTTAAGTTCAAGTCAACAAATGCTCCCATCAGAGATAGCTTCCTGGATCTTGATTCCACAAAAAATAGTTGCTTGTGTATCAAATCTACAAACTACAAAGATGTCACTCCAGGCAATGATTTCTATGGCGTCTTATGGGAGATCGTGGAATTGACGTACAACTATGGCATAAAGCCTGCCAAGATCGTGTTGTTCAAAGTTGATTGGTTCGATCCCATACAAGATCAAGGATGGAAAATTGACAAGCATGGTCTTGTGGATATTAACTACCGTCGTCGATACCAAGGTACGAACCATTTATCCTAGCAAGTCAAGCTCAACTTGTATATTTTACAACATATCCTAGACGGGGAACAACGAGGTACGACTGGTGGGCAGTATGCAAAACTAAAGCCAAAAATACCTACGACGTCGACGAAGTGGCTTATCAGGAGGATGAGCTGCCTCTTGTACCAAATACAGTTGATGTCGACTCAGCAGAAGTTCTCCATTCAATATCTACTTGTGTAGAAGTGGTACAAGTATTCGAAGGGGAAGACGAAGGAGATACTAGTGACGATGAGGAGCAAGAGGAAGAGGATGAGGAGGAGGAGGATGAGGCAAACGAAGAAGATGAATTTTCAGAGGATGATTGAGAAACTGTGATTTTAATGTATTCATATTTCTGTAATCTTAAATTATGAACTATGATCATTTCTATTAGTATTCAAATTTTTGAAAACTTAAATTATGAACTCCATTGTATGCAGATATTTCTAAACTGTCATTGTATTTATTTATATTTTTAATCATATGTTATTATCAGTATGGCAGGACGACGCGGAGGCACCTCAGGACGACGCAGAGATAGGTCTGGACGAGCCGTGTCCTTAGGTGGGCAGAGAGATCTGTTACCAGAGGATGGCTCCGGACCATCGCCTGACCCGAGCACTCCATTGTACCATACGATCGCAGGTCCGGGTGGCAGTACACCTGCGACGAGCAGTTCCAGGCTTGCTGATCATACTCCTTCCCCTAGCCTTCCTACCGCTGACAGTAGCATGGCGGGTGGGGAGCAGGTGGAGAAGGTAGTCCCTACTCTCGCTCGGGCGGATCCATACCAGAGCGACCCTCCATGCGCACCTCAGGACGAGACAAGAATGGAGATTTGGGCCGACGGTCCTACGAAGTAAGTTAAATGAATATATATATATATATATTTTATGCATGTCTATATATATATATATATATATATATATTCATTAATACGTCGGTTATCGTTGTATACAGATATCATCCCTCGTCGGTACAGAGAGCGTTGGACTCCTTTCTAAGGTCCAACTATGGGGGTCCGTTGATCAACTACTCGGATGCTTCGGAAGAGAGGAAGGCATTCTGGTTTGCCCACTTCAAGGTAACTAAAGATAGTTAATTTAATATGATTAATATAATTTTAAGCATTTTTTAGAACTAATTATTTTAATTTGTAATTCTTGTAGAGGACTTATTTTTATCCACCATACCGGGCCGAGCAGATTGAGAGGCAGTTTCCTGTCGTTGTCGCCAAGTTGATCCGTGATGCAATTGACGATCAGAAAGCTCGTCAGCGCTCCGGAAAGCCGATTGCTGGTTGGATCACGCCTGACCAGTAGACCACGATGAGGGCTCGATTTGAGGAGCCCCGGTACAGAGAGCGGTCGGAGAAGGCGAAGGCGGCTAGGACGAGGGCCAAAAAGTGGTGTGGTGGATCGATTCCTATGACGGAGCATTTCCGTCGTCTGGTATGTAATTTATTGCAACATATAAGATTTTATTGATAGTAGGAGTATATAATTTTCTATTTTACTAAAGAATAAAATATAATAAACACGCAGGTACAGAGGGGTGAGGATCCAAACATGGTGACCGTCTTCCTGGCCACCCATCGAAAGGACGAAAAGCTCATCGACGACCGGGCTACTCAGAGCTATGTAAATACTAATTTAGATTTCATTAATTTTTAACACAACTTGAAGAATATACAGATAACCATAGTATGGACCATCAATTATATACGTCACATAGAGACGTTGGGCATCCGATCGCAACGATCATTCACAACGCATTGCGTTCGAAGTCGCCACCCAACTATTTCTGAAGTTTGGCTAAGCAACTTATCTCGATACGATTTTCTTTGTTGACTTACAAATACATCAACACTCAGGGCTACATCCACTATGTGACTTACTTAGACAATGTGCTTAAATTCTCGTAGCAAAACTTTAAATTGACATTACAAAAAGGCCACAATCTATCCGACACAAAAGTTCAATTCGAATCGACAATGCTCAAAGGCAACAATCGCTTTGACACGAAGGTCTTTACAACGCATCTTACGTTCGATTCCTATCGAGTAGGAATTCACTAGCCAAATTCTCAACTTTTCCATCTCGCAACATCGAATATAAGTTTGATTCACGTAACTCAATTACAAGGTGAAACCAAATCTAACGATCTAACTCGTAGGTCATTCCCTTATCGCTCGCTTTCGTGCATAGCACGATTTTCAAAAATCGTCTAGACTTATCATCAATATGCACCACATTATATTTGTTACCGATACAATTTCATATGCAATACCACATGGGTCATCTTACGGTCTGCAACATTCAATTTGATTTGGCGGTCAAGTCTTTTAGGATCAGCTGCCTAAAGCTACGCTCGATAATTGTGGATATTTAACGAAGGGCAGTTACTACAAACCATGCTATATCTTATTTCAGAGCCAAATCACGTTCTGACGATTTATATGCGACTATCCAAATTTTGGAGAAAACTATTTCTATCGGTGCAACTAATGCACAACTATCCTTCGAGTAAAGTCATACACTGCCGTCGGTAATTCCGTATTTCATGAAACATCTATTGGTATTGAGTTCGAGTCTTTTTCCCCATGGTCGACACACGAGATGCTATATGCATCGAAACAATCGTCGATGACTTTATAGTCTCGCCCTGATCAATCATAAAGTGTACGATCAACCAGTTCGACACTTCCGTATTGCTATTTTCAAAAACTTCGATATTGTAGACCTGCCCGGTCTTTTTTTCTCACATCGTGCTCACGTTTTCTTGCGTACCAATTTTGATAGCACAAAGTCAACTTTGAATCTGCATCAACGTCGACTTTAGTTCGTATTGTATACATCCAAGTTCACTACAAACTTTTCATACGCATCAACTCATTTTCTGATTTGTCGCATCCTGCTATACTTAGATCGCGTAATCGAGGTACTGATTATCCAAGACGAACCTTCGAGTTATACGATCATGCCCTCTATGTTTTGCGCATTTCAGTCGTACTCAAATAAGTTTTGCCGCAACGTAACCAACTATATATTTTGTGCTACTTATCCGCATCAACCAACTCTTCACCGAAGTCGCACATCGTACGATCTGATTATAATTCACATCGCTTAACATTTCTATCGAGATCGCAAGTCGCACCCTCATTTATAGGTTCAAGTTTTCCATCCCGTCGATCCGATTATTACTTCAAGACATAATTGTTTCGTTAGTCTTGGTCGTTCGACTGACTTACAAATTTTCGTCTAACGTGTCACTCATTAATTGAGTCCCCGTCCTATCGTTCCAACCGATTATCGAAGAACACTTGCATCAATATACCATCATACAAATTTTCAATCTAGTCTCGTTACTCTTCCATCCGTTATGGACAAACCTTCTGCAATTCTCACAACGTGTTGATATAATTCATTGCACAAGTGGTATAGCATATACCACTCAGAATCGAGTCATTCATCGCATACGTGGTATGGCATATACCACTCGAAAATTAAGCTATTTCCCTCGCATCATACTCGGTATGAACCAATAATATATTCTGACTCATGATTTTTGTAGTGATCTTGCCGATCACAATTGTAACTTTTTTGATTAATCAAATTCTGACACAGCTCAACCAATGTATTCATTTGCCAACACAAGTTCAGTGTGCAATCGAACGATTCATTCTATCGATTAATGATTTCAGTTCCTTCCGTTGCATCTCGTGCAACGTATTATTATGTTTCAACCGTTGCATCTCGTACAATATTTTAAAGTCAGTCTCCTCCGTTGCATCTCATGCAACATTTTAATTCAGTTACCTCCGTTGCATCTCGTGCCACATTTTATTTTTGATATTCAAAGCCAATACTCGTATATGTTCAACACATTCAATTTTTAACTTTTATTTTCCTTGCAACGCATCATTCACCACTCGTTGTATTTGATACAACAACTTTTCACGACTTTTATTATATCGATGCAACTAATATTTTTCATATCGACTATTGCATTGAACCAACAAACATTTCGATTCATATTTTTCAACTTGTTGCATTTGCAGCAACAATTATTTTACAGCTTGTTGCACTCGATGTAACAAATATTTTACGACTTCCTTAGCAAACATCATGTAATTTTTAAAACACATGCGACAAAATTATACGATTTTTATTAGACTTATTGTATGAAACATCCAGTACGGCATAGAGTAGAGTCAAGAGTGATTTGATTAGTGGTGGACAACTTTCTGGAATTGAAACGAAGCAAGCGTCCTGAGAAAATTGAGCCTAGAGCTCTGATACCAATTTGTCATGCCCCGACACGAAAAATCGCTCGTCCTCGTATCGACTTATCCGAATCATTGTGCGCAACCGAACCGATTCGTCTCTATCGATTATGATTTCTCTTCCATGCGTTGCACCTCGTACAATGATTTATTTTCGCATCAGTTGCACATCATGTAACAATTTATTTTCGACATTTATTTCTGACATCCGTTGCACCTCGTGCAACGATTTATTTCGGACGTCCAAAGCCAATGATCGAATCCGTTCAACACATTCGATATCAACTTTCATTTTCATCGCAACGCATCATTCACAATCAATTCGTTGCAATTGGTGCAGCAATATCCCATGACTTTTATTTTATCGATGCAACCAACATTTCTCATATCGACCGTTGCATTGAGACAACGAACATCTCAATTCACAATTTACGACGTATTGCACTTACAGCAACAAACATCTCAATTCATATCTCGTAACTCGTTATACTTGTAGTAACGAATATTTCACTCCTCATTGCACTTAGCAATAAACGTTTCACGACTTTCTCCGCAAATATCATGTAATTTTTAAAACATATGCGACAAAATTACATGATTTGTATTAGACTTATTGTATGGAACATCCAGTACGACATCGAGTAGAGTCTGATTTGATTGGTAGTGGACAACTCTTTGGAATTGAAACAAAGCAAGCGTCCTGAGGAAATTGAGCCTAGAGCTCTGATACCAATTTGTCACATTTCGACCCAAAAAATTGCTCGTCCATGCATTAATTTATCCGAATTATCGTCCTCGCTGGAGCGTAATACCGTACGAGTCTGGAGTTGCACTCGTACAAGACAAGATAACAAGTTCTCAAATGGTTTGATTTGATATTAGCACGAAAGAAAATAGAGTATACGAAATAATTCTCCTTTTTAATAAATGAAATGAGATTACAAAGGCTTTCAATAGCCCAACTGAATTTGTCAGATTGGCTACAACACTCAAGTTCTCTCTTGCCCACGCATGATTTTACCGTTCCATACATCATGCCATCTATATCTCGGCCGCATCAATCCTGTTACAAGTCCTAGCGTCAATGCGATCGCACGCTTCAAATGTTACGACATTCTATGCCTCAGCGTGATCAAGCAAAGCTCCGCCATGAGCAGACCATTTTCTGAACCTACTAGCAAACTAGTGGATGATTAGTACTTTCGTCCTCGCTGTACTGATCAAAGACCCACTTAACTAAACCGACATTTAGTAATGAATTGATTCATACAGCATACAATTTAGTTATCTTTCTATGTTCTCCTTCGGATCAGTTTCACGGCATATTCGAAAGTAGTAAGCATGTTATCATGGCAAGCATGTTATTTCGATTCGTATAAACAAACAGGCAACCAATAGCAATCTCGTGTTGTTTCGTAACTTTTTACCAATTCTGATGCACTCGCCCTTCCACCGACACAAGGTGAATATGCCTCATTCCTTCCCTGTCAAGTTATAAGTGCTCTGTGCAGGAGCTCTGTGTTCCTGCACTTTCGGCCCACCGTTCCTTAACTATATGAAGGTCATTGGCGTATCCGCGCCGGAATGGACTAATTTGTTTATTTTATCTTTTCTTTTCTCAAATTGCATAACCTGACGTCCTCCCTGTACGGGTTTGCTGGCCTACTATCCGAAGGATGCCGTCAACTGTGAGGTGTCTTACGAGAGTTCTAGGCCTGGTTGTTTGATTTAGTTTTGCTATTATTTTGCCTCCGATACATTCTGGTCTTGTATATTCATTGTAGACTTTGTCTGTTTCAGTGTTATTGATATCTTTCTATTTCATATCTTCCTTAGTCGCTTGTGTGTAATTTGAGTACATTTGTTATCATGGATCATCTAGATGTTGTAGATATTTATTGGGTACGTGATAGCGTTCTACTGTCGATACTGCGGCGTAGGCTGGGCGTGGCCCATGTACTCATGCCCGAATATCCGGGTGCGGGTCGTGACATGTTTTTATGGTGGCCCATGCAGGTCTGTCTTTGCAACTATTGTAAAGTCGTGATAGTACTTAGGCTTAGTCATACTATACGAGCCTGCCCTAGGATCAAGATTGAATCACAATTTTTTTAGGAGATTTTGGTACTCAATCACACATTAGGAACTCTTGCTAGATTCCAAGGATGACCCTGAGAATCTTACTTCGAAAACTCTTTCGCGTCTGTTCCCACTTAATTTTTCCCATCCTGATTTTGAATATCTATCCTTTATCGAACCAAATTCTTGCATTAGGATGAGTTTATGGACCCAGAAAGAACTAGAAAGTAGACGTTGAACTTTTATACCATTTAGATTGAGAACATAATGATTAGCCAATCTTATATATAAAGGTTGAGATTTGTTTATATTATATTCAAGGAATTTTGAATTTTGACCAAGATAGTACCTTTAGAACGACCCCTGATAATCTCATTCTAAACCCTATCTCGGAGTCTATTTTTACTTATTTCCATTTACTTATCCTTCATTCGTTGTTGAATTTTGAATCTTGATGTTCATTGTTGAATTTAATTTTGTATCTAGATAAATTTTATGGATTGAGTTAAGATATATTCTGATAACATATTGGATGAGGACAATGAGAAGGGTAACGTCTGCTTTATTTATGGAGTTTAGAATTTATCGCAACTATATTAGCTAGCATGACAAGGACGTAGAGCCTGATTTTGGATATATTATCTTAATTATGGAATTTAGATTTTCTTGCAGTCATACTGGTTGGCGTGGAAAGAATTTTAGATAACATATTATAGGGTGTATACCTTAGTTATGGACTCTATCGTTTATTGCAGCTATGCTTACGGGCATAGCAAATATTCTGGCAACATAATTTCAGGAAGACGTGTATGGCTATCAGATCATATCTTAATTGGTTCACTTCTTTATGACCAGATAATCTAGTAGTAGTCGAAGTGGGGTGAGATGATTTGACTTCCTTCTGTAATCTTATCTTGATTTTTCTATCCTAGTAGATGAGATTGATTTCTCTATCCTTAAATCATTTCTTAAATTCAATATCGCTTAAATTTTGATCCTCCTGATTGTGACCAACCGATTTTGGTCACCTTCCTTATCATGCCAAGTTCTTGATTACCGACAATACTTAAGTGACTTAAAATTCGATCGTGATTTCGATTTTAATCCTTTACTGCTCGCACATGGACTTTGATTATATTCTATATCATATTTATATACTATTTGACCAAGGTTAAACTGACCTTATCTATGATCGTGTCAAATTTCAATTTTTATCATGTTTAGATTTTTTTACACTCGTGCCTAAATTCTTTCCGACCATGATTGATTCCTTGATTATATCTAAAATTCTCTTGATTAGTCATGCCTAGATGACCTGGCATGACTAGACGATTTTGAATCCCATGGTCCTGATTTTAATGATCATGACTATACGTATAAATTTTGCCTCTGAATCGTACCTGAAATTTTTGGTCCTTGAACACGACTATGTCGAAATAAATTTTCCATCATACCTAAATTTTGATTCTTTAGTCATTCGTGCTCAGATTTAATTCCTATCATGATTAGGTTTAAGATTTTTGTCGCCCCATCCTAAATCGAGCCTAGGCGATTTGAGTCATTCAAAATTTTTTTGGCACGTTCGAACCTTGATTTCACTCGTGACCATATGGTTTGATCCTTGGTCACTGACCGTGCCAAATGTTTCATTATTCCTAGCGACGCCCAATTGCATCGCCTTCGCATTTGAACATGCCTATATAACCATGAATCTAACCTTATCGAGCCTATATCATAATTATTATTCAATACTTACTGATTCTAATTAAATCGTAACTGGACAATTTTGATTTTCTAGTCGCGAATTCGCGCTTAAATAACTCGAGTTTATTCCAATTATGCCTAAATCCCCGATCCTCGGCCACAACTATATGATTGATTAGTCGTGCCAGAATTTAGACTTGATTATATCTGAACAATTTTCTATTCCTGTCGGAATTCGATTTTGTAGATACTCGTGCTTAGGTTCTATTTTTAGAACATGCCCAAGTTTTGGTTTTCGCAGTCGTATAATAGATCGTGCCAAGTGAACTTAGAACACTTCCAAATTTTTATCACGTTTTGTCACGCCCCAGAACGGAATACCGGAGAGCGGGGGAATGACTCAGCCATCTACGTATTACGGGCAGAAGAATACTGTATAATACGATCAATGCTGTCTAAAAGACGAGGGGGTGCATACTACATGAACGTCTTACTAGGGTTACTCAACATCTATTGTCTCAATCATTCAAACAAGAAACAGTAAATAGAGAACATGTAAGATAAAGCAGTAAGGCGTCCAAAATGCTTGGTCAAAATATTCTTGAGATCTGGCTGTACAAAATTTAGCTAGATGATGTAGCAACGTATACACAATTGTTATCAACTGCAGTCTGACTTAGTTACAATTATGCAAAAGTAAGTACAAGAGAATCCGACTAACAAGTCGGTGCCAAACGGCAAAAGTAAAGTAAATAGTAAAAACGAGCAGGTAAGCAAGGGGACCCACTCGTGTCCTCCGACGATCATTCCTCTAGTATTGACCATCTTGGAGGTGGAAGTAAGCTGGGTCTTCGGGAACTGGCTCTAAATCTGGCCATGCAAAACCAGAGAGGTTAGACCTCTAATAGCAAGTACCGCAAGGAAGCACGACATGAGGAATTAGAACCAGCGGTAAGAATTAAGAATAAAATAGATCTCTGCTTGCTACTGGGGTTCGCACAACATCACGACACTTCAAGCCAACTTCCCAACCAAACAAGGACAGAAGTTGACCCGTCATGTCCTGACATTCTGCTCATCTCAGTAGTTAACATAGTAGGTACAGTGCACAAACAAATCAATTTAAACGGCCATGCAACTACTATGGCTTGCTACTATGAGTTCCAAGTTGTCTTGGAAACATGCAATAAGAGATTCCTCAGTTCTTACAATGTACAAGCAAGGCTAGTCTACCCAATAATCAATTGCGCCAATCATGAATTAGAAGAGTCCCAGCGGGACGCTCGTCATCAATATACAGTAAATATAAACAGATACCACTTCCTATCCGTGTGGCAGATTTACAGTATCCGTGGGAACCAGCCGGCATGTCGGGGCACTAATTGTTCCGAGATGGCTGCCATATAAGAAATCGGGTATCTATTCTCTCCATGCAATAGTTATTTTTATTTAGCTTAGTAGTCCCTATGTTAATTGAAATCTCATGCCGTGGATCATGATCATTCTGAATGGGTACTCTCGTACAGAGTACGATATACATAACTCTACAACGATGCCCGTGCGGCTAGGTCATAGGTCTTACATAGCGTAATGCAACAATCAAGCCTAGCCACGGAATAATCATGCCTTGACCGTAAAGTACACATGCTGCTTTTGTAGAAAAATAGAAGTCAACATGTGTTCATATGCCAATGTTCGGATCGGCTAGTCGATCGCAATGGTTCATGGTTCATACATGAATGTGCCTCATTCAATTCAATAAGACGACTAGCCAGTCTTCTAGTTTCAACTAGGAACGCATGATCAATCATTAGTCAAAGTAACAGTCGAGGTCAATTCGTGATAAAGCATGAAAGTCAAACTAGTATTAAGCATGGTCGAGTCTATAACTTGCATAAAATAGTTGGTAACATATTCTTGAAGCCAAGAAAAAGATCTACAATATTCATGTTAGGAGTTGGAAGAAATTCTAGCCACAATTTGGTCAATTAGGACATATAACAGTTAGAAATAGCGAAAATAGGCATTATGCGGCCTATTCTGCGACATGCATGCGGACCAAGTGCGACAAGCGGCTTATGCGGCCTATTCATGACACCATATGCAGCTCAACTGCGACATGCGGCCTATGCGGCTCAACTGCGACACCATATGCGGCTCAACTGCGACATGCGGCCTATGCGGCCCATTCGCGACATGTATACGGCTCAACTGCGGCATGTGGCCTATGCGGCCCAACTGCGACACCATATGCGGCTCAACTGCGACATGCGGCATATGCGGCCCAACTGCGACACCATATGCGGCTCAACTGCGACATACGGCCTATGCGGCCCATTCGTGACACCTATGCGGCTCAACTGCGACATGCGACCTATGCGGCCCAACTGCGACACCATATGCGGCTCAACTACGACATGCGACCTATGCAGCCCATTCGCGACACCTATGCGGCTCAACTGCGACATGTGACCTATACGACCCAACTGCGACACCATATGCGGCTCAACTGTGACATGCGGCCTATGCGGCCCATTCACGACATCTATGCGGCTCAACTGCGACATGCGACCTATGCACGACACCATATGCGGATCAACTGCGACATGCGGCCTATACGGCCCATTCGCGACATCTATGCGGCTCAACTGCGACATGCTGACAGATGAACATAAAAATGACCAAAAATGCTTTTGGCAATAACTTACTCAAAACAAGTCAAAATATAACTTTTTAAAAGCCAAACTTTGGTAGAATTGAATTCTCTACAACATGGAACCACTTATTTTCAAAAACAGCAAAGTTTGATAGATCAAAACCACAAAATCCATATGAAAAATTAAAACTTAGATCTACACCCAACCATCCATGGAAATCAAGAACTTCAAGACCTAAACTTGTAGAGGAAGAGAAGATAAAGAACATGGATTAAAAATAAATGGGGATGCATGAAATCTCTCATGGTGTACAAGATATACTTGTCTCTCCAAATGGGTGGGTGGAAGAGTAATGGAGGATGAAGAAAAAGAAGTAAATGTGAGTAATGAAGAGAGAGAAAAGTAAAATGGGCATAAATATCAACCCCAAGTCAATCTCTACCACCCATTCCTTCCTACAAGATCTAGGCCATCCACTGCTCTTCATGATGAACCAAGCTAAACCAAATTGGTTTAATGAACAGACTAAGCCAAGGGCTAAAGCAAAAGCAAAAAATAAAATACAGGAAAATTAATAAGCCTAAAATTATAGAATTTAAATACAAAACAAATGCATGATAAATATTAAATAAATACATTCAAGCAGTACACGTATAAAAATACGTATTCTGGGAACGGGGAGTGATATCTCTACCCTCCTTAGAAAAATTCCGTCCTCAGAATTTCAGATCCAAGCAGGACAGAAATGTCAGAGCTAGACTAATCTAAGTACAAGCGATTTGAGCAAGCAGCTATTCTACAATGTCAAATAGCAAGTAATATATCCATATTTATCAATCTATGACATTAAGTAATTTCTACTCATAGGGTAATAAGCATGAAGAATCAAGACAATCAAGGTACACGGAAAGAAATATACCTTGTGAGTCAAATAGGTGCGGGTACCGTGATTGGATATCATCCTCACGTTCCCACGTTGACTCTCCTAAGGAGTGATATCCCCAAGCAACACGGACAAGACTAATTGTTCGGTTCTTGAGTATCTTCTTCCTTCGGTCCAAAATGGACACAGGCTGTTCCTCGTAAGACAGGTTGGTACCAATAACCAGTTCAGAATGATCGAGGATATGGCTTGGGTCCGATAATACCTACGCAACTGAGATACATGAAACACATCATGCACCTCTCGTAACGAAGGTGGAAGGGACAAACGATAAGCAACATCGCCTACCCTATCAAGGATAACAAATGGGCCCATGTATCGCAAACTCAACTTCCCACGAACTCTAAATCTAATAACCCCACGAGTAGGTGAGATCCACAAGAAATCGTGGTCCCCAACAGAAAATTCTAGCGGCCTACGATGCTGGTCCGCCCAATGACGATGTCGATCTTGCACAACTCGAAGTCGCTCTCTAATTCCCTTAACCACTTCAACTGTCTGAACAATCATTTCTGGGCCTAGCATCTTCCTCTCCCCGATATCATCCCAAGCCAGTGGCGACCTACACTTCTTACCATATAGTGCTTCAAATGGTGCCATCTGGATACTACTTTGATAACTGTTGTTATATGAGAACTCGACTAAGTGCAAGTGACTCTCCCAAGATCCTTCAAAATCTAGGGTGCAAGCTCGTAACATATCTTCCAAAGTCTGAATTGTTCTTTCTGATTGCCCGTCCGTCTGTGGGTGGTAAGCCGTGCTAAATCTCAACTTGGTATCCAGACTATGATGTAGACTCCTCCAGAAATGTGATATAAAGCGGTTATCTCTATCTGACATAATACTGACAGGGACCCCATGCTGCCTGACTATTTGCTGCATGTACAACTCTGCCAACTTTTCTGTAGATTGCCCTACTCTAAAAGAAAGAAAATGTGCCACCTTTGTAAGCCGGTCCACTATCACCCAAACGGCATCTTTACCACTTGGCGATCTCGGTAGACCGGTCACAAAGTCTATTATGATATGTTCCTACTTCCATTCCGGGATAGGAAGCAGTTGTAATAATCCAGCTGGCCTTTGTTGTTCAGCCTTCACTTGCTGACATATTAAGCAACGGGAAATGAATCTAGCTATCTCCCTCTTCATTCTGTTCCACCAGAAGTGCTGCTTGATATCCTTGTACATTTTGGTCCCTCCAGGGTGTATAGAATACTGAGAACTGTAGGCTTCTGTCATAACCTCCTGTCAGATATCTCCACTAGACACACATAGGCGTGATCCAAACCTAAGTGTACCATCTTCGTGAATTTTTATCTCATTTCTGAGTCCTGACTCACATTCTATCCTAAGCTTCTGGATCCTTGGGTCCTGTGCCTGAGCTACCTTGATCCTGTCTACCAAGTCGGATTGAACCCGTAGACTTGCCAGAATTCCTATATCACAAGTAAGTATAACCTCGATCCCCATCTCCTAAAGATCTTCTAAAATATGTTTTTGTGATGTCAACATAAATGTTTCGCCTCTCCTGCTAAGAGCATCTGCTACCATGTTAGCCTTGCCTGGGTGATACTGAAGCTCCACGTCATAATCCTTGATCAACTCTAACCATCTTCTCTGCCTCATGTTCAGTTCCTTTTGAGTAAAGATGTACTTCAGACTTTTGTGGTCTGTGTACATGTCCACTCGATTACCGTACAAGTAATGCCTCCATAGCTTCAAAGCAAATACTACTACCGCCAACTCCAAGTCATGAGTTGGATAATTCATCTCGTGGTCCCGAAGTTGCCTAGATGCATACGCTATCACCTTCCCATGCTGCATGAGGACACACCCAAGTCCCTTTCCTGACGCATCACAATAAACGGTAAAACCTCCGGGTCCAACTGGCAATGTAAGAATAGGTGCTGATATCAATTTCTGCTTCAAATTCTCAAATGATGCCTGGCATTCTGCCGACCAGACGAATGGCACATCCTTCCGTGTCAAGCGGGTCATGGGTGCTGAAAGTCTTACAAAGTCTGATATGAACCTTCTGTAATATCCTGCCAATCCTAAGAAACTACGCACATCAGCTACGGTCTTAGGTACTGGCCAACTCTCTACTGCTTCTACCTTCTTGGGATCCACTGCTACTCCAGCCCCTGATATGATGTGTCCCAAGAATAAAATTCGATCCGTCCAAAACTCACACTTGCTGAGCTTGGCGTACAACTGGTTCTCTTTCATAACCTGCAACACTTTCCTGAGGTGATCTTCATGCTCTTCTTCACTAGCTGAGTATACAAGAATGTCGTCGAGGAACACAACGACAAATTGGTCTAAGTATGGCATAAAGATGCGGTTCATCAAATCCATAAATATTGCTGGAGCATTGGTCAAACCAAATGACATAACTAGGAATTCGTAATGCCCGTACTTCGACCTGAATGCTATCTTGGGAATATCCTCTTCTCGAACTCTAACTTGATGATACCCTGACCGAAGATCTATCTTGGAGAAAACTCTTGCTCTGTTCAACTGATCAAACAAGTCATCGATTCTCGGTAATGGATACTTGTTCTTTACTGTCGCCACGTTGAGCTTTCTGTAGTCAATGCACAATCTTGATGACCCATCCTTCTTTCCTACAAGTACCACTGGTGCTACCCATGGTGATTCGCTGTCTCGGATAAGCTTCTTCGCCTTCAGTTCCTCTACGTGCTGATACATCTTGGCCTGTTCGGAATCTGCCATTCTGTAAACCCAATCTGATATCGGTTGAGTTCCAGGTGCCAATTCTATACTGAACTCAATATCCCTAACCGGGGGTAAATCTGGAAATTCATTGGAAAACACGTCAATAAACTCTTCAACTATTTTCGGGACTTGAATTTCTTCCATTGTCGCTACTATTCCTTCTTTTTGTTGAGTTTCTTCTGATCTAACTAAGGTAGACTGCTCCATGCCTGGAATATTAAAAGATACACTTCCTCTACGGTAATCTATTGTGGCACAACTGTCTTTCAGCCAGTCCATGCCTAAGATGACGTCAAAATTCTTCATAGGAAATTCTATCAACCTGGCGGGTAAGGAACGCCCACACACTACAACACTACACGCTAGAATAACTCTACTAACTCCTACGAGCCCATTACCAGAGAGTATATTCAATCTCCCTGGCAATGCCTCAAATTCTATTCCTAGTCGTGTCGCAAATTGTACAGATATAAATGAGTGTAATGCTCCCGAATCAAACAATGCTACTGCGGGATATGAGACGACGAGAATGTTACCTGCCACTACATCTTCCGATGCCAATGCCTCTTCCATGGACAGATTGAATGCCTGCCCTCGACCTCCTTGTTGGTTCCTATGCTGCGGCCTAGCCTGGTGCTGCTCTTGGCCCCTGTCTTGGTGATGCTGGAGTGGTCTATGTTGTTGCTGCTGCATCGGTGGTCCCTGCTGTCGAAACATCTGAGCCTGTGACATCAATGGACGTTGTGCCAACGGTCTCACTGCTACCGCTGGTCCACGATACTGGCCTACCCCTGGTGCTGGCAGAGCAGGAAATTGTTGTACTGGTCCTCCTGACCTCGAGTTCATAGGACAGGTGGAAACCTGATGATCTGGACTTCCACATATCAAATACTGTCCGTTCAACGCTCGACACACACCTCTAGTGTGCCCTGTCTTCCTACAATAAGTGCAGCCCGTCGGAGGTTGTTGGTTCTTCCTCTGTTACTGTTGTTACCTTGCTGGTGGTGCTGGCCCTCGCATCGCCACATCGTGAATACGAATGCCAGGAGATGGTGTAACTCGGGGTGCTACTCCCCCTCCTTTTTCAATCTGATTGTGAGATCTCTTCTGACCTCCAGTCCTTGCTGTAATCCTCTGAATGGTGATCTCATGCCTTCGGGTTGCCGTCAACACCTCATCAAAAGTTTGGTAGTTGTGCCCCTCTATTAATTGTAAGAGTTCAAGATGAAACCCTTGCTGAAATCTCATAGCCCTCTGGCTCTCTGTTGCTACCATCTTCGGGGTGAACCTACTCAGTCTGCAAAACTCTGCTGCATAAGCATCCACTGTCTTGCCAGCCTGCTTGAGGTTGATAAATTTCTGTTGTAGCTCGAACCGCGCCACATCTCCATAGTACTTCGTCTTGAATCTTGCAGTAAAATCATCCCAAGCAACAGGACGTCTGATGCCCACTTCTTCTGATTCCCACCAATCACGTGCGAGGTCCTGAAGTAACAGCTTCACTAGATCCACACGTTCTTCTGTCGAAACCTTAGCCGCTGTCAGAATAGCCTCAATATCCTTAAGTCATGCATCTGCTGAAATGGCATCTTCCATGCCCTCAAAATGACGGGGGTTGTACTTACAAAATCTGGTTGAGGCTCCTGAATCTGTCCTCACCCCTCTTTCCAAAGCCGTCTGCAATCCTTGGTTGAGTAGTACATTCTGCTATTGTAACTGAGTGTGCATGCATTGCTGGACCAACATCTGATGTTGATGAGTGGCCATTATTCCTCTCATAATCTCCAGAAGGGCTGGTGTGTCCACTTCCACAGGGGTGGGTGGAACTATTGGTGGTGTTTGAACCTCCGGATACTGCGGTCCAGCTGCTGGTTCTACTATCACTTCTTCTTGGATAGTCTCTTGAGGTAGTACTGGCCCTTGTTGCTGATCAACATGGTCAGGTTATCCGTGTTGCCTAGGTTGTTGTTGTCCAGTCCTAGTAGATGCGGACGAAGTGCCCCTAAGAAAAGGGATAAGAGAACAATCAAACGAACGGACATGAAAGATCAATGAAGTCAAAGGTGTTGGCCCATTGGTCATATGGTCAAACTGATTTTAATAATTGATCAAACTCTGTCTGGATATATGAAGCTAGTCAGGATATCTCGGACTCTTGGACATGATCAAGAATGGCTATCTACTCAGTTCAAGACCGAAGCAATGTTTGCCTGTTCGAGTCTGTATTTCTTTGAGCAATGTTTTTTTTCATTATATTGAGTCTAGGAATACGTTGTACACCGAGTCGTACTGGCAAATAGGCTATTCCAAAATGATTTCAAAATGTTTTTAAAATGTCCTTAGTTTTGAAAAATATTTATATTAACAAAAGCTTCAAAAAGGTTTTCAAAAAGGTTTTCAAAAATCTCCAAAATCTATTTTTAAAAACCTAACCTAACCCTGACAGAACTCGGCCAGAGTTCGGCCAGAGTTCGGTTAGTGGCCGTTTTGATTTTTGAATTCTCTGGAACTTGGTCCTCCTGTAGTTGCGGATTTGACCGAGATTTTCTCATCGAGTTCTGCCCGAATTCTGCCAGAATTCTATCTTTGGAATTCCTATAAATAGACAAGGATTTCGATCATTTTAACTCACTCATTCACTTTCAATCTTCTCTCTATCTAAAGCTTTCAGTCTTCCAAAGAGTTTTCTTGAGCTTTAAATTTCAGATCCCAAGCCAATTACAATCCTCTAGTCGATTTGCCAGTGCGGTTCGGTCTAGAAGTTTCAGAGTGATTGTAATCAGAGGCTTGATAGAAGATTCAACTCTTCACAATTGAAGTTGGACGAGTTCTTCGTATCAAAGCTCGCGTTGTCGAAGTTGCAAGGACTTCGTAAAAAACTTGCGGTTTTGCCAATAGTGGATTCAACTGGTAGCAAGAGTTCTACCGACTGGGTTAGTCCTCAACAGAGGAAAACCAGTATACATCGCTGTCTTTGCGTTTGCTTTCTTATCTCTGCCTTTACATTACTTAGTTGTGATTATTATTCTGTGATCTTGCTTTTAACATTTTTTAATTAGCATTATTCTGCTGCCAACTCTATTCATCCCCCTCTAGAGTATTGTGCTTTACTATTTGGTTTCTACAATTGGTATCAGAGCGGGTGTTACAGGTAAAATAAGGTAACATTACAATTATTTATTCATTTAATTAATTGTTATATAGATCACAACATAACACATGGCAACTGTGAAATTCACAAGTGAAGGCCAGGCCATAAACAGACCTCCACTGTTTGATGGTACGAACTATACCTATTGGAAAACACGGATGAGTTTCTTCTTGAAATCTCTTGACTTTGATTTATGGTCTATTGTTATTGATGGCTATCAAAAGCCACCTCGTATAAATGTTGATGGAGTTCTAGTTGAAAAACCCCATAACAGATATACAGAGGAGGAAAAGAAAAAGGCCAGTCTTGACGCACGTGCTATTAACGCTTTATTTTATGCTTTAGACAGAACTAAATTTAACAGGGTGTCTATCTGCACAATGGCTAATGAAGTGTGGAAGCTTCTTGAAGTCACACATGAAGGCACGACTCAAGTCAAAGAATCAAAGGTCAGCAGACTTACTCAAGAGTATGAGGTGTTCAAGATGAAGCCCAACAAAACAGTTACTCAGATGTTCAAAAGATTCTTGGATATTATAAAGCCTTTGTCCTCCTAGGCAAAGAATACAGTAACCATGAAAAGATTCGCAAACTTCTGCGAGCACTTACCAAGAATTGGATTGCAAAGGCTACTGCGATCATCGAAGGGAACGACCTCACAACTATGTCCCTCGAAGTACTCATTGGTAAGCTACTCACTCATGAACTGGAGCTACAAGATTTTGAAGAGCCTGCACCAAAGGAGAAGACGATCGCTTTCAAGGCTCAGCACAGAATAGCTGCTGAAGGTGATTCAGACAGCAGTGAATCTGATGCTGAAGATCAAGCACTCATAGTAAGAAAATTCAAAAGATTCATGAGATATGAGAAGAAAGCCAAAGAAAACAATAGCAGCAACAACTGGTATCAAGATGATGCTGTCTGCTATGGCTGCAAGAAGAAGGGACACATGAAGAAGGATTGTCCTACAAACTCATCATCAAGTAAGAAGAGCAACAGGTATGAAAAAGGGAACCTGAAGAGATCAACATCTCGGAGATATGCCAACACCAGCATATGGCATGAAAGTGAAACCAGCGACTCAGAAGATGAACAATCAGAAGACACTACAAATGTATGCTTTATGGCATCCGATCAGGTACCTACTGAACCTGTAGTTGATACATATGATGACTTCATCTTTGAGCAATTAGGAGATGCCTTCAGTGAACTGATAAGTGATTACAGGAAACTACGTAGAAATATCCGACCTCTAAGAAGGTACTCAAAGAGTACAAAAGAGAAATAGGAAGACTTACCGACCTACTAGCTGAGGTTAGAAATAATGTTAGTGAGTCTGGTGAGCTTTCCTCTATTAAGCTCTTATTACACGAGACTACCAAGTCATCTGAAGAGAAAGACAAGGTTATTGACCAACTGATAGAAGAATTTTCTAAAGAGAAGAAAAGTCTTCAAAGTGCACAAATCAGAATGGAAACACTCACTTTTGATTATACTAAGTTGTATGACACTTCCAAAAGATTGGAAATTAGGTTAGGAAAATAGCCTGAGACTACTGCTTCCTACCCTAACACGTGTCACTTACCGAAAAATCGGAACATTCCCAAGCCAAACACTGTCAGACCTAACCCTATCAAACCTTTACCCCAAAAGGTTAAGCCCAAACAAGATTATAGGTATACTTTCTTCTATACTAGAAAACCTAAACCTACCAACCGTACACATCACTCAGCTTTCAACACTAAACATGCATAATGTCATTATTGTGGCCTCATTGGTCATATTTTATCTGCATGTAGAATCAGAAAGCTTGTTGATTTAAATATTTATGTTGGATACCAAAGGCTAACATTTCAGGACCCTACAAGAAATGGGTACCAAAAGTTTCATCTGCAAACTGTTTTGTAGGTGGAACACCTTTCACATGCTAAAAGCAAATGGATCCTCGACAGCGATTGTTCACGGCATATGACCGGTGACGCTACACTATTTGCAACACTGTCGAAGAAAAAGAAGGAAGGTTATGTCTCCTTCGGTAACAACTTGAAAGGGTATATCATTGGTATCGGTAATGTTGGTAAGTCTCCCTATCCTGTGATTAAGGATGTCTGTCTGGTTACCGAGTTGAAACATAATCTACTCAGCATAAGTCATCTAGCCGATCATGGTTATGGCATCAACTTTGGCAAAGACAAATGTACTATAGTTGATAGCTCAACTGGTAGTACTATCTTTGAAGGTATCAGGGAAGACAACATATATATTTTCTATTTGTTGGAAGAAACTAACATTTCAGGTAGATGCTTAATGGCTAAAAGTGATGAGAGTCATCTGTGGCATATGAGACTCGGTCACGTAAATATGGACACAATCTCAAGATTATCCACAAAGAAACTAGTACGCGATTTACCGGACATAACTTTCAAGAAGGATTCGGTATGCAGCCAATGTAAAAAGAACAAAGCTACCAGATCCACATTCAAGTCAGTAAACGCAGTATGTACTACTAGACCTCTACAATTGCTACATATGGACTTATTTGGTTCTAGCAGAATTGCTAGCCTCGGAGGTAAGCTATATGCTTTTGTAATTGTAGATGATTACTCTAGATACACGTGGGTATACTTCTTGACACGCAAGAATGATGCATTATCTGAATTTGTCACCTTTTGCAAGAAAGTACCGAATGAAAAAGATTACATGATCACTCGTATTAGAAGCGATCATGGTGGCGAATTCGAGAATGCAGAGTTTGAGCAATTTTGTGACACACACGGCTTTGTACACGAGTTCTCCTGCCCTAGGACTCCACAACAAAATGGAGTTGTAGAACGTAAGAACAGAACTCTATCCGAAATGGCCAGAGTAATGTTAAACCAGTTTAGTCTACCCAAATATTTCTGGACTGAAGCTGTCAATACAGCTTGTTTTGTTCTCAATAGAGTTCTAATTCGACCCAAATTGAAGAAGACTCCATTTGAGTTATGGTTTGATAGAATTCCATCTGTTTCATATTTTAGAATTTTTGGTTGTAAATGCTTTATTCTTAATACAAAAGACAATTTGGGAAAGTTTGACGAAAAGGCCGATGAAGGTATATTTTTAGTTTATGCGGCCAAGAGCAAAGGATACAGAGTCTTTAACAAACGAACCATGATCATCGAAGAGTCAATCAACGTCACTTTTGATGAACTGAATCAAATGACTATCGATGACAATGACGAAGATCCAACTGTACCAAGCTCAACAACAGCTGATTCTCAACCAAGTTCGGCACTAGCTGATCCTCCTAGAGAAGATCCAGGAACCAGCTACCTTCGGAGTCTGCCGAAACGATTAAAATTTATGGCTAATCATCCAAAGGATTTGGAAATTGGTGATATTACCAAAGGTGTAAGTACTCGTACATCCAGTAGAGATATTGTGTCTAGTATTGCATTCATTTCACAGCTAAAACCCAAAACTATTGATGAAGCATGTAGTGACAGTTTTTGGATAGATGCTATGCAAGAGAAATTAAACCAATTTGAACGGAATCAAGTTTGGGAACTTGTTCCCAAGTCTATTGATTATCCGGTCATTGGCACCCGTTGGGTATTCCGAAATAAACTGAATGAGAATGGTTTAGTGACTCGTAATAAGGCTCGACTCGTAGCTCAAAGATACAATCAGGAAGAAGGTATCGACTACGATGAGACTTATGCCCCAGTTGCGAGATTAGAATCCATTCGCATGTTATGTGCATTTGCATGTTTTTATAATTTCAAATTATTTCAAATGGATGTCAAGAGTGCATTTTTTAAATGGTTTTATAAAAGAAGAAGTTTTTGTAGCACAACCTCTTGGTTTCACAGATTTTAAAAACCCTGATCATGTTTTCAAGTTGAAGAAAGCTTTATACGGTCTGAAACAAGCCCCTCGTGCTTGGTATGATCGTCTAAGCTCTTTCCTACTTGACAACGGTTTTTCAAAAGGTAAGGTTGACACTACACTTTTTATTAAGTCTTTTAATGGTAAGCTTCTCTTAATACAAGTCTATGTTGATGATATTATATTTGGATCTACTGATGAATCTCTGTGTCAAGAATTTTCTAAGTGTATGCAGAATGAGTTTGAGATGAGCATGATGGGAGAGTTGAAATTCTTTCTCGGACTGCAAATCAAACAAACTGACAATGGGACGTTCATAAATCAAGCAAAGTACACAAAATATTTGCTAAAGAAGTTTGATCTGGACAATGTCAAACCAATTGGCACTCCGATGGCAACTTCAACAAAGCTTGATATTGATGAACAAGGCAAGCCGGTCGACACACGTAAGTATCGAGGTATGATCGGTAGTTTACTTTATTTAACTGCCAGTCGTCCAGATATTATGTTTAGTGTTTGCCTGTGTGCACGTTTTCAAGCTAATCCAAGGGAATCACATTTGTGCGCAGTTAAGCGTATCTTCCGATACCTTAAGGGCACTTCTTCTGTTGGCTTATGGTATCCCAAAACTAAGTCCTTTGACCTTATTGGTTACTCGGATACAGATTTTGCTGGATGCAAAGTTGATAGAAAAGTACCAGTGGCACATGTCATTGCTTAGACAAGGCTTTGGTCTCATAGTTTAGTAAAAAGCAAAATTCTGTAGCCCTATCAACAACAGAGGCTGAGTATATCGCCGCAGGACGTAGTTGTGCTCAGATTTTGTGGATGAAACAAACCTTAACTATGATTTATTTTATACACATATTCCTATTTTCTGTGATAACACGAGCACTATTAATTTGACTAAGAATCCAGTATGTCATTCTCGTACTAAGCATATCGAGATCCGACATCATTTTCTTAGAGATCATCATCAAAATGGAGATATTGACCTTGTGTACATAGATACTGAGAATCAATTAGCTGACATTTTCACAAAACCTCTAGCAGAAGATCGTTTCAATTATTTACGTCGAGAATTAGGAATTTTGGACATCAATAATGTTAATTGATTTTATTTTATAATTTTATTTCAATATGCAAAAACTGTGTTAGAGACAAGACAATAAAGAGTTTGTCTGTCACCACAACTACGGTTGAAGCGAAGCGGTACTTAAGAGTTTCCCGGTGAACCTCCGCCAGCTGGGACAGTACTCCTACAGCTAATCTGAAACAGTCGCTGTGTAACGAATTAATTTATAAAATAACATTAATTATATTATTTTAATGTCAAAATTACTAATCTTTGAATTAAATATTTGAAATGAGCCAATAAAAAATAAAGTATTTCAAACCAACCCCAGGCGAATTCGGCCAGACTTCGGACCGAATTCGGCCCGAGTTCGGTTGAAGGTATCAGGTTATATAACCAGAACCCGAGAGCCTTTCTTCTTTATTGCTTCTAAACTTCATCAAAACAGCAACAACAGCCGCGCAAGAGCAGCCCTAACCCTAGTTCTTCACCACCCCTTCTTTTCCAATCCAAGTGGTGAAATCAATCCAAACTTTGGATTCGTGCGGAGTTCGTTGTTCTCTAAAACATATTCGAATTTCGGGAGGTATAACTCCTTATTTCCCCTCCTTTCAATTTTGTGCTATTTAATTTTATTGTATAAATGGCACCTAAGGGATTTAACCCCTTCAAGAGGAAGAAGGCAACCAACCAAAGTGAGGAAAGTTCATCTTCGAATCCACCCACGGATTCCCTCTTTTTGCCAGTCCAATCTAGCGATGGCACGTTCGACGGATTTTACTTTCAAACCCTAGATCAAGCCCTACTGTGGTATGGAGACTTCTCCATGAGATCCATATGCACAGGCGCTCCCATCAAGTGGACTGTGTTTCTAGAACACCGCTCTTTCTTTGAGGCATTAGGGTTACAATATTTTGTTAAACTTTGTTTCCCAGTAGCAACTAATGCCATTAGACTGTTCTACAGCAATATCATACTAAACACGTTTGACATAAGTACTCGTGTTGGAGGATTAGATATCAATTTCAATGATGTTGTCTTAGCGAAAATCCTTGGTATTCCCAACGAAGGTGAACCGCTTGTTGATATCACTGAATTTGATTTCCCCGACGGCATGACACTTACTAGCTTCAAAGCGGAACTCTGTGCACCTGATCGAGTTCGCTCTGGAAAGTTCAAGGCAAACAACTTGAACTTGTTTAATTATGAATTGCACCGCATCATTTACTCTACTCTCCTTCCGAAATCTACTTCAAAAGATGATGTCACGTCTCTTGAATTATCTGCTATGTATCACATTCTTAAGGGGATTACATTTTTTGCCCCTAAGACCATTATCCAGATGATGGGACGTTGTCGTGCAAGAGATAGAAATCTCTCTTATGCGATGATTCTCCTACGCATCTTTTAGCATTTCGACATTGATTTATCAACTTGTACTCAAGACCCTGAGCCCAAGTTTTTGAAGTTATCTCGTCGCAGTACGACTGCTGCTGCTCCTTCTACTGCTCCTGCTACTGCTCCACCTCCTCCACCTTCTCAGCAGTATTTCATGACATTTGAGGGCATACACCAGCACCTTTCGGATTTGCACGTCTCGATGACGGATATGGCTTGCGAACGTGAGTTCCGCGACGTCACTCGTTATCAGGCGATTGCAAATTCTTTAGCTGATCTTCGATTCGCCCAGACTGGACATTCTGCCGGTTCTATTCCTAGAGATCCAGCCTTCTCTGGTTACCGCTGTGAGGATGAGGCTGTTCATGCCTAATTTCAGCCCGGTAACGCATATGATTGGTACCGTTCTGACCGTGCTCCTCCTCGAGACTATGTCGGTGAGTTTTACACTGGCGCCCCTCCTCATCCTTCTGGCACTGGTACCTCTGCAGCTGGTCCTTCTGGACATGCCGGTCATGCTGATGATGATGATGATGAGGATATGTGATATGTTATCTGATGTTTGAGACTTAGATATTATCTACTGTATACTTGAAAATGCTCCGACATTCCAAGTTTTTCTATCTTTTTAGACTTTATTATCAGTATTTCTTTTGAGGACTTGTACTGGATATTTTTTATGTCTCTTGGACATTATTTCATCTTTATGGATTTCGTAGTTTATCTTTCACATCAGTTTACTTATTTATTTAGCATCTTTATCTGCTTCTTATTATAAACTGCCTGTGAAATAATTCTATGTTTTATTGTTAACTGCCTGAGACAAATACATGCCTGTGATATTATTTTACTGTCTCTACCATCTGTCATAATTTTTCATAATTTTTATTTTATGTTTCTTCACTGTTTGTTACTTATGCATTGATTGCGGGGGAGTTTTTCTTTTGCAATTATTTTGCTAAGTGACAACGGGGGAGAAAATAAAGATCTAACATTTCTTTTGAGAAAATGCAGGACATGAACAATTTTTGATTTTATTTCAAGCTTAAATGTTATATCATTCATAGTTTGTCAATTATCAAAATGGGAGAGATTGTTGGCCCATTGGTCATATGGTCAAACTGATTTTAATAATTGATCAAACTCTGTCTGGATATATGAACATAGTCAGGATATCTCGGACTCTTGGACATGATCAAGAATGGCTATCTACTCAGTTCAAGACCGAAGCAATATTTGCATGTTCGAGTCTGTATTTCTTTGAGCAATGTTTTTTTTTATTGAGTCTAGGAATACGTTGTACACCGAGTCGTACTGGCAAATAGGCTATTATAAAATAATTTCAAAATGTTTTTAAAATGTCCTTAGTTTTGAAAAACATTCATATTAACAAAAGCTTCAAAAAGGTTTTCAAAAATCTCCAAAATCTATTTTTAAAAACCTAACCTAACCCTGACAGAACTCGGCCAGAGTTCGGCCAGAGTTTGGTTAGTGGCCGTTTTGATTTTTGAATTCTTTGGAACTTGGTCCTCCTGCAGTTGCGAATTTGACCGAGATTTCCTTATCGAGTTCTGCCCGAATTCTGTCCGAATTCTGCCAGAATTCTGTCTTTGGAATTCCTATAAATAGAGAAAGAATTCGATCATTTTAACTCACTCATTCACTTTCAATCTTCTCTCTATCTAAAGCTTTCTGTCTTCCAAAGTGTTTTCTTGAGTTTTAAATTTCAGATCCCAAGCCAATTACAATCCTCTAGTCGATTTGCCAGTGCGGTACGGTCTAGAAGTTTCAGAGTGATTGTAATCAGAGACTTGATAGAAGATTCAACTCTTCACAATTGAAGTTGGACGAGTTCTTCGTATCAAAGCTCGCGTTGTAGAAGTTGCAAGGACTTCGTAAGAAAACTTGAGGTTTTGCTAATAGTGGATTCAACTGGTAGCAAGAGTTCTACCGACTGGATTAGTCCTCAACAGAGGGAAACCAGTACACATCGCTGTCTTTGTATTTGCTTTCTTATCTCTGTCTTTACATTACTTAGCTGTGATTATTATTCTGTGATCTTGCTGCTAACATTTTTTAATTAGCATTATTTCGCTGCCAACTCTATTCACCCCCCCTCTAGAGTATTGTACTTTACTATTTCGTTCCTACAAAAGGATACCGGAATGTCAAGCTAGAGTCGAGAGTAACGAATCATGAGATCAAGGGAGAACATGTGTGACTGAGACTTCCTATAAATTAAAACACCCCATAAGTCTGAAATCAGACCTGCATGGGCCACCACTAAAACCTTGTCACGCCCCAGAACCGGAATACCGGAGAATGGGGGAATGACTCAGCCAACTACGTATTACGGGAAGAAGAATACCGTATAATACAATCATTGCTGTCTAAAAGACGAGGGGGTGCATACTACATAAAAGTCTTACTAGGGTTACTCAACATCTATTGTCTCAATCATTCAAACAAGAAACATTAAATAGAGAACATGTAAGATAAAGCAGTAAGACGTCCCAAACGCTTGGTCAAAATATTTTTGAGATCTGGTTATACAAAACTTAGCTAGATGATATAGCAACGTATACACAATTGTTATCAGCTGCTGTCTGACTTAGTTATAATTATGCAAAAGTAAGTACAAGACAATCCGACTAACATGTCGGTGCCAAACGGGAAAAGTAAAGTAAATAGTAAAAACGAGCAGGGAGGCAAGGGACCCACTCGTGTCCTCCGGCGATCATTCCTCTAGTATTGACCATCTTGGAGGTGAAAGAAAGCCGGGTGCTCGAAAACAGGCTCTAAATCTGGCCATGCAAAACCAGAGAGGTTAGACCTCTAATATCAAGTACCGAAAGGAAGCATGACATGAGGAATTAGAACCAGTGGTAAGAATTAAGAATAAAATAGATCTCTGCTTGCTACTGGGGTTCGCACAACATCACGACACTTCAAGCCAACTTCCTAACCAAACAAAGACAGCAGTTGACCCGTCATGTCCTGACATTCTGCTCATCTCAGTAGTTAACAGAGTAGGTACAGTGCATAAACAAATCAATTTAAACGGCCATACAACTACTACAGCTTATTACTGTGAGTTCCAAGCTGCCTTGGAAACATGCAATAAGAGATTCCTCAATTCTTACAATGTACAAGCAAGGATAGTCTACCCAATAATCAATTACGCCAATCATGAATTAGACGAGTTCCAGCGGGACGCTCGTCATCAATATACAGTAAATATAAACAGATACCACTTCCTACCCGTATGACAGATTTGCAGTATCCGTGGGAACCAGCCGGCATGTCGGGACACTAATTGTCCCGAGATAGCTGCCATGTAAGAACTCGGGAATCTATTCTCTCTATGCAATAGTTATTTTTATTTAGCTTAGCAGTCCCTATGTTAATTGAAATCTCATGCCGTGGATCATGATCATTCTGAATGAGTACTCCCGTACTGAGTACGATATGCATAACACTACAACGATGCCCGTACGGCTAGATTGTAGGTCTTACATAGCGTAATTGTTTTCCATAAATAAATTCACTTTATTTATTTTGTATCTGAGAAAATTACAACTGTAAGAATCTAATCTAGAAGACGATTACTTTATCCCTTGGACGATACGATGAAGAAAACTCGAACTTTGAAGAACTTAGACAGCAACTGGGCAATCTCTCTGTTCTCTCTGAAATTGACTGTAGTCTCTGATGAAGATGAAGAAACTCTCTTTTATAGAGTTCAGGATAACTGTCCTTAAGCATACGCTCAGGTAGTTACTTGACGTGTGCATAACTGCAGGGACGCGTGGCAAATTCTGATGGAGACACATTAGCGTGCGGTTGAAAGTAGTGGAGCATATTCAGGAGAGATTGATGGCATGAATGCCACGTTGCATAACTTCTGAAGAAGTGGATAACTGAGTGCAGGACACGTGAGAACGTGTATTAACTGCACGTTGAAAATCATTCTGGACACAACTGCTGTGATACGCTGCCTTAGAAGAAGAGTCATACGCTAGCTTTTGAAAGCACATGTCTTGCATACGCTGACTTGGACAGCGTAGAACCATATAAAGCTGATACGCTCACATTATTGACAGGGAGTCGTATGGAAACTATACGCTCACTTGACAAGGAGTCGTATGGAATCCATACGCTCACTTGGTTGGGAAGGAGTCGTATGGGGTCCATACGCTCACTTAGTTGGAAGGAGTCGTATGGGGTCCATACGCTCACTTAATTGGGAAGGAGTCGTATGAGATCCATACGCTCACTTAATTGGGAAGGAGTCGTATGTTTGAATAAGTAGACACGTGGCATGTTTGAATTAGTAAACACGTGGCCATCATCAATCTTCTTTGATATGCCATATCTTCCAATATCTGACAAAATCTTCTCGAGCGTCGTGACTACGGATATGATGGCTGACAGACTGTCAAAACTGACAGTAATGATAGCTTTTACATTTATGAGAGATGCTGAGCTGTCCTCGTAAAAGACAAAACCGACTCTTCGAAAACCTATACGACGGCTAATCTTCATTGGACAGCTGTCTTTGCACGAAAGACAAAGTGTCAGATTCATCCTTTATTAAATACATGCTGTGCTGTCATTTCAGAAAATAATAAAATATTCACTGAGCGTACGGTCTTTAGATGAGCGTATGGCCTTGACTGAGCGTATGGCCTTGAGCGTATGGCTTGGACTGAGCGTATGGCTTTGAGCGTATGGCTTTGACTGAGTCTCATGTCAGCGTGTCATAATTTTCACACCCTACAAGACCCCCTTCAAAGTTTTCGAACTTTATGAATTTCAAAAGTTCGAAATTACTTTGAACTTTAAAGTGAGAATAAGTCCTGACACGCTGGCATAAGTTTGTTATCTTCCTCAATATCAGTACAAATCTTTAGGGATTTTGTTTAAAGAATATCCGCCGTTTGAACTTCTTCCTTTCTTCTATAAATAGGTCTTCCAAAACCTATTCTATTTCTTTACCACAGCTTTTGCTTTCGAGAGAGAAAAGTGCTTTCAGAAACTCAAAATCCTTCTTCCCCTTCTTCGTCTTCGACTCAACCTCCATTAATGGCGCCCAAAACTGATGCTTCTGCGAAAGGAAAGGGGAAAGCCCCTGAAGAGTCGTCTCATCCTGCCATCGACACTGCCACCACCAAGAAGACGGCCAGTCAGCGTATTTGACGCAGTGAACGGCCATTGAAACCTCTTTTTGGTGAGGACGAAGATGATGAACAAATAACTATTCCCTTTTTAGGGCTCTGGTTAGAACAAAACTCAGAAAACGTATCCCTCTTTAGGGTCAATACGTCAGCAAATACGCTTCCCTCTTTAGGGTTTAGCCGTATTCCATGTTTTTCGTTTTTACGAAAAAATATGTTTGGAGCGTATATCTGTAAGATACGCGTATGATAGAGATATCAAAATACGCTATCTTAAAAGAATATGCTATGGCAATTTGTCTCATTGAGATACGCTAACTCCTGTGTTAGTGTAATTTTTGATGATCATCTTGTCAACCATACGCTGATACGCTCAAACTGATCATAAACTGAACTTTTAAAATCATTCACTTAAGATAAACTGAGCATATACTGAACCTTAAGTCTGCCATACGCTTTAGGAAAACTGAGCGTATACTGAACCTTGAGTCTGCCATACGCTGAGCGTATGCTGAACCTTGAGTCTGCCATACGCTTTAGTAAAACTGAGCGTATGCTGAACCTTGAGTCTGCCATACGCTTAGTAAAACTGAGCGTATGTTGAGCTATACGCTTAGTAAAAACTGAGCGTATGTTAAGCTGTACGCTTAGTAAAAACTGAGCGTATGTTAAACTTTATCCTCTCTTGATGTTGAAGATTTCTAATACTTTATTCTTCATTTGCAGTGGATATTCTAGCTCAGGAGGCAAAATTTGAAGGAAGTGTAGGAAATAACTATAGAAGTGACCTATCTCATGTTCGTTTTCTCCAATTCGATGGACCTTCTACAAGAATAGCTATTTTGACAAATCAGGAAGATGATACTTTGCTGAACTTGATGAGTGGACTGCCGTTACAGAGTGTGGATGGTGTTACCCACTTGAAACCAGCATTCCTTTTTGGAGATGCTATTGACATGAACTCCCAACCTGCTCTGGACAAGGTATCATACTGTTACTATAGGGATGGTAATATAAATCAGCCAATGTATTTGACTGGCTTGACAAAAAGTATCAATATAGTTCGTTTATTCCACTCGGGTCAACAAAGACACATGAAGTGGGATATCACTCCATCCCGACAAGCAAAGGCTGGGTGGATCGGATATCGTCAAGGGAGATTCTGCAGTGGTACTGAACCACATGTCACATCTCTGCGAGGACTGCTTCCTGCCACCATCCCTCCTGAGGACTCGGCACTACTGAAGCCAGTCAGAGTCCCAATTTTTGCAAACGAATTTGCGCAACTGAAAAATGCCATATACCCAAAACAGTCTATGAGACTTACCGGCCTGGTGAACCCGGAAAATACTAGATGGACTGCTCTAGTGAGATAGATTCTATAGAACTTTGGTACACAGTTAAAGGCAATAGGCCTATATGATGCCATTAAGTGTACTGCTTATGGTTTTAAGCCAAACCCGGATATGTTCTTGGCGTTAGCGGAGAGATATAACTATCGTACCGGCACCTTCATGACCCCAAGGGGCGAGATGGGATTTGCCCTGCATGAAATGGCATATATTTTTCAGCTACCAACAGCAGATTTACCATATGAAGAGTATATCCCTTTTGTTGATGAAATGAATAAGATTTCTGAAGCCAACCCACTGATTCTTTATGTCTTTGAAGAATTGATGTGCCATTACAGCATATGTAAGGCTTTTTATAAGGGACAAGGTGGAGAGGGGGACTCCAACTGTTATTCTTCGAAGTGGATGGCTTATTTGTTTCAAGGCCGCACTGACAAAGTTCAAAAGAAGAAAAAGACTGAGCAGTATGTCGGTGAATTTAAACCTTTGAGTCAAGCCGAGATTAACAGATTAATCTGGAAGACAAATCATGACGACATTATCGTCGAAGAAGATGTAGACACCTACAAAGCCGGTGATAGGTTAGAGACCTATATTAAGCAGGGTGGCCGAAAATTATCTGCTGAAGGTCATCTGGCCGGTTTTATATCTCTCTGACTAAGAAAGTTTATAGTACCTGGCACCTGTTCAGCAGACATGATGCACAGAGGAGTTGTCTTCGCAGCAGTCCGTCTGGTTTTTGGGTATAAGATGGATTTACTGACAGCAATGACCTGTCGTCTGAATGCTGGATTAAGGGCATACACAGACAGAATGTTCGAATTGGCAAGGAAGAGCCTTACATCCTTTCCTCGGGTAGAAATGCCCTTTACCTATTTATTTGGATGGCTGTTTCTGTATTTTGAATCTCTTATGAGTGCTGGGATGGCTAGACCAGATGATACCTTTCTGGAAAGGTACAAGCACATACCGAAGTGGAGATATGACACTTTGACCGATTACAGAACTATATTAAACAGGGAAGAACTATGGAGCTTCACTTGCGTTCCTCCACCTGTTAGTTATGAGAGCATGCTTGGGAGATTGATTGACGGCGTTGGTGCTAATGAGTTGGATGATATCCAACATGAATGGCTAAAGAGAATCAGGCCATCTCATTTAATCTGTCGTCGTGACAACATCACTTATCTAGAGCCATATCTTCCGAGCAGATTTGCTCGACAATTTGGTTACGATCAGTTGCATGTAGGCAATGCAACGACGTGTTTTGGTTATCAAGGAGGGTTGATTGATGGTGCCAGAGCTTAGCTATATTACATTGCCAAAGGTATAGGGGCTACCTTTTCTATGCCAGATCCGGTCAGCTATCGGAGAGGAGCTAGAATATTGGCGTCCTATGCCAGATTCTATGTATCAGCCAATACTTTTGATAAAAAATTTAGCATCTTAGGCAGAAGCTTTATTCATGTTGAAAAGAAATCAACCAAATCAGCCTTGCCTAGAGATTGTCATGACAAAGAAGATCCTCTGGCCACTGATGAAGTTGATGATGATGTTTTGGAGACTTTCTTCTCTGATGACCTTCATCAACCATTGCATGTACCCATCGGGAGTGCTGAAGAAAGTATATCTGCTGATAATACCCCGAAGAGGAAGCGAGGTAAAAGTGCTGCTGGTCCTGCTGCAAAAAGAGCTACTCGAGCAGAGACTCGAAGTCGTGGAGGAATTACTATCCCAGGGAATTCTCCTGTGTCTAATCGAGTCAGAGATGTTGATGAAGCAGGTAGTGATCCAATAGACCATTATCCTACTGTTCTATTAACTAAAAGAATAGGAAGGAAAGTGATAGTTTCAAAAACTAAATCCGTGATTTGTCTGGATGCAGAGAGTCCTACCGATCGTTCTATGCGATTGGCTTCAGAAAAACAAGCTGCATTTGATTTTTCTGTAAAGACAGAACCTGTTGAAGAAGAGATTCCTGAACCTGCTGGGTCTTCCATGCCTTCAGATATAGGCTTAGTTCCACAAATGGCCGATGATGTGCAGGAAATTAGTCAGCCTGCGGTAGAGGCCGAGCATCAGACTGAAACGGCTAATAACTTACTGATTTTGGGAGAATCAGTGAAGGAAGCCACTTCTCTCAATCCAATTGTTGAAGCTTCAGAGAGCGAACAAGTTGACTATGAACTGTCGTCTCATTCTTCTGGAGAAGAAGACATGGAGATAGATGATGAATCACCGTCTAAAACACCAATTGATGCACTGAAGACCATTGGTCAACACTTAGGGTTGACACCAGAGCCGGAAAGGCATATAGAAGTTCAAGTTCCGAGTACTTCTGGGGCGGGAAGCAGTAAAATAAATCCCATGTCAGAAAGTACTCTGAACAGACTAAGAGACGGGCTGAATGATCCGAAGGAAACTGAATATGAACCAGCTCCAGGTAATATTTTATTCATCAAAATTTTGTCTTGTCTCTGCTTTATTGTCTTTTGATCATGCTTCTTTCATTCCAACAGCTGTAGGAACTGCACCGGCTATGAGTTCTACTCAAGCCCCACTTGTTCAAACTGATGTGGGTGAGGGGAGTTCACATCTGTCGAGTTCTCCAAAAGCACTAACTTCAGCTCCAAGAATAGAGGCTCCTCCTTCTCCTTTCCCTACTATTGCAGCGACTCCTGGTTTTGATACAGGGATAGCAAAGATCATGGGGATGTATTCAGATATTATTTATTCGTATCTGGATACATTCTCAAGACGACTTATGAAGGATGAGACTATGTCCTTTTCGAGTCTTCGAGAAGCGACTAGTTTTCTACTTTCAGCTTTGAGACAAGCTGATTATGAAGCTCAATGTGTCTTCTTTGAACATCTCCTGAGTGAATTAGAAGCAAACATCCATAAATATTGGAAGATTAAAAAGGAGGACATTAATTCTCTGACTGCAGCTGAGATTGCTCAATTGGAGAATGAAGCTCAAGCTCAGCACATTGCTCTGACAGAATTCCTCGCTCAGTCTTCCAAAGAGCTAATGGCGAAAGACGAAGAAATAATAAGTACTCGTCAGAATATGGAACGCCTAGAGAAAGATGAAGCGTCAAAACCTGAAGAGCTTAGAAAGTTGAGGGAAAAGCTAGCTCGTATTCAGGAGCAAATTGCCTCTGTGGAAACAGAACAATCAAAGATTGCTACTGATCGTAAATCTGCAGCTGAACGCTGTCAAGTTTTACAGCAGGAGCGAGAATTGATACAAACCAATCAGATTGAAGAGACCAATCGCCGTAGCTCTATTATTGTAGAATATGACCAACGGATGATTGGAGCTGAAACAGCAGAGCGAATCAAGAAAGCTCATGAAGAAAAGATGAATAATGTAATCGTTCGTATTCAGGAGATCATTACTCCTCCTAAATAGATCTTTTACATTTATCATGTATTGAAGTTTTGATACCCATTTGTAATCATTGTTCTGATTTTGATTGAAATGAATATTTTGGCTTGATTTCAATTCTGTGGATGATATTTTTGTAGAAAACATGTTCAGAGGTAAATAATACATGACATATTTCAATAGAATAGAATATACAAATAAACTTTGTAACTCTATCATGATACTAAACCAAAGATTTTTAGTTTAATACTGATTAGAGAAAACAGAATTCAGATATAAAGATATCTTTAGATTCTATTTTCCATGATCTTTGGACTCGAAAATCAAAAGACGAGATATCATTTTCAGAGAATAGAAAATATGATACATACTGAGATAGAAAATTCAGAGGTAATATGGACATGATTTTCTATTCAAGATCTTTATTAAAACCACTGGGGATCTAATAAAACAAAATATCAAATTCTCTGGGAAGATGATACATGGTGGAATATCAGTTTCCTCTAGGGATAACGATATCGAGATAACTTTTGTAAAGAAGAATTAACTTTGATTTCATATTTGCTGGGGAATGATGAAAATATTATACATAATATTTCTTTAAGAATTTGCCATTGATAGGCATCATCATGACTTTCCCATCCATAGAGGCAAGCTGGTATGCTCCGTTAGAGAAGACTTTGTTTACTACGAATGGGCCTTCCCATTTTGCATGAAATTTGCCTTTGCTCATATGTGTCATGGTCATAGGACGTCTGACAGTAAGGACCAGTTCTCCCTTCTGATATGCTCTGACTTTGACTTTCCGGTTAAAAGCTTTTGAGATTCGGGCCTGATAAAGCTCGATATTTTGTTGAGCATACAATCGTTTTTCATCTAGAGCTTCCAATTCTTGAAGTCGAAGACGATCATTATTTTCTGTTGTAAGTTCATTGGAGATTGCAATTCTCAGAGAAGGAATCTGGATCTCAAGGGAAAGAACAGCTTCACACCCATATACTAAAGAGAAAGGCGTACATCCGGTTGCATTGCGAACTGTGGTGCGGTAGGCCCATAAATATTCACTAAGCTTCTCACTCCAGTTGCGTTTGTTGGAAGAAACAAATTTTTTCAAGAGTTTGATGATTGTTTTATTGAAAGCTTCTGCCAATCCATTAGCTGCTGGATTATATGCTGTAGAAGCTAAATTATTAATCCGATGATCGTCACAGAATCGAGTAAATTTTTGACTGACGAACTGCGGTCCGTTATCATGGATAATACGCCGAGGAACACCAAATCGATAGATAACATGATGTTTGATGAAGTTGATAACACTAGAAGTTTTGACTTCAGATAACGGGATTGCTTCAGCCCATTTGGAAAAGTAATCGGTTATTGCTAGAATAAACCGATGTCCTCTTGATGATGGTGGGTTGATGGGACCAATGACGTCCATGCCCCAAGCTTCAAAGGGCCATGATGCCGCTGTTGGGTGTAAGAACTCTGACGGTTGATGAATAAAGTCTGTATAAATTTGACAGGCTTTACATTTCCGAGCATATTGAATAGCGTCAGCCACCATCGTGGGCCAATAATAATCCATACGTCGGATACGATCTTGAAGTTTAGGACCTGGTTGATGAGCTCCGCAAACACCATCATGTGCTTCACGGATTATTTGTTGTGGTTCTTCACCAGCAATGCATCGGAGGAGAAGACCGTCGTAAGACCGACGATATAATGTCTTCGTCGTATGATTATAATAGAATCTGAGAGATCGACGCCGGATAGACGCTGCTTCACTCGGATTATCAGGAAGTATGTCATACAAAACAAAGTCTAGAAACGGGCGTCTTCAGTCTTCAGTTATG
>JANAVB010011799.1:8273137-8646115 GCA_029216955.1 Iris pallida
AGGGAATCGAGACTCAGATCGTTCGTCTTCATCGGATTTGAATCTTCATGAACAATGTTGATAAGAAAGTAGGGCAATGTAACCTAAACCACATTTTGTCCTTCCGTATTTTAATGGAGGAATTCGAACAGGCATTCTTCTTTTTTCCTTATTGAGACTGGTTCTAAAGTCATAACCATATTCTTGATAATATTTTGGATTGCTGACTGTAGCGACGCAGTTGTAACCTTCCAGTATCGTCGTTTATGTCATCTTCTTCCAAGTTAGGAGGATTCTGGGGTCTTTATAAAAGAAGATTGGATTTTCTCCCTTTTTTTAGCAGGGACCACGAAGTATGATTTTGTATGGATTCCAATGATACGTCTGTATGAAGAGTTGAACAACCCTATAGTTAGTGATCTAAGCTATCTAGCAATTGTAAATAACTTGTACATGATTACAGACATCAATATACTGCAAAGGAGATGCTTCATTAATATTAGATACTATTTACAACAGAAGGCTGAGTCTTATCATACTTAGTCAAATTAATGACAAAAGGGGGAGAGGAAGAGCGATCAGAAGTTTTGTTTCGATTAAGATCGATAACAAAAGGCTCAGAAGAGGTGAGCTCCCTTGAAGAAGATCGTGGATAAGTAGTACGTCCACTGACTGGAATGACTAGAGTATCTGGTCTAGCCTGAGAAGGTGGAGGGGGAGTAGTACGTCCACTGACAGGAATTATCAGTGAACTTTGTGGAGCTTGGGAAGACAACACAGTAGTACGTCCACTGACAGGAATTATTAGTGAGCCTTGTGGAGCCTGGGCAGGTGATGAAGTAGTACGTCCACTGACAGGAATTATCAGTGAGCCTTCTTCAGATGATTTAACATATTGCGGAGGAGTGATACGCCCTTTTACAGGAATAACAAAAGTGCCAACTTTTGCTATCTCATCATCATTATCCATAGCTTGTAAGACTTTTGAGTATTCATCTTTGTACATGCGAGCGTCATTGAAGTAAGCTTAAACTCCTTTGAATGGATAAAGATCTGCAACCTCCTTTTGAACTTCTCCATTATCATCAATATATTTGAAGCACTGATGAAGAGTCGAAGGAACGACATTATGTTCATGCAAGAATGGTCTCCCCAATAGAGCATTGTATGAGCAACCATGATTGTCGATAATGTAAAAAGTAACTTTAGTACGAAGATCGCCTATTTGAAATTTGAGGCGAATCTTGCCCAAAGGCTCGCTTTTTCCTTGATTGAATCCCAAGATGGTAGTGATAGTGCTGGAAAGGCTATGCACAGGTATCTTCAGTGCATCTAGCATAGCTTTTGGCATAATACTGAGAGCAGATCCTGGATCAATCAGGAGACGATCAACCTTCATAGAATCGATATATCCTGTATGATACAAAGGACGGTCATGTCGATTATCCTCTAGCAGTATATCGTCCTGCGTAAAGGTAATGTTTGGAATAAATTCCAATATATTATGGCAATGAGAAACAGATTCTGTTTCCAACTTCTTGAGAAGAGTTAGGCAGGTTTCTGCTTGCAGCAGTGCTTCACTTAGAGTTTCTCGAGTCTCTTTAGAGAGGCGTAAGAGCTCGAAGATTGATAATTTAGCTGGGGTATTGGCTAGTTGAGCCAATATATCAAAATTATAAGGCTTTTCAAGTCCTGTAGGAGATGACTTCTTCAATGGTTTGTCGAAGCGGACTTGTTGTTTGCCTTTGTCAGCTGCTGTTGGTTTAGAAGGAACTGTCTCAACAGGAACATTTGAAGGCTCTTCAGTAGAGACTGGTGTTGGAGCTGTAACCGGAGGGACATCAGAAGTTTCTTCAGGAATTTCAGCATAATCTTTCAGATATATTTTTCCTGACCGAGTTCCAGCATGAACTTCAACTTCAGATTCTGGTTCAGGGTTTATGGAAACCATGTTGCAATTCTTTATCTTGCTCTTGGTTCTTTTATGTTTGATGAGAGCTTCATTCCAGAAACCAAGGCCAACACGAGATTGATTATGCCTCATAGTGATGGCTAAAGGTGCTCGGAGTCCTTTGCCTGAGTTCAAACCAGGAGCAGTGGCTAGATTATAACCCATCTTCGCCATCAATTCACGAGATTGTGAACTGTATAGATGAAAAGTAGGCTTGTACCTATCTTCAAATTGAGGTACAGATTTTATCTCCGTAGGGAGTGAATTTTTTGCCAAGATGAAAGTAGAGGTTAGATAAAAATTGGATGTGAAACTAGAAGTCACATTGCATGACTTAGTCTTCCCGAGCTTCTTTTTAGATGAGAGAATCTTCCGAGGAGAAGAGGAAGACGTTTCAAACTCCGTCATTAAATTCGGGTGAATCCACATGATCTCTCCCTTCTTAGTTGTGACAGGAACAAGTCCGTCATTCTGTGCTGGTGGATGTTTACAACTTCGAGAGTTGCTTTGGGGATAGGAACAATCCCACTTTCTACCATTAAGGGAGGGAAGTCACCGAACTGCATTGAAATTACATTTGCTGTGACTGTTTTGTCTTTGGGTGTTAGTGTCACAGCTCCTGATTTAATCATCTCTTGAATCTTCCCTTTTAATACATAGCAAGACCGGATTGTATGACCCAGCATTCTAAGATATGGACAATATTTTGGATGATCTGTCTTATTGGCTTCATCAGGCTTTTTAATTTCTGGCAATTGAATCTTGTTACCCTTGAGCAAGCATTCAAAGATACCCTGAACATCGTCATCGTCAAAAGAATATTCTTCCTTCGGTCGAGGAGGTCTCTGTTGTTGATTTGTTGGAGCTGGGGTAGCTTGAGTAGTTTTTACCTCTTGACTACTGCTTTGGAGATTGACTTCAAGAGCTTCTTTCCCTTTGCGATTGTTGGGTCGAGTACTATTGCTAGCACTCTGATTTGATTCCTTGGGAGCCATTTGTACCCCCAGACCCTTGAAGGTCTCAGCACTGACTTCAGCAGCCTTGGCACTGACAATGAAAGAAGGCCAATCTTGGAACTGAGTGGACCCTATCCACATGCTGATAATTGGTAAGAGATTCGACTTGCAAGTGTCGATAGTAACAGCATCGGGAGTTCCGAGAGGCATTTTGAGGGCTTCTCTTCTGAATCTTTCAATGAAGTCCTCGGTGGTTTTATTATTTTTCTGTTTAATTCTTATGAGGGCTGACATGGTCATGTCATTAAGCCCTTCATAGAATCGTTCAAGAAACATTTGCTTGAAACCAGCAAATGAGGTAATGCACCCATCAGGGAGACTTCTATACCATTCATAAGCCGTTCCTTTGAGACACCCAACAAACACCCGAGTAAGAAGGGCGTCACTTGGTTGCAGTTGATCAGTCATTACCTCAAAGTGATTAATGAACTGACTTGGGGAAGTTGTCCCATCAAAGAAAGAGATAGTCGGAGGCTTGTATTTAGGAGGATATGATACTTGCTTCCATTCTATCGGGTAAGGTTGCTTGATACCTAACCTTTGTAAGCCATCCTTCTGTTTGAATGCCTCGAATTGAGTTCAGAGATTCCTTAACTCTTCAGTAACAATTCCAGAAGATTGGGGAGTTATAACTTGTTGAGTGTAATTGGGAGGAGGGACTGCAGCATATGTACCACCCCCAGCTCCAGACTGACTTAGAGTGGGTTGTACAGGAACATTAGATTGTACCCCCAGAATAGTAGAAGGTTCCGGGTTTGGAACAACAGGAGTATTTAATACAACTGGAGGGGCTGTATGTTGGACTTGCTGAGTTTGATGCTGAGCTTGCACAAGAGTGTGCATAGCATTCAATGTATCTGCCATAGCTCGCAACTGTTGTTCTAAGGAAGAAATCCTTTGTTCATGAGCTTCGGTGCTAGTTGAAGGTTCATGATTGCCCTCTGCCATGTAAGTAGTAATCATTCGAGGAATAGATGATGAAACAGTCTGTTCTGAATCATCACTGTGTGAGTCGGTATCTTTCCCGGGGCTATTTACGGGAGTAAATACTGGAAAATTGGATTCTCCAAGGAAGTCCTCTGTGATCTCCGGATTACCACTTGGATGAGAAGAAGAAGAGGCTCTGGCCAAGGCTCCGGTCCTGGATCGGGTGCCGAGATAAACACCATCTTCAGAGACTGATATAGCATCAGACCGTATGCTACCCCCAATATTTTTGGAGGTCATATTGACAGAAGCATAAAGAGGTTCATCTTCATCCAACATTGGTTCATATTGAATCCGTTCAAAAACAGATTGTCTTTTTGGTGAACAACAATACTGAATCACAACTCGAGGTTGGAAGTTGCAACCATGCTTTTCATGGCAAATATGAGCAATATCATAGCCCGATGGAGTGTCAATTCTCTGTTTATTTTGTAAATACTCTCGGAGATCTGTAGGAACAGATTGGGAAGTACTTGAAGATAGTTTCTGTGTAGAAACTTGTCTTTTGTTCTTCTGTCTTCTCGGTTCTTGAGTGTATAAAGACTGATTAATTTGAGCCACATAGTTCTTGGCATATTCTGCATCAGGGTCTAATATACTTGTCTCAGTGGAATCGAGACGATTCTGATTAAGCTTGTCACGAAGATCCGTAGGAGATCTGACTTTGGTATCAGTCTTGGATACTTGTAATTTGCCTTTCTCAGATCGAGAAATTTGGAGAGAAGGAAGATGGGTATTATTTCGACTGGGAGTCGGTAATAATCTATCTTTGGAGGAATTAGCCAAAAGGCGTTTTCCTTTGTTTGATCTAGTAAGAATACTAGTCAAATTAACTCCAGAGGTAAAGACCTTAGGAGTAGAGGAGTTGACTAAAGAGTCTTTCTCCTTGATTGGCACAAGTTGTGCAAGTTGAGGGGGAATCATTTGTATGTTCTGTGGAAGAGAACCCCCAGCTTGATTTTGAGAAACAGTCAGAGGACTGTATCTGTTAGCATACGCTGACTTCAGTTTATACTTCTGGTCATACGCTGCCTTTTTATTAGCATACGTTGGATTTGGCTTAGCATACGCTGCCTGATGTTGGCTTTTGTACGCTGCCTTTGCAGTACGCTGCCCTTTGAATGCCATACGCACAGAGTCATCAATGGCCAAAGAGCCAACTGCTGTCGTAAGAGTAGAGGAAGAAGGGACTTTGACATGTCCAGAGATGTTTTTCCTTGTACATGCTGACTTGGTTAAAGAACCAACTTTGTCAGCGTGACTAGGAGAAGCCACCGTTGCCGTGTTCAGAGAAGCCGAAGTGTGCTTAGTTGAAGTTGAAGACGTGTTCTTGTCAGCGTGAGAAGTGACAGAAGCGTCTCGGGCTGTTGAAGAAGACTTAGGGACATAGACAGAGCGTCCCTTCTTCTTGGCAGCAGGAAGAGCGGAGGAAGCAGTTCGGCCCTCCTTCGCCTTGAGCATTTCTTCATAAGCAGATTGGTCGAATTGTACGACCATCGTCTTCTTCGTCAAGCCGATCGACGAAGTATCGCACTGAGTTGTTGCTATCTCGTTGGAGGAGACAGCTATCCCCAGCAGAGTCACCAATTTATTTTCCATAAATAAATTTACTTTATTTATTTTGTATCTGAGAAAATTACAACTGTAGGAATCTAATCTAGAAGACGATTACTTTATCCCTTGGACGATGCGATGAAGAAAACTCGAACTTTGAAGAACTTGGACAGCAACTGGGCAATCTCTCTGTTCTCTCTGAAATTGACTGTAGTCTCTGATGAAGATGAAGAAACTCTCTTTTATAGAGTTCAGGATAACTGTCCTTAAGCATACGCTCAGGTAGTTACTTGACGTGTGCATAACTGCAGGGACGCGTGGCAAATTCTGATGGAGACACATTAGCGTGCGGTTGAAAGTAGTGGAGCATATTCAGGAGAGATTGATGGCATGAATGCCACGTTGCATAACTTCTGAAGAAGTGGATAACTGAGTGCAGGACACGTGAGAACGTGTGTTAACTGCACGTTGAAAATCATTCTGGACACAACTGCTGTGATACGCTGCCTTAGAAGAAGAGTCATACGCTAGCTTTTGAAAGCACATGTCTTGCATACGCTGACTTGGACAGCGTAGAACCATATAAAGCTGATACGCTCACATTATTGACAGGGAGTCGTATGGAAACTATACGCTCACTTGACAAGGAGTCGTATGGAATCCATACGCTCACTTGGTTGGGAAGGAGTCGTATGGGGTCCATACGCTCACTTAGTTGGAAGGAGTCGTATGGGGTCCATATGCTCACTTAATTGGGAAGGAGTCGTATGAGATCCATACGCTCACTTAATTGGGAAGGAGTCGTATGTTTGAATAAGTAGACACGTGGCATGTTTGAATAAGTAAACACGTGGCCATCATCAATCTTCTTTGATATGCCATATCTTCCAATAACTGACAAAATCTTCTCGAGCGTCGTGACTACGGATATGATGGCTGACAGACTGTCAAAACTGACAGTAATGATGGCTTTTACATTTATGAGAGATGCTGAGCTGTCCTCGTAAAAGACAAAACCGACTCTTCGAAAACCTATACGACGGCTAATCTTCATTGGACAGCTGTCTTTGCACGAAAGACAAAATGTCAGATTCATCCTTTATTAAATACACTCTGTGCTGTCATTTCAGAAAATAATAAAATATTCACTGAGCGTACGGTCTTTAGATGAGCGTTTGGCCTTGACTGAGCGTATGGCCTTGAGCGTATGGCTTGGACTGAGCGTATGGCTTTGAGCGTATGGCTTTGACTGAGTCTCATGTCAGCGTGTCATAATTTTCACACCCTACAAGACCCCCTTCAAAGTTTTCGAACTTTATGAATTTCAAAAGTTCGAAATTACTTTGAACTTTAAAGTGAGAATAAGTCCTGACACGCTGGCATAAGTTTGTTATCTTCCTCAATATCAGTGCAAATCTTTAGGGATTTTGTTTAAAGAATATCCGCCGTTTGAACTTCTTCCTTTCTTCTATAAATAGGTCTTCCAAAACCTATTCTATTTCTTTACCACAGCTTTTGCTTTCGAGAGAGAAAAGTGCTTTCAGAAACTCAAAATCCTTCTTCCCCTTCTTCGTCTTCGACTCAACCTCCATTAATGGCACCCAAAACTGATGCTTCTGCGAAAGGAAAGGGGAAAGCCCCTGAGGAGTCGTCTCATCCTGCCATCGACACTGCCACCACCAAGAAGACGGCCAGTCAGCGTATTTCACGCAGTGAACGGCCATTGAAACCACTTTATGGTGAGGACGAAGATGATGAACAAATAACTATTCCCTTTTTAGGGCTCTGGTTAGAACAAAACTCAGAAAACGTATCCCTCTTTAGGGTCAATACGTCAGCAAATACGCTTCCCTCTTTAGTGTTTAGCCGTATTCCATGTTTTTCGTTTTTACGAAAAATATGTTTGGAGCGTATATCTGTAAGATACGCGTATGATAGAGATATCAAAATATGCTATCTTAAAAGAATATGCTATGGCAATTTGTCTCATTGAGATACGCTAACTCCTGTGTTAGTATAATTTTTGATGATCATCTTGTCAACCATACGCTGATACGCTCAAACTGATCATAAATTGAACTTTTAAAATCATTCATGTAAGAAAAACTGAGCATATACTGAACCTTTAGTCTGCCATACGCTTTAGGAAAACTGAGCATATGCTGAACCTTGAGTCTGCCATACGCTGAGCGTATGCTGAACCTTGAGTCTGCCATACGCTTTAGTAAAACTGAGCGTATGCTGAACCTTGAGTCTGCCATACGCTTAGTAAAACTGAGCCTATGTTGAGCTATACGCTTAGTAAAAACTGAGCGTATGTTAAGCTGTACGCTTAGTAAAAATTGAGCGTATGTTAAACTTTATCCTCTCTTGATGTTGAAGATTTCTAATACTTTATTCTTCATTTGCAGTGGATATTCTAGCTCAGTAGGCAGAATTTGAAGGAAGTGTAGGAAATAACTATAGAAGTGACCTATCTCATGTTCGTTTTCCCCAATTCGATGGACCTTCTACAAGAATATCTCTTTTGACAAATCAGGAAGATGATACTTTGCTGAACTTGACGAGTGGACTGCCGTTACAGAGTGTGGATGGTGTTACCCACTTGAAACCAGCATTCCTTTTTGGAGATGCTATTGACATGAACTCCCAACCTGCTCTGGACAAGGTATCATACTGTTACTATAGGGATGGTAATGTAAATCAGCCAATGTATTTGACTGGCTTGACAAAAAGCATCAATATAGCTCGTTTATTCCACTCGGGTCAACAAAGACAGATGAAGTGGGATATCACTCCATCCCGACAAGCAAAGGCTGGGTAGATCGGATATCATCAAGGAAGATTCCGCAGTGGTACTGAACCACATGTCACATCTCTGCGAGGACTGCTACCTGCCACCATCCCTCCTGAGGACTCGACACTACTGAAGCCAGTCAGAGTCCCAATTTTTGCAAACGAATTTGCTCAACTGAAAAATGCCATATACCCAAAACAGTCTATGAGACTTACCGGCCTGGTGAACCCGAAAAATACTAGATGGACTGCTCTAGTGAGATAGATTATGCAGAACTTTGGTACACAGTTAAAGGCAATAGGCCTATATAATGCCATTAAGTGTACTGCTTATGGTTTTAAGCCAAACTCGGATCTGTTCTTGGCGTTAGCGGAGAGATATAACTATCGTACCGGCACCTTCATGACCCCAAGGGGCGAGATGGGATTCGCCCTGCATGAAATGGCATATATTTCTCAGCTACCAACAGCAGATTTACCATAGGAAGAGTATATCCCTTTTGTTGATGAAATGAATAAGATTTCTGAAGCCAACCCACTGATTCTTTATGTCTTTGAAGAATTGATGTGCCATTACAGCATATGTAAGGCTTTTTATAAGGGACAAGATGGAGAGGGGGACTCCAACTGTTATTCTTCAAAGTGGATGGCTTATTTGTTTCAAGGCCGCACTGACGAAGTTTAAAAGAAGAAAAAGACTGAGCAGTATGTCGGTGAATTTAAACCTTTGAGTCAAGCCGAGATTAACAGATTAATCCGGGAGACAAATCATGACGACATTATCGTCGAAGAAGATGTAGACACCTACAAAGCCGGTGATAGGTTAGAGACCTATATTAAGCAGGGTGGCCGAGAATTATCTGCTGAAGGTCATCTGGCCGGTTTTATATCTCTCTGGCTAAGAAAGTTTGTAGTACCTGGCACCTGTTCAGCAGACATGATGCACAGAGGAGTTGTCTTCGCAGCAGTCCGTCTGGTTTTTGGGTATAAGATGGATTTACTGACAGCAATGACCTGTCGTCTGAATGCTGGATTAAGGGCATACACAGACAGAATGTTCGAATTGGCAAGGAAGAGCCTTACATCCTTTCCTCGGGTAGAAATGCCCTTTACCTATTTATTTGGATGGCTGCTTCTGCATTTCGAATCTCTTATGAGTGCTGGGATGGCTAGACCAGATGATACCTTTCTGGAAAGGTACAAGCACATACCGAAGTGGAGATATGACACTTTGACCGATTGCAGAACTATATTAAACAGGGGAGAACTATGGAGCTTCACTTGCGTTCCTCCACCTGTTGGTTATGAGAGCATGCCTGGGAGATTGATTGACGGCGTTGGTGCTAATGAGTTGGATGATATCCAACATGAATGGCTAAAGAGAATCAGGCCATCTCATTTAATCTGCCGCCGTGACAACATCACTTATCTAGAGCCATATCTCCCGAGCAGATTTGCTCGGCAATTTGGTTACGATCAGTTGCATGTAGGCAATGCAACGACGTGTTTTGGTTATCAAGGAGGGTTGATTGATGGTGCCAGAGCTTGGCTATATTACATTGCCAAAGGTACAGGGGCTACCTTTTCTATGCCAGATCCGGTCAGCTATCGGAGAGGAGCTAGAATATTGGCGTCCTATGCCAGATTCTATGTATCAGCCAATACTTTTGATGAAAAATTTAGCATCTTAGGCAGAAGCTTTATTCATGTTGAAAAGAAATCAACCAAATCAGCCTTGCCTAGAGATTGTCATGACAAAGAAGATCCTCTGGCCACTGATGAAGTTGATGATGATGTTTTGGAGACTTTCTTCTCTGATGACCTTCATCAACCATTGCATGTACCCATCGGGAGTGCTGAAGAAAGTATATCTGCTGATAATATACCCCGAAGAGGAAGCGAGGTAAAAGTGCTGCTGGTCCTGCTGCAAAAAGAGCTACTCGAGCAGAGACTCGAAGTCGTGGAGGAATTACTATCCCAGGGAATTCTCCTGTGTCTAATCGAGTCAGAGATGTTGATGAAGCAGGTAGTGATCCAATAGACCATTATCCTACTGTTCAATTAACTAAAAGAATAGGAAGGAAAGTGATAGTTTCAAAAACTAAATCCGTGATTTGTCTGGATGCAGAGAGTCCTACCGATCGTGCTATGCGATTGGCTTCAGAAAAACAAGCTGCATTTAATTTTTCTGTAAAGACAGAACCTGTTGAAGAAGAGATTCCTGAACCTGCTGGGTCTTCCATGCCTTCAGATATAGGCTTAGTTCCACAAATGGCCGATGATGCACAGGAAATTAGTCAGCCTGCGGTAGAGGCCGAGCATCAGACTGAAATGGCTAATGACTTACTGATTTCGGAAGAATCAGTGAAGGAAGCCACTTCTCTCAATCCAATTGTTGAAGCTTCAGAGAGCGAACAAGTTGACTATGAACCGTCATCTCATTCTTCTGGAGAAGAAGACATGGAGATAGACGATGAATCACCGTCTAAAACACCAATTGATGCACTGAAGACCATTGGTCAACACTCAGGGTTGACACCAGAGCCGGAAAGGCATATAGAAGTTCAAGTTCCGAGTACTTCTGGGGCGGGAAGCAGTGAAATAAATCCCATGTCAGAAAGTACTCTGAACAGACTAAGAGCCGGGCTGAATGATCCGAAGGAAACTGAATATGAACCAGCTCCAGGTAATATTTTATTCATCAAAATTTTGTCTTGTCTCTGTTTTATTGTCTTTTGATCATGCTTCTTTCATTCCAACAGCTGTAGGAACTGCACCGGCTATGAGTTCTACTCAAGCCCCACTTGTTCAAACTGATGTGGGTGAGGGGAGTTCACATCTGCCGAGTTCTCCAAAAGCACTAACTTCAGCTCCAAGAATAGAGGCTCCTCCTGCTCCTTCCCCTACTATTGCAGCGACTCCCGGTTTTGATACAGGGATAGCAAAGATCATGGGGATGTATTCAGATATTATTTATTTGTATCTGGATACATTCTCAAGACGACTTATGAAGGATGAGACTATGCCCTTTTCGAGTCTTCGAGAAGCGACTAGTTTTCCACTTTCAGCTTTGAGACAAGCTGGTTATGAAGCTCAATGTGTCTTCTTTGAACATCTCCTGAGTGAATTAGAAGCAAACATCCATAAATATTGGGAGATTAAAAAGGAGGACATTAATTCTCTGACTGCAACTGAGATTGCTCAATTGGAGAATGAAGCTCAAGCTCAGCACATTGCTCTGACAGAATTCCTCGCTCAGTCTTCCAAAGAGCTAATGGCGAAAGACGAAGAAATAATAAGTACTCGTCAGAATATGGAACGCCTAGAGAAAGATGAAGCGTCAAAAGCTGAAGAGCTTAGAAAGTTGAGGGAAGAGCTAGCTCGTATTCAGGAGCAAATTGCCTCTGTGGAAACAGAACAATCAAAGATTGCTACTGATCGTAAATCTGCAGCTGAACGCTGTCAAGTTTTACAGCAGGAGCGAGAATTGATGCAAACCAATCAGATTGAAGAGACCAATCGCCGTAGCTCTATTATTGTAGAATATGACCAACGGATGATTGGAGCTGAAACAGCAGAGCGAATCAAGAAAGCTCATGAAGAAAAGATGAATAATGTAATCGTTCGTATTCAGGAGATCATTACTCCTCCTAAATAGATCTTTTACATTTATCATGTATTGAAGTTTTGATACCCATTTGTAATCATTGTTCTGATTTTGATTGAAATGAATATCTTGGCTTGATTTCAATTCTGTGGATGATATTTTTGTAGAAAACATGTTCAGAGGTAAATAATACATGACATATTTCAATAGAATAGAATATACAAATAAACTTTGTAACTCTATCATGATACTAAACCAAAGATTTTTAGTTTAATACTGATTAGAGAAAACAGAATTCAGATATAAAGATATCTTTAGATTCTATTTTCCATGATCTTTGGACTCGAAAATCAAAAGACGAGATATCATTTTCAGAGAATAGAAAATATGATACATACTGAGATAGAAAATTTAGAGGTAATATGGACATGATTTTCTATTCAAGATCTTTATTAAAACCACTGGGGATCTAATAAAACAAAATATCAAATTCTCTGGGAAGATGATACATGGTGGAATATCAGTTTCCTCTGGGGATAACGATATCGAGATAACTTTTGTAAAGAAGAATTAACTTTGATTTCATATTTGCTGGGGAATGATGAAGATATTATACATAATATTTCTTTAAGAATTTGCCATTGATAGGCATCATCATGACTTTCCCATCCATAGAGACAAGCTGGTATGCTCCGTTAGAGAAGACTTTGTTTACTACGAATGGGCCTTCCCATTTCGCATCAAATTTGCCTTTGCTCATATGTGCCATGGTCATAGGACGTCTGACAGTAAGGACCAGTTCTTCCTTCTGATATGCTCTGACTTTGACTTTCCGGTTAAAAGCTTTTGAGATTCGGGCCTGATAAAGCTCGATATTTTGTTGAGCATACAATCGTTTTTCATCTAGAGCTTTCAATTCTTGAAGTCGAAGACGATCATTGTTTTCTGTTGTAAGTTCATTGGAGATTGTAATTCTCAGAGAAGGAATCTGGATCGCAAGGGGAAGAACAGCTTCACACCCATATACTAAAGAGAAAGGCGTACATCCGGTCGCATTGCGAACTGTGGTGCGGTAGGCCCATAAACATTCACAAAGCTTCTCACTCCAGTTGCGTTTGTTGGAAGAAACGAATTTTTTCAAGAGTTTGATGATTGTTTTATTGAAAGCTTCTGCCAATCCATTACTGCTGGATTATATGCTGTAGAAGCTAAATTATTAATCCGATGATCGTCGCAGAATCGAGTAAATTTCTGACTGACGAACTGCGGTCCGTTATCATGGATAATACGCCGAGGAACACCAAATCGATAGATAACATGATGTTTGATGAAGTTGATAACACTAGAAGTTTTGACTTCAGATAACGGGATTGCTTCAGCCCATTTGGAAAAGTAATCGGTTATTGCTAGAATAAACCGATGTCCTCTTGATGATGGTGGGTTGATGGGACCAATGACGTCCATGTCCCAAGCTTCAAAGAGCCATGATGCCGCTGTTGGGTGTAAGAACTCTGACGGTTGATGAATAAAGTCTGTATGAATTTGACAGGCTTTACATTTCCGAGCATATTGAATAGCATCAGCCACCATCGTGGGCCAATAATAACCCATACGTCGGATACGATCTTGAAGTTTAGGACCTGGTTGATGAGCTCCGCAAACACCATCATGTGCTTCACGGATTATCTGTTGTGCTTCTTCACCAGCAATGCATCGGAGGAGAAGACCGTCGTAAGACCGACGATATAATGTCTTCGTCGTATGATTATAATAGAATCTGAGAGATCGACGCCGGATAGACGCTGCTTCACTCGGATTATCAGAAAGTATGTCATACAAAACAAAGTCTAGAAACGGGCGTCTCCAGTCTTCAGTTATGGCTTCTGTTTCATTAGAAAAGACATATTCCATAGTAGAATCGGAAGAAGACGAGGACATTTTGTCAAACTTTAATCCAGCATCAAGGTTGAGAGAATTTTTGTCTGGTTTATAGGGAAAAGCCAAGGCTAAATTATTCTCAACACAGAATAGTTCTCGGTTATAAACCACTATCACTTGCTGACGTCTGATTGGTATAGCTAATACAGCAGCAAGATTAGCTAAAGCATCAGCTTCTGTATTATAGGCTCGTCGAACATGTTCAATAAAGAAACCTTCAAAAGATGAGGCTATAGAGAGTGCTGCTCGATGATAAGGTATCAAATCCTGATGACGAACTTCATACGTTCCTCTGATCTGATTGATGATAAGCTTGGAGTCTCCATAAACTTCCAAATATTGAATATCTAGATGTTTAGCAAGTTGAAGGCCGATGAGTAATGCATTATATTCGGCTACATTGTTTGAACATGATTGATCCAGAGAATAAGCCCTTTGAATAGTTAATCCTTCTGGGGATACAAGAACAATCCCAACTCCAGCGACAATATCGCCGTTAGGACCTATTCTAGATGCTCCATCAAAGAATAGACGCCAGGTAGGAATTTCTTCAGAAATCAGATTTGAATCCAGAACTTCATCAGGAATCTCATCATATAATTTAGAATCTTCTGGAATCGCATGAGCAGCCAGAAAATCAGCAAGAGCCTGTCCTTTAACTGACTTCTGAGGAATATAATGCATATCGTATTGAGCTAACAAGATTCCCCAATTAGCTAGTCTGGAGTTGAGAATACCAGGTTTCTTCATCATAATCCTGATGGGATTTACTCTGGAAATGACGTGAATCGTTTGACCGATAATATAATATCGCGTTTTCTGAACAGCGAACATTAATGCTAAGCATTCTTTCTCGATTGGAGAATAACGCGGTTCAGGACCTGTCATTGTGTGACTGAGATAATAAATAGCCTGTTCATGACCATCTTTATTTTTCTGGGCAAGTAATGCACCAAGAGAATGATCCATGGCTCGAACATATAGAAGGAATGGTATTCCCGAGACGGGAAGTACCAAAACTGGAGGGTTCATGAGATACTGTTTAATATCGTCAAATGCTTTTTGACATTCTTCGTTCCAAACGAAAGATACACCTTTCTTCAGAAGTTTGTTGAATGGTCTGCAGCATCCTGATAAGTTGGAAATGAATCTCCTGATATAAGCAATTCTTCCTTGAAATCCTCGTAGCTCTTTTAAGGTGCGTGGAGGACGCATCTCTTGAATGGCTTTGATCTTCTCGGGATCCACGTGTATACCTTTAGCGGTAATGACGAAGCCGAGAAATTTACCACTAGAGACGCCCAGGAAGGACTTAGTAGGGTTCATTTTAAGTTGATGCTGACGCATTAAATCAAAGATAGTCTTCAAATCTTGGATATGATCCTCCTTTTGTCGACTTTTGACTACAATATCATCAACATAGCATTCGACTATTTTCCGGAGATGTTCGTGGAATATAGTGCTCATTCCTCGCTGATATGTTGCCCCTGCATGCTTGAGACCAAACGGCATCACTGTATAACAGTATGTACCGATCGACATTCTGAAGGAAGTGTGTTTTTCATCATCTGGAAACATTTTGATCTGGTTGTATCCTGAATACCCATCCATAAATGACATTGTTCGAAACCACATGTATTGTCGATCATGACATCTATAATTGGAAGAGGAAACTCGTCTTTAGGACAAGCTGCATTGAGATCGCGAAAGTCTATACAGACTCGGATCTTGCCAGTCTTTTTAAGGACAGGAACGATGTTAGCCACCCATTCAGGATGTTGTTCCTCTCGAATAAATCCAGAAGCCATAAGCTTGTTGACTTCAGCTTCAATTGCATCCATGATGTCTGGACGAAATCGTCGCTGTTGTTGTTTGACCGGTTTAGCATTTGGCATGATATTAAGTTTGTGCATTGCAATCTTTGGATCTAGTCCTGGCATATCCTCATAACTCCAGGCAAAGACATCGATATAATCACGAATAAGTTTAATCATGTCTTGTTTATCCATTTCTGAAAGACTTTCACTGATGAATATTGGTTTAGGAGACCCTTCTTCACCAACATCAATTTGGATCAGTTTATCTTCAGTAGGAGGTTCCCTCTGCTCGAACCTGAATTCCCATTGATTATCTAATCTTTGAGCCCATTGTTCTGATTCGGGTGATATTTCAAAATCATCCTCATCTTCATCATTTTCTTGCGGGCCATCAACGGAGACCATATTGATGGATAAAATAGAGCGATGGAGATCGCCAATACTCGTGTCAAAATCCCAAGAGAGGGAATCAGAAGACTCAGATCGTTCGTCTTCATCGGATTTTGAATCTTCATGAACAATAATGATAAAGGAAGTAGGAGCAATGTAACCTAAACCACATTTTGTCCTTCCGTATTTTAATGGAGGAATTCGAACAGGCATTCTTCTTCCTTTTCCATTATTGAGACTGGTTCTAAAGTCATAACCCATATTCTTGATAATATTTTTGGATTGCTGACTGTAGCGACGTAGTTGTAACCTTCCAGTATCGTCGTTTATGTCATCTTCTTCCAAGTTAGGAGGATTCTGGGGTCCTTTATAAAAGAAGATTGGATTTTCTCCCTTCTTTCTAGCAGGGACCACGAAGTATGATTTTTGTATGGATTCCAATGATACGTCTGTATGAAGAGTTTGAACAACCCCTATAGTTAGTGATTCTAAGCTATCTAGCAATTGTAAATAACTTTGTACATGATTACAGACATCAATATACTGCAAAGAAGATGCTTCATTAATATTAGATACTGTATTTACAACAGAAGGCTGAGCCTTATCAGACTTAGTCAAATTAATGACAAAAGGGGGAGAGGAAGAGCGATCAGAAGTTTTGTTTCGATTAAGATCGATAACAAAAGGCTCAGAAGAGGTGAGCTCCCTTGAAGAAGATCGTGGATAAGTAGTACGTCCACTGACTGGAATGACTAGAGTATCTGGTCTAGCCTGAGAAGGTGGAGGGGGAGTGGTACGTCCACTGACAGGAATTATCAGTAAACTTTGTGGAGCTTGGGAAGACAACACAGTAGTACGTCCACTGACAGGAATTATTAGTGAGCCTTGTGGAGCCTGGGCAGGTGATGAAGTAGTACGTCCACTGACAGGAATTATCAGTGAGCCTTCTTCAGATGATTTAACAGATTGCGGAGGAGTGATACGCCCTTTTACAGGAATAACAAAAGTGCCAACTTTTGCTATCTCATCATCATTATCCATAGCTTGTAAGACTTTTGAGTATTCATCTTTGTACATGCGAGCGTCATTGAAGTAAGCTTCAACTCCTTTGAATGGATAGAGATCTGTAACCTCCTTTTGAACTTCTCCATTATCATCAACATATTTGAAGCACTGATGAAGAGTCGAAGGAACGACATTATGTTCATGCAAGAATGGTCTCCCCAATAGAGCATTGTATGAGCAACCATGATTGTTGATGATGTAAAAAGTAAATAGGGATTTATGAGCAACCATGATTGTCGATATGCGGCCTATGCGGCCCATTTGCGACATCTATGCGGCTCAACTGCGACATACGACCTATGCGCGACACCATATGCAGTTCAACAATGACATGCGACCTATGCGGCCCATTCGCGACATCTATGCGGCTCAACTGCGACATGCTGACAGATGAACATAGAAATGACCAAAAATGCTTTTGGCCATAACTTACTCAAAACAAGTCAAAATATAACTTTTCAAAAGCCAAACTTTGATAGAATTGAATTCTCTACAACATGAAACCACTTATTTTCGAAAATAACAAAGTTTGATAGATCAAAACCACAAAATCCATATGAAAAACCAAAACTTAAAACTTAGATCTACACCCAACCATCCATGGAAATCAAGAACTTCAAGACCTAAACTTGTAGAGGAAGAGAAGATAAACAACATGGATTGAAAATAAATAGGGATGCATGAAATCCCTCATGGTATGCAAGATGTACTTGCCTCTCCAAATGGGTGGGTGGGAGAGTAATGGAGGATGAAGAAGAAGAAGTAAATGTGAGTAATGAAGAGAAAGAAAAGTAAAATGGGCATAAATATCAAGCCCAAGTCAATCTCCACCACCCATTCCTTTCTACAAGATCTAGGCCATCCACTCCTCTTCATGATGAACCAAGCTAAACCAAAATTGGTTTAATGAACAGACTAAGCCAAGGGCTAAAGCAAAAGCAGAAAATAAAATACAGAAAAATTAATAAGCACGAAATTGAAGAATTTAAATACAAAACAAATGCATGATAAATATTAAATAAATACATTCAAGTAGTACACGTATAAAAATACGTATTCTGGGAACGGGAAGTGACACGTTTGAACTCAGATCGTATTTCATGACTTAATTAACCATGCTCAATAGATTTTTGATAGTGCCTCTTTGACCTCAACTTCAACTTGACCGTGTCCAAATTGTATCTTTGGGCATAACTAAGTTTTCTTCTAAATCGTGCCTGTGCGACTCTGAGCCTGATTTTCATCAAACCTAAAATATTGATCATTCCATGCTCGAATTTCGATTTCCCTTCGATTCTTTTAGCCGCGATTAAGATCGTGTCTGAATAGCCTATTTTTTTATTTCTAAAATTGTGTCTGATCAATGTTGATTATACTATCGTGGTAGAATTATTCATCGTGCCTAAATAATTTTGAGTTTGATTATCTTGATTGTGCCAAGCCGTCGGTCCTCGATCATGCCTAGGTTATTGACTAAACTCTCTATCGTTTCGTTTTCTTACCAACCTTAAATTTTGAGGACGAAATTTTTGTAAGGTGGGTAGGATATAAGACTCCTAGATTTTTAGGGTTCTTTTAAAAATTTTATAAGAATTATTTTCAATAAATATAATTAGTTTTGATCATTAAATATGCTTTTCCGTGACTTTGATTTTTGGAGCATCAGAGATGTCAATCTCTCATAACTTCCTTTATGAGTTTTGTAGTAGACAAGATTATCTCCATTTTGGTATATGATATCCCACTCAAACTTGTTCCTTTGTATCCTTTTTGCATCGCCTAACTTTTTGGTCAATTTAGACTATTTGACCTTCTACCATAAAGGTTGACCTAACTTCCATTTTAATTTTGGGACTCAAAATCTATCCAATATAATCCACCCAATATATGGTTTTGACCTACTTCGAGTCTACTATGAATATGAAACTTGTGAGCCATCCGATTGAGCTCCCATGTGCTAATATTTCGTAAATGATCATAATGACTTGATTTTTAGTCATGATTGCTACAAGCCCGAACCTGACTCAATCTAGCCCGGACGTGATCCGAACCAACTAAATTCCATGTAGTCATCTAGTACATCCAAGGATGTCCATGTAGATATATACTACATATGTAGGTATTTGGCACTTTATTGTGGTCTAGTACGTGACTTGTATAAAGAAGGAGAATATTATATATGTAGGTACGTTTTGCTATTAAACTTATATTTTGATAAGTAATAACAATTTTCTAAAAATTGCCTTCTTAGATTTTTGGAAATGGTTAGGCCACATGTATATAGTTTTATGGAACCAGTTAAATTATGACACACCCCATACATATTTGATATATAAATATTTATTATTATTTCTTTTTCTACTGTAAAATTTTTAGAATCTTATAATTCATTAGGCATACAAAGTAAGGCATCCAAAACATTACATATTCAGATGATCATGAAGCTAGTCATACAAAATGCAAAGAATAGCAAGAATTAAAGCCATACAAGATCAACCCTAGGATTTGTCAATCATGTTACAGCCCTTAGGAAGATAGGAAAGAAATTAATTCAACACGAGCTAATACTTGCTCGACGGCTAAACGCCTCAAAAGAATAATTTACAATAGAGTGGGAGATCAAAATAAAACCCACTCGTTGCCAGGGTTGCGTCTAGTGTTCACCATCTGGCTGGAAGGCTGGGAGATCCTCGGAAGCTACTCCGAAATCTGGCCATACAAAACCAGCTGGATCAGAACCCAGAAAGAGCAAATGCCATAAGGGAGGCTTCACTTAAGAACTAAAACTAGCATATTAGCACATAAATACATCAATGATAACGAAAGACATGAGTTAGAGAAACAAGGTGATAACGATAAGATAACTAAAGGACTATTCCAGTGACCAAGTTACAACCCGTAAACCAAACAAGGACCGGGGTTGTAATCCTTCACAGGAACAGAACTTAGTCTTGAACCAATTATCGATAAAGTAAAGTATAACAGTAACGTGCTGAAGTAACCATGCACTGGCCTTGCCTAGACAAGACTAGACGAGACTCCATTCATCAATCACGACCAAGCAAGGTGTACGGCTTGATACTTTAACTAACTAAGGTTATCACAAGCCTAATTACTACAAGATGCATTGAGATGTCCCAGTAGTCACAAGCCATACAGCTATCCAGTTATCCTTCTGCAGGTTGAGAGAGTTGATTAGGTGACTTGGGGGTGCAACACATGACAGCGTGCTGGAAATGTGCCCTACTTGACGGCAGGCTACAAGTCCAATTAGAGCGCCCAGATTACGGGATTGCTTGTGACTGGGGAATCTCACTATGAACTACTTGATCAATCTAGTTGTTAACTTAGTCAGATTCATTATGAATTCTTGACCGTGGAAATCAGGAATTCATGTCCTAGACATGATGCAAGACGAGACATGTAGCTTATACAACACAAACACCTACGGTGTCAAGACAAGAGTTACTTAGCAATTCAAGATAGCCGTCGCAACCGCATATCAGAATTATCATGTTAGGTTACTTATCAGGATTTCTTGTCAAGGGTGCGCCTCAGCGTGCCACTATCAAGTCTATTCATGTCATGTTTCTTGTCAAGAGTGCACCACGACGGGTCACTATTAAGAGTTATCATGTAAAGTTACATTGCTATGTCGTGTTCATGTAAGTGCACCACGACGGGCCACTATCAAGGAATTGTTGAAGAGTGCACGTGCCATACCAAGGTCGTATTTAATGCTCAAAGTATATGTGCAACATAGAAAGTAACATTATAAGACTAGTCAAGTAAAGAGTACAAACAAAGTCACAATTCACACTAAGGACCATGGGGAACAAATACGGACATTTGTAAGAGATGGCATAAAGGTTCAATGGGATGTCATGAAGAGCGTGCACCCAAAATGCATGTGCTGAGAGTGGCAAGCGCCCAAGGCTATACGCCTAAGGGCATGCGCCCACATGTATGCGCCCACATGAGTGAGACAGGGTACATGGTCTATGCGCCCACATGAGTGAGGCAGGGTGCTTGGGAAGCTAAGTTAGGAGCCATCTATACCGGCTATGTGGGTGCATAATAAGGGCATGCGCCCATTACAAAGGAACACCCTGACTTAACACATATATGAAGTCATGTGCATAAGCAAGTAAAAGCCATAGGCGCATATGAAGCCATGCGCCCACACTGAGGAAGACAGAGAGCTTGGGCGCATATAAAGGGCTATGCGCCCAAGGCTGAAGTCACTGTGGGTGCATAAAATACCATGCGCCCACATACTGTTCTTCTTCTCCAACCCGAGAAGAAGAACCATAGAACCCAAGTACTTCCAAAGTCCATAAATGACTCAAAATAAATCGAAATCTGGTTTTCAAAGGTCTAAGTGGAGTAAAATCAAAATTTCTACAACATGGAACAATCAAAACTTGAAAATAATAAAGTTTGGTAGATCAAAACCTAAGAAAAACAAAATTTAAGTAAACTTAGATCTACAAGAAATTATCCACCAAAATCAAGAATGCTAAGTACTCAAGAGTCTTAGAAACTTGCAGGGAAGACAACGGAACAATAAAAATGGGGTTCCTCTGTGAAGCAAGTTGCACTTGCCTTTGGTGGGTGGAGAGGTTTAATGGAGGAAGAGGAGTAAATGAAAAAGTAATGAGGAGAGAGAGAGAGAGAGAGAGAGAGAGAGAGAGAGAGAGAGAGAGAGAGAGAAATTGATATTTATAGCAAACCTTTCCATCTCCAACCAAAACCAAAATAAACCAAACCAAGATAAAATAAGTTAAACCAAGACCAAAGCAAGACCAAACCAAGCCAAGCTATGCTAGACAAGTCGAAATACGGGTCGACAATCCGTACACGTATACTGAAAATACATATAACGAAAAATAAGAGTGACAACTCTATCCACCTTATAAGAATTTCGTCATCGGAATTTAATCAAGAGGCTAGAGATGTCAAGGCAAGCTATAATAATCACGAACATTCTATGACTAGCAGTCAATCAAGCAATCATTCATGCAAGCAAGGAATTAAAAGCATAAGGTCTAAGGAAGACATTATACCTTATGAGTCAAATAGGTATGGATATCGCGATCGGATATCATTCTCACGTTCCCACGTTGACTCATCCAAAGAGTGATGACCCCAAGCAACACGGACTAAACTAATAGTCTTGTTCATGAGTATCTTTTCTCTCCGGTCCAATATGGCTACAGGTCTTTCCTCATACGAAAGGTTGGTACCAACAACCAATTCTGAATGATCAAGGACATGACTCGGATTCGGGATATACCGTCGCAATTGGGATACATGGAAGACATCAAGTATCTCACGTAACGACGACGGAAGAGCAAGACAATAGGATACATCACCTACTCGCTCTAGAATGTCGAACGGCCCTATATACCTAGGACTAAGCTTTCCCCATACGCCAAAACGAATGATGCCATGGGTAGGCGAGATCCTAAGAAATACGTGGTCGCCGACTGAAAACTCAAGGGAACGTCGATGAGAATCGGCCCAATGGCGCTGACGATCTTGTGCAACTCGAAGATGATCTTTAACTTTCCTGACCACTTCAATAGTCCGCGTAATTATCTCTGGACCAAGCATCTACCTCTCGCCTACATTATCGTATGCTAACGGGGATCTGCACTTTCTGCCATACAGGACCTCAAAGGGTACCATCTGGATATTGGCCTAAAAACTGTTATTATAGGAGAACTCCATGAGATACATGTGATCTTCCCACGAACCACCGAAATCAAGCGTACATGACCGCAACATATCTTCAAGAGTTTGGATCGTGCGTTCTGACTGACCATCTGTCTATGGATAATAAGCTGAACTGAACTTGAGATGAGTCCCCAAACTCTTCTGAAGACTCCGCCAAAAGTGTGATGTAAATCTTAAATCTCTATCGATACAATACTGATCGACACTCCGTACAATCTGACTATCTACCTGAGGTACATCTCTGCTAGCTGATTCATCGACTGACCAATCATGAAAGGGAGAAAATAAGCTACCTTGGTGAGTCTGTCAACTATAACCCATATAACATCTTTTCCAGCTGGAGATTTAGGTAACCCAGTTACAAAATCCATGGTAATGTGCTCCCATTTCCATTCTGGGATTGATAAAGGTTGAAAAAGTCTAGCTGGTCTCTGATGTTCAGCCTTAACTTGTTGGCAAACTAAACAACGAGAGACAAACCGGGCTATGTCCCTCTTCATGCCATTCCACCAAAAATGCTGACGGATATTTCGATACATCTTTGTACTGTCGGCGTGAATCGAATACTGTGAATTGTAAGCCTCTGCCATGATCTTTTTCCTAATATCACCACTGGGTACAGAAAGACTTCTATTTTGAAGTGTACCATCCTCATGAATACATAACTCTGCTCTCTGTCCTGCTACACATTCTGTCCTAAGCTGCTGAAGCTTAGCATCCGTTGACTGAGCTAACTTAATCCTCTCAACTATACTGGACTGAACTTGTATACTGGCCATCAATGACACATTGGTAGGAAGAACAAATTCAATACCCATCTTCTGAAGATCTGCTAACAACTCTGGCTGTGCTGTTAGAAAATAAACTCCGGCTCTTCTGCTCAATACATCTGCAACAACGTTGGCCTTCCCAGGATGATACTGCAAGTTGATGTCATGATCCACAAGTAGCTCTAGCCATCTCCTCTGATGCATATTAAGATCCGTCTAGGTAAACACATACTTAAGACTCTTGTGGTCGGTGAAAATCTCCACCCGATCTCTATACAAATAATGCCTCCATAACTTGAGTACGAAAACCACCGCTGCTAACTCCAAGTCGTGGGTTGGGTAATTCCTCTCATGATCATGAAGCTGACATGATGCATAAGCTACTACCTTACCATGCTGCATCAAGACGTATCCAAATCCTCTGTCGGAAGCGTCACAATAAACTGAAAATCCTCCCGTCCCATCTGGAAGCGTGAGAATGGGTGCCGTCATCAATCCTTGCTGCAACTTCTCAAATAAACTCTGACACTCTACTGTCCAAGCAAACTGCACATCCTTGAGGGTCAACTACATTAGTGGTGCTAAAATCTGAGCAAAATCTGATACAAACCGCCGGTAATAGTCGACCAATCCTAGGAAACTCCAGACTTCTGCGACGGTACTGGGTACTCGCCATGTCTCTATAGCCACTATCTTCTGGGGGTCCACTTTCACTCCACCTCTGGTGATGATGTGACCTAAGTACGAGATACAATCCAGCCAAAACTCGCACTTACTGAACTTCGCGTACAACTGGTGCTTCCTTAGGATCTGAAGGACTACTCGGAGATGCTGCTCATGCTCTGCCTCATTCTTGCTATAGACTAAGATGTCACCTATAAACACAATCACGAACTGGTCCAAATAGGGCATGAAAATACGATTCATGAGGTCCATAAATATGGCTGGCGCATTGGTCGCTCCAAATAGCATAACAAGGAACTCCCAATGCCCATATCTAGATCTGAATGCTGTCTTTGGGATGTCTTGCTCTCTGACTCTGACCTGATGGTATCCTGATCACAAGTCAATCTTCGAGAATACCACCGCTCCTCTGAGTTGATCAAATAAATCATCTATCCTTGGTAGAGGATATATGTTCTTGATTGTTACAGAGTTCAAGGTACGATAGTCAACACATAATCTTGACGTACCATCTTTTTTTATAAGAAGTGTCGGGGCTCCCCAAGGTGATCCACTAGCACGAATGAATCCCTTGGTTCTTAGTTCTTCAATCATCTTATATATGATCTCTAACTCTGAAGGTGCCATTCTGTAGACTCCCCCTGACACTAGTGCCGTCCATTGATGCAAATCAATGGTGAACTCCATCTCTTTCTTTGGGGGCACGCCTGGAAGCTCTTCGGGAAATACATCAGAAAACTCCTCTACTACTCTAGAAAACTGAACTGCTACTGCTATTGCCATCCGTAAGACTAGTGGAGAAGGTTCTACTTCGCCTCTGAAAAAGAAAAAAAGCTGATTCATCGGGAATACCAAAAATAATATTGGCAATATGGCAGTCTATTCCTGCGTATTGATCCTTCAACCAATCTAGTCCTAGGACCACATCATAGTCGGCCATCGAAAATTCTACCAATCTAGCGAAGAACTCTCTACCGCTAACTACGATTCGACACGAGGAATAGACTCTATCTACTCCCACAAGACCGTTACCAGTAATTATATTGAGCCTTACTAATAATGACTCAGGCTCCAGACCTATTCGTATTGTGAATCGTGTAGATATAAATGAATACGATGCACCCGAATTAAATAAGACTGATGCTGGAAAAGAGTTGATGAGAATGGTACCTGCCACCACCTCACCTGATGCTAATTCTTCTGCTACGGTCAGAGCCATAGCCTGTCCTTGTCCTCCTGGTACTGTTCCCCTCTTTTGTAAACCTCTCTGCCAGTTCTGAATCTGAGCTTGGACATACTGCTGAGCCTGAGGCAGCAATGGCCTTAGAGGCTGGTACTGGTGCTGGACCCCTAACTGATGGACTGGTTAGGTTTGATGACAATGAACTGGATCTATTCGGACAGGACCCTATCTTATGGTCCGGTGCCCTATAAGCCAAGCACAATTCCTGTGCTCTGCGATACTCTGATACTACATGTACTGGCTTTCCATAATGAGAGCAGTCCATTGCGGAAGACTGCTTCTGCTTCTGCTACTGAGGATACGTCGTTGTCGAGTGCTGAACCGACGAAGCTGTGGTCGCCCTCTTAGGAGCTCCAATAGTCAAAGCCCTAGCTGTCGAGGCTGGTGCTGATGAGTGGGACATCTACCCATGAGACCTCTTCCTTCCTCCGCTCCTATCAACAATCTTCTGCGAAGTATACTCATCCCTCTTTGCTGCTCGCAAGACGGCTTCAAATATTTGGTGCTCAAACTGCTCCACCAGTATAATGATCTCTAGGTGGAGTCCCTGCTGGAATCGCTGGGCTCGATCTAATTTGGTCGCCACCAAGGTGGAAGCAAACCGACTGAGTCTGGAAAACTCGACTGCATATCCATCGACCTTCCTTCCCATCTATTTTGAATTGGTGAATCTCGTCTGCAGATCATAGCGAGCCACTAAGTCGAAGCACTTGGTCTGGAACTTTTTGCTGAACATCGCCTATGAGACAGGCGTTGCTAATCCAATTGCTAGCTTCATCCACCAGCTGCGGGCTAAGTCCAATTACTGCAGGCGCACAACGGCCACCTTCTCTTCTTCAGGAATTCTAGCTGCCTCCAGGATAACTTCTATGTCCTGAAGCCACGCATCATCAGCGATAGCATCTTCACTACCATCAAAGAAGGGAGGGTTCAAACGCTTGAAGCTGTTGGTCGCGTTGTTCCCTTGGTAACTAACTCTGCCCATGGCATCTTATACTGTCGGGTGCAGGGCATCGCACCGACGATCTTGTGACGCAAGCAATTCCCTGATGAGTCCTACCAGGGTTCCATTGTCAGGCTCTACAGGCTGGACTGGTTGAACTGGGGGCTCTGGATCCCCGGAATGTATGACTCGGAAGGCTGCTCTAGAGTGCTGAGCTTAGTCTCCAGGCTGCTGCTGGTTCATTGGAGGTGCTCCACCTTGCTGATCGGTAGGACCAGGAGTAATGCCATTGAAGAAATGACATGGGAAATAATAAGGAAGGACCATGATCGATCGAGGATATAAGCATGTAATCAGGTCAAGATTTCAGAAAGATTAGAAGACACGAGTAGAGATCAAGGGCGAGTGCAGATTGAGACATTTATTCAGTAAAACCCTCACATATCTTGATTTACAAGACCTGCATGGGCCACCACTTAAACCGTGTCATGTCCCAGAACTAGAATACTGGAGAGCGGGGGACAAACACAGCCAACTACGTACATTGAAGTGTAACCCACCTCGATATACGATCACGGCTGTCTAGATGCATGAGGGTTTAACTACAAGCTAACAGTCTCTTATGGTCAAGTACAAGCCTAGTGTCTCAATCTCAAGCAAGCAAGTAAATATAACAAGATGGTAGATCATCAGACATACAAAGTAAGGCATCCCAAATATTACATATTCAGATGATCATGAAGCTAGTCATACAAAATGCGAAGACTAGCAAGAGTTAAAGTCATACATGATCAACCCTAGGATTTTTCAATCTTGTTACAGTCCTTAGACAGACAAGAAAGTAAATTCAACACGATCTAACACTTGCTCGGCAACTAAATGCCTCAAAAGAATAATTTACAATAGAATGGAAGAGCAAAATAAAACCTACTCGTTGCCAGGATTGCGTCTAGTGTTCACCATCTAGCTGGAAGGCTGGAAGATCCTCGGAAGCTACTCCAAAATCTGGCCATACAAAACCAGCTGGGTCAGAACCCAGAAAGAGCAAGTGTCACAAGGAAGGTTCACTTAAGAACAAAAACCAGCATATTAGCACCTAAATACATCAATAATAACGAAAGACATGAGTTAGAGAAACAAGACGATAATGGTAAAATAACTAAAGGACTATTCCAGTAACCAAGTTACAACCCGTAAACCAAATAAGGACCGAGGTTATAACCCTTCACCGGAACAGAACTTAGTCTCTAACCAATTATCGATAAAGTAAAGTATAACAGTAACGTGCTGAAGTAACCTTACACTGTCCTTGCCTAGACAAGACTAGACAGGACTACATTCATCAATCACGACCAAGCAAGATGTACGGCTTGATACTTTAACTAACTAGGGTTATCACAAGCCTAATTACTACAAGATGTATTGAGATGTCCCACCACTCACAAGCCCTGCAGCTATCCAGTTATCCTTCCGCAGGTTGAGAAAGTTGATTAGGTGACTTGGGGATACAACACATGACAATGTGCTGGAAATGTGCCCTACTCGACAACAGGCTACAAGTCCAATTAAAGCACCCCGATAACGGGATTGTCTGTGACTGGGGAATCTTACTATGAACTACTTGATCAATCTAGTTGTTAACTTAGTCAGATTCAGTATGAATTCCTGATCGTGAAAATCAGGAATTCATGTCCTAGACATGATGCAAGACGAGACATGTAGCTTATACAAGCACAAACACCCACGGTGTCAAGACAAGAGTTACTTAGCAAGTCACGATAGCCGTCGCAACCGCATATCAGAATTATCATGTTAGGTTACTTATCAGGATTTCTTATCAAGAGTGTACCTCAGCGGGCCACTATCAAGTCTATTCATGTCATGTTTCTTGTCAAGAGTACACCACGACGGGTCACTACTAGGAGTCATCATGTAAAGTCACATTTCCATGTCGTATTCATGTAAGTGCACCACGGCGGACTACTATCAAGGAATTTTTAAAGAGTGCACGTGCCATACCAAGGTCGTGTTTAATGCTCAGAGTATATGTGCAACATAGAAAGTAACATTATAGGACTAGTCAAGTAAAGAGTACAAACAAAGTCACAATTCACACTAAGGACCATGGGGAACAAATACGAACATTTGTAAGAGATGGCACAAAGGGTCAATAGGATGTCATGAAGAGCATGCACCCAAAATGCATATGATTAGAGTGGCATGCGCCCAAGGCTATGCGCCTACATGTATGTGCCCACATGAGTGAGGCAGGGTGCATGGTCTATGCGCCCACATGCATACACCCAAATGAGTGAGGCATGGTGCATGCGAAGCTAAGTTAGGAGCCATCTATACCGGCTATGTGGGCGTATAATAAGGGCTATGCGTCCACTACAAAGGAACACCCTGACTTAACACATCTGAAGTTATGTGCATAAGCAAGTAAAAGCCATGGGCGCATATGAAGCCATGCGCCCACACTGAGGAAGGTAGGGAGCTTGGGCGCATATAAAGGGATATACGCCCAAGGCTGAAGTCACTGTGGGCGCATAAAATGCCATGCGCCCACATACTATTTTTCTTCTCCAACCCGAGAAGAAGAACCATAGAACCCATGAACTTTCAAAGTCCATAAATTACTCAAAATAAATCGGAATCCGGGTTTTCAAAGGTATAACTTGAGTAAAATCAAATTCTCTACAACATGGAACAATCAAAACTTGAAAATAATAAAGTTTGGTAGATCAAAACCCAAGAAAACTAAAATTTGAGTAAACTTATATCTACAAGAAATTATCCACCAAAATCAAGAATGCTAAGTACTAAAGAGTCTTAGAAACTTGTAGGAAAGACAATGGAACAATAAAAATAGGGTCCCTCCATGAAGCAAGTTGCACTTGCCTTTGGTGGGTGGAGAGGTTTAATGGAGGAAGAGGAGTAAATGAAGAAGTAACGAGGAGAGAGAGAGAGAGAGAGGAAAATTGATATTTATAACAACCCTTTCCATCTCCAACCAAAACCAAAATAAACCAAGCCAAGCTAAACCAAGTTAAACCAAGTTAAACCAAGACCAAACCAAGCCAAGCTATGCTAGACAAGTCAAAATACGGGTCGGCAATCCGTATACTCATACTGGAAATACGTATAACAGAAAACGGGAGTGACAAAGCCCAAGCCCACTTGGCCAACTAACCCGACCTATTCTTTTCCTCCTATATTTCCTACAGAACATAAAGGAACCCTAGCCTTATAAACACAACTGCCTCCTTTTACACTTTTCCTCAGTGAATCACCTCTCCTCCCATCTCCTTCTTTAAGCCTCAAACCACCACCACTACCACCTTCACGTCGAGCACAGCCAACCAACCCCGCCCATCTTCCCCAGCGGGTCATGGCCGTTCTCAGTCGACACTCGTACCATGCCCACAGTGCTCGCCTGACCCACTTCTACTGTGTCGGCATTCGAGAAGCGTACTGCAACCCCGCTTGGTCGGCCACTCGAGACGTGCACCAGTACACCGTCCTCGGGCTATGCATGATACCGTCCATTCGGAGCATGTCGTCGACCACTGCGTGCTATGTCGTGGATGTTTTGTACCATTTCATGCCGCCCGGAGGAGCTTCCTAGCCGGCAATCGGACCTCCATGTATTATTTTTCGACCACCACCGTGTCGTAGTGCCTCCGAAAAAACACAGCCGACTACATCCAACCCGATCCCGCAATCGATGCCATAACCGCCTTTATGGCGTGCTCTCCCTCTCATACGACCGGTATGACCAGTGCAAGCCCGACCCTCCTCCGTTGTTGCATTGGTTGGCGAGTGCGTCATCTCCATTACGCTATGGCAAGACAGCTACCTGCCTTAACGATGGAGGGCTCTCCTTCCATCCTGTTGTCATCACCATGGAGAAGAAGGCCGACTATGAGCAGCAGCTGGTGCAAAAACTTTTGAGGTGAAATTCCTTCTATACCCTTCCCATGACCCTGCCTATAGGTGTAGTAGTGGTTTTATGTACTGTGAGCTAATATATAGTTATCTAATGTATCTTGGTTATAGGAGTTATATATATAAGGGTATCGGTGTGAGTGGAATATGTATAAACAAATCTTCTTCTAAAAGTTATACTTAGGATTGATTTTATAAATTTCCTGACTTAAAGTTTAACTACACCTATATTTATTATAAATAGGATATATACATGTTTTACCTTGTATATATGTTTTACCTATATACATGCCTTACTATATACAACTTACAAAGATTTGCTATTTTGTACTTATACGTATGCATGTTTATGGATCATTGTGCATGTTTATGCAAGTTGAATATTTAGATTATTATTTGAGTATCTTATAATGTTTTCCCTTAAATTACCTAAAAATGAGTTTTGGCTATTAAATATATACAAGGACATATTATGTGTAAACATGTGAAGATATTACTTATATAATCTTATATATATATACTTTTGTGGTTATATATATATATATATATATATATATATATATATATATATATATATATATATATATATATAGTTTTGTTTTGTTTTGTTTTTTTTAAGAGAACTCCACCTTTTTATTAATCAAGGCTCAAAATGTCGAAGCCTGAACAAGTACAAGGCGCAAAATGAGAAAGCCTATACAAGTATACCAAGAAGAAACAAAAAGATAAGACAAAACAATCCAAAAAACTGGGCTAGGGTAGGAGAGCGGTCCAGAAATCCTTCGGGCTGTGGTGGCACAAGGTGCTCCGTTTATGACATTGGCGAAACAATTCCCGCAATAGTTGGTCTGCGGTGAATTGGTGACCTTCGTAAATCGCTTCGTTGCGGTTCTTCCAAATCACCCACGTCGTGGACGCTGCAACGATCTGGTGGCCATGGAAAGCAGAAGCCCAGGAGGCCGCAAGATCGTGGAAGCGTCCGCCACTCGGGTCGATACTGCAGAGCCGATGGAGGGTCCTCCAGATATGGCCTGACAGGTTCCCTTGGTAGACGATGTGGTCTATCGTCTCAGTCTGACGATCTGAGCAGCAAGTGCATGCGAAAGCTAAACTAATCCCAATGGTGTTGAGAATATCATCGATGGGCAGTTTCTTACGAATGGCTCTCCACATAAGAAAAGACCATTTCTTAGGAATACAATTATGCCAGTAGGGAGCGATGGTGGGGTTCGGTGTCCCTATCCCTTGGATGGCCGTGCGCGCCGATCTAACCGAGAAAACCCCCAAAGCCTCGATCGACCACCGCAACTCGTCGACAATGCAGCCGAGAGTCAAGCCGCTAATACGTAAGCTTTTTGCCACTTTGTTGCCGGACCAAGCACGGATCTTGTCCCAGTCCCATTCATTGCTAGTGGGGTTCCATAAGTCTCTGATCCTGTTATGTCTGGAGGTCTTCGTGATGCTTGGTATCAAGTTGTCCCCGACCCATCGCTCCAGGAATGGATCAGATTCATCATCCCAGTTGAAGTCTCATCACTGGCTCGACAAGATCTCGCCCGTTAAGGATCCGACGCCACGCCGCCGAGGATCTGCTATTGTAGATAGCCACAAATGGGTGAATGTGCTTGAAGTACATAGCCTTCATAAATCTGGTCCATAAGTTGTTGCTCGTACAAAGCTTCCATCATAACTTCATAGAGAAAGCTTTGACGATATTGGAGAGTTTGGTGAAACCAATGCCCCCCTCAGCTGACGGACGAGCCATTGAGTCCCAGCTAGCCCAGTGATGCTTGTCTTGGCCGTTGCAATGCCTCCAGAAGAAATCACAGAAGATCTGCTCGATCATGGAGAGTACCTTATTAGGCGGGGAGCACGCGGCAAGGGTGTGGATGGAGATGAAAGTGAGCACATGTTGGATGAGGATCATCTTGCCATCCGGGGATAAGGTAGCATTGTGCCACCCTTCTAGTTTCTTCCTGATTCTAGAGATCAAATCCTCAAAGATGCCACTGTTGGATTTCCCGTAAACCAGGGGACATCCCAGATAGTGGAAGGGAGGTTGAGCCACAGGGAAGGATGTCAAGTTGGATAGATTAACTGCTTGCTCTCTTTTGATGTTGTGGTGAGCGTAGATAATACTCTTGGAGGGATTGATTTTCTGGCCGGAATTCTGGCCGGAATACCTCGAATACCTCTGCAGTGTATTATGGACCACTTCCACCGCTCCAACGTCCCCGGAGGAGAAGATGAGAATATCGTCAGCAAAGGCTAGGAGGGTGATGATCAGACAACCACTCGCGGTGTGATAGTGCTGGAAATTCGGAGTGCTAACCAAGTGGTTAAGGTTTCTACTTAAGGCGTCGACGGTAATGATGAAGACTATGGAGGAAAGAGGGACGCCTTGTCTAACTCCATGGCTGGATTTGAAGAATCCATCGGTTTGACCGTTGATGACCGTAGAAAACCATGAGTTACTGATGGATCTCCATACGGTGTTGGTCCAGGTTTCCGAAAATGTGGTTATATATATATATATATATATATATATATATATATATATAAGTATATAACAATAATAATAATAATATTAATAATGATAATTTTAATAATAATTTTAATTATTATATATTTTCGTCTGGTATACTAGGTCTATGCAATTGAAGGATATTTCTAAAAAAATTATTCTAGGTACCACATGGTAAGTCATAATAGATTAATGATTTTTCTATCCTAGTATTATTTCACAAAGTGTAAATAGTTTATAAATATTACAAATATCATTTTAGTTATATATAGTTATGCTTTTCACTTCAAATCAATCGCGACTGTTATAGTCGTTTTTATTTCTTAATTCGGGTATTGAATCGAACTCTGATTTTGGACTCCAATATATCAAATTAGGCTATTTAGACTATTCTAGACTCGATAGAACTAACTATGTCGTCGTTTGGGACCATCTTGTGGAGCATAGCATTGTACCTATCCCATGTCGACATGTTCGTGTCGCACACGTCGACTTCAACCCAATGGAGGAGCGTACTTTCTCTGATAATTTTTATTGCTTTGATATTTACTATATCTGTTCAGTTGTAGTGTTTTACTTGATTTTTGACACGAGGATACACGAACTAGTATATGTTGGATCCCGTCATGAGACGTTATTTTCGGTTTACCTGGTATATTGGTAGATTGTTCGATCTTGTATATTGTACTTGTATAGACACCAATTTGAGAGTGGACATGGCCTCCTGCTTTTGAATCTCGTGTCATCATGTATCATGGCTGGATCCATTATAATATTCGAGGGTTTGGGGAGTTATTAGAGGTTATGTGATCAATACCTCTCCTGTTTACTACTTGCGCATAGCTTCACCCTCACCACACGTAGGGTATAGCCTGACCTAAGACTACTGGAATAATAGCTTTCCATTTTGGCTGGCCTGATCTTCAGGTTTACCTGTGCTTGTTCTTGTGCATAGCCGGTCAAATGGAACAGCCTGATCGGGATCCAAGCCGATCACATAACGATCCAATATCTCAAGGCACCATTTATATTTTATATTGTATATTAGATGTTCCTGTACTGCGTTACATTCCAGTATTTCACACCATGACATGATATTCAGTTCACTTGTACTATTTTACTTCCAGTTTTGATATTTCATCTTGTATTCCATTATAACTGTTTCTTATAGTATTTGTCAATTCATTGGAACTGCTGTTAGTTTATGTACTTCGTTCTAATCTTGACTGGATACATTGACAAATTTTGGGAATTGTTATGTCTCACATTATTGGACTACATGATGATGCTAGATTAGACGGATCTCGATATTCTTTCACTGTGAGTTGTCTTCCGAGAGTTCTAGGCCTGGTAGTTTGATTTAGTTTTGTTATTGTTTTGCCTCCGATACATTCTGGTCTTGTATATTCATTTGTAGACTCTGTCTGTTTCAGTATTATTGATATATTTATATTTCATATCTTCCTTAGTCGCTTGTGGTATCATTTGTGAGTACATTGTTATTATGGATCATCTAGATGTTATAGATATTTATTGGATATGTGACAGCGTTCTACCGACGATACCACAGCGTAGGCTGGGCATGGCCTATGTACTCGTGCTCGAATATCCGGGTGCGGGTTATGATAGCAAGCCATATATTATCTCAGTTTAACGATGATCGGTGCTGAACATCGATATAGCCCGGTAGAAAAAGAATGTTTAGCTCTGATGTTCGCTATCCGAAAAATACGATATTTTATTACGGGCTAAACCATTCATGTCATCTCCAGAGTCAATCATCTCCGAGTCTTGATGAAGAAGCCCAGTACACTCAATTCTAGACTCGCTACATGGGCCATATTGCTAGCATAGTATGACATGGTTTATGTCCCACAAAAATATGTTAAGGATCAAGTCCTAGCCGACTTCTTGGCTGCTCACCCAATTCCTGAGACTTCTAAACTCTATAATAAAAATTCTGATAAAACTTTAAAATCTAACATGATTTTAGAAGAGGTCCTTAATTGGCATCTTTTTTTGATGTTACATCCAGAATCGGACCCAAAGGCACCATTATCGCTGGAGTTGGAATCGTTCTGCTATCATCAGAAGGACTGGCTATTCAGAGAGCTTATTTTTTGGACGAGCCGTGCTCGAATAATATTGCTGAATAAAATGCTCTACTCATCGGTCTCCAATTAGCTAAACAGTTGGATATCGAATGCCTTGAAGTATACGGGGACTCTAAACTGATTGTCAATCAAGTTAGAGGTACGTATGAAGTTCGGCATCAAGATCTTTTTCTATATGATGAAGCAGCAGTCAAACTGGCTACATCATTCAAAGGCTTCTTTATTGAACATGTACGTCGAGCATGCAATACAGAAGCTAATGCACTCGCTAATCTAGCAGCAGAATTAGCGATCCCTATGAAAAGATAACAGATGATCGTCATCACTAACAGGAAATTATTCTGTATCGACAATAATTTGCATCTGGAATCTAGTAATTTAGTCGAGATTTGCACTACGAGCGAAGACTGGAAGGGTCCTTTCATCGACTTCGTGATTCATGACATCTTACCTGAAGATCCCAAAGAAGTAACGACAATCCGTCGATGATCATTCCGATTCTACTACAATCACACCTCCAAAACACTCTATCGACGATCATATGACGGTATGCTTCTACTCTGTCTTGCGGGAGATGAAGAAAAGCAGATACTATATGAAGCTCACGACTGTGTTTGTGGTGCACATCAGCCTGGTCCCAATCTACAAGATCGGATCCGACGCATGGGATACTATTGGCCAACCATGGTATCAGATGCCATTGAATATTCAAGAAAATGTTGAACATGTCAAATCTATGTGAATTTTATTCATCAACCATCACAATTCCTGCATCCGACTGCAGCTTCATGGCCTTTTAAAGCTTGGTGCATGGATGTCATTGGTCTTATTAATTCGCCTTCATCTCGAGGACATAGATTTATCCTAGCTATAACCGATTACTTCTCAAAGTAGGCCAAAGCTATACCCTTGGCTGACGTCAAGACAAGCAGTGTTATCAACTTTATCAAACATCATGTAATCTAAAGATTCGACGTTCCTTGACGAATTATCAACAACAACGGACATCAATTCATCAGTCAGAAGTTTATTCGGTTCTGGGTGACAATAGGATCAAAAATGTTGCTTGTATACCCTACAATCCTGTCGCTAACGGTTTGGCTTAAGCGTTCAACAAAATAATCGTCAAGCTTCTCAAGAAGTTCGTTTCTACCAATAAACATAACTGGAGCGATAAGCTTGGAGAATGTCTATCGGCCTACCGTACTACCGTACGCACTCCGGCCGGTTGTAAACCTTCCTCTTTGGTGTATGGATGCGAAGCTATCCTGCCATTGGAGATTCAAATCCCATCTCTAAGGATTGCCATTGCCAATGAACTCATAACAGAAAACAATGATCGTCTTCGACTTCAGGAGCTTGAAGCGCTTGACGAGAAGCGGCTACAAGCTTAACAACACATCGAGCTATATCAAGCCCGTATCTCAAAATCCTTCAACCGTAAATTCAAAGTACGAACATTTTAAAAAGACGAGCTAGTCCTTACCGTTAGACGTCCTATGACAATGACACACATGAGTAAGGGCAAGTTCGAGCCAAAGTGGAAAGGTCCCTACATTATAAGCAAAGTTTTATCTAACGGAGCTTATCAACTGTCAGGGATGGATGGCCGAATCGATATGATGTCAATCAACAATAAATTCCTGAAGAAGTACCATGTTTGAAAGCGTGTACTGTATTTTCTGACAAATATTGTACATACTTCAAATCTTTGAATCTCCAACCGAGTCTATCCAGATCTTATGATACATCTTCGTTGACCCACAACATCTACTACATCATTACAAGCATCATCTTTTGAAATCCAACTATTTTAAAAGATATCCTATTCTTGAGTCCCAGTTGACCCAAGGATAATCAATAGATATACGAATTCACATCCACATTACCTTTGAATTCTGCTATCTACATTAACGACTCGTCACGTCCACATTAACTCTGATAATGTCGTCTCAGAAATGATAATATTTTAAGTTATATTCTATCATGTCAACATTCCTTCTGAATAATATAATAAATATTATTATTTTCAAGAGATATGTCATGTCCAGTACCTCATCTGAACATATTTATTATTCCTATCTATTGCTTGTGTCTCAAACAGATACGTAATAAGTAATAGAGCCACGAAAAGATCATTAGTTTTCATTAAATGATAGAGTAAATAGTGCACATATTTAAATTTTGATTCGCGCAGATAATTATAACAGTTCTCAGTTCAGATCACAGTTGGCGCATGACATTGGATAACTAAATGAATTATGCAGCATGGCAATACGTGCATCATGGCATATGACGCATAATGTTCTGAGAATATGCAATGAATAAGTTAGTTGAACACTCTGAAAGAGGCATCACGTTTTGAGAATAGCGCAAGCGCCGACAAGCACTATGACAGAGGCAGTCTCGCTACACGTGGATGGCGTGAGCTCTACTGTCCATCTTCCCCGACTGTTTCTTTACCTTCAAGAACGGAGTTGGCCTCCTTGGTTTTCACCAACGACGACGAGTGTTGTGGTGCCCTCTGTGACATCGCACGTGACGAAGTTCCAACGACACCTTTGCCCTTCGCGACGGTGGATCTCTTCGGTGCCATGGCTGACAGTGAGGAAAGTTTCATGAACTTGGACGAAAAGTGTTTGGAGAAGAAAAAAAATCTAAATAAAGAACACTCTCTCTCTCTCTTCTCTCTTTAGTCGGCTATTTATAGCCAAAAAGAGACGTAACAGTCGCACAATCCGCGCACAAAAAGAGGGCCAGTTATGATTTTGTACTGTGCCAATGGTACCAAAGATCGCTTCTTATTCAAATTATTTTAAGTTTGAAACTTTGAAGGGTGTCTTGTAGAAGCTCTAAATGAATCAAACATTACCATGCGCTACTCACAAAAGGCGTCAAGAATCAAATCATCAAAATATGCTGGTCATTAGATGGCGCCCGACATCAGATGACGCTGGTATTAGATGGTGCTAGATGACACGTGGCAGTCTTCTCCGAGAAGCTAAACAGTTGTCATCATGACTGACAGCATGTCAGTCGAGGAAAATCTGTTTCGAATCTCGAACGTACGGTGCTCAAAGAGATTGTGTCAGATTTATCATAATGACTGATAGCTGCCTCGCGCCACTCGTAGTTGGCATGAGGTAATCAATTATAACCACCACTTTTCAAAAACAAGGATAATTTTGAACTTTTGTAAAATTAATTATTGAATAATAGGATTTAAATCATGTTATTGATTTTTGGTGAATTTTAATTAATTTAATATTATTTAAATTGGTGAATTATAATTTTGGTATATTACTAGTGTAACCGAAGAACTACTTAGCCTAGAGACTAACCATGACCACAGAGACCTAACCATCTGATTAGATTAGCTAATTACCACTTTTTAGGCTAAGAATATTTTGGTTATTTTGTGACTTTTGAATTAATTAGGAATTTGATTAATTAATAATATGCTAATTGATATGTTAGGCTTTAACCTAGAATTGCCCTAACCTAGATTTTAGTCATGAGCCTGGATATTAGATTAGAAGCTTCCATTACATGACAATGTTAGGAATATCTAGATATTAAGTTAATAGTAGGATATTTGTTAAGGTTAGATATTTAGCATGGGCTTTTACCCAGAAGGCCTTGAATTATATAGGTAGAGGCCTCTAAATCACTTAGAACTAAACCCTAACCCTAGAGACAAACCTCTTGGCCGCCATGAGAAGCCTCTCCCCCTATATAAACACATGTTAGCCTCCCTTTGCCTCTTTTTATTACGCCTACAAACCCTAATTAGTGTTCTTCCCCAAATTCATTCCCTTTCACCAAATCAACTCTAAATTGAGTCCAATCAATTGCAACACACTCCGCTACTGTAGAAGAGGCCATTGGTGGATAGGTAGCAAGGATTTGGAGCAAGTTGACACTTGGAAGTGGAGAGATTTGGCCATCAAGTGTATTTATATTGAGATTCCAACTCTCAATAGGTAATGGCCTCTAAACCCATTAATATTCTGCTATCTCTTCATAGATTCATTCATTTAGGGTCCCCCTACCTATAGACCAAGTTTGGTAGGATTTTGTGTCCATTTGATATGTGTATCGGAGGCATGTCGGAGTGCTAGGTAATGTGTTTAGTGAAATGCCACAAAGAAATGAATTTCTGTAAATTGAAAAACTAATTACATGTATGTGCATCTAATTAGGTGTAAATCGCAAAACTGATTACATGTTTGGGCACGGGGACACGGCACGAGGGCTGTGGTGCATGTCCTGCTACCACACCCTCAGATCTGACACGACACGATACTTCGTCACACCATATTTGGTGGACACATGGGGGCATTCACTGACACTACATACACAAAATTTTAGGACATATGGTTGGGTATTCGATGAGAAATCGAACCCACATCGAATCTATACTGACACGCACGCACACGATTGTTGGTTCTGATACGGCCTTCGTATCACGACACGACACGACTTTGACACTGGACTATGACACTGACATGTATCCCTATATCCCACCTAACCTAGGATACGACCACGAGACATAAGCTAGGACACACTGTGTCCTAGATTGGTCGACACACCCGCACGAAAAACCCTTTTATGAATGCCTGATGAGGTGTTCGACCTCTGTTTGACACAGTAGGACACTTCGTGGACACGCCTACACTACACCATACCTCTGTTCACACACTCGACCCTCCCCCTGCTACATATTGATTGGTATTTTGGATTTTGTATGATTGGGTTTCGAATGTAGATGTCTGATACAAGTACTTGGTTCCAGTTTTGGGTTCAGTTTGGTTTCCCAGGTTTAGGTTACATGTGTAGGTATTTAACCCATAACCCTTACCTTGTTCAGTCCCTATTCTATCTTAGGTATCAGTTAGTATCATATTTTGTTAGATTGTATCAGAGGTTTTGGTGTTTTCGTGAACTGGTATTGGTTTAACAGTAACATGCAATATAGGTAATGGTTATGAGGATAGAGTTTGGGTTGGGGGTTGAGAATTAGGTTGGTGTAGTGGTTGGAGATTAGTATGTGTATATGTTGGATGCATGAATGTGATACATTATGATATGGGTTGTGGTTTAGGTTTTTAGTATCAATTGATAGATGATCTGTAATAGCTATTTGTATCAGTCCCTGGATTCCCTCTTATGATTATGCCACATTGTGCCCATAACCTTGTATGCTTTACCTTAAGATGTAAGTGGGTTAAGAGTGAGGGGAAGGTCTGAGAGGGGAAGGGGTATTCAGGAGTTGGGGCTAGATGTAATGTGAATTGGATGTATAAATAAGTTATAGTATATATATATATATATATATATATATATATATTATATTATATTATATTATATTATATTATATTATATTATATTATATTATATTGTGAGACCTTATGTTCATATATGAGTATCACTGAGCAGCCTTTAGTTCAGTTTTCTTTTGAACTTAGAGTTTTGTTCCCTTACTCAAAACATTCTGTACAATCCCAGTTTTCATCATGAACAATCCCCAAACCTTTATCTTTTGATCAGTCCATACTCTGTTCTGCACCCTTGTTCTGCCACAGAGTCCTTCTCTAACTCACATGATATCAGTTAGTATTAGTTGGGGTGTAAGGGAGAGGAGTTATAAGTATTAATATGGTTATAGTGTGATGGTGGACAGAAACCTATCATGTACCAGTTGACAATTGTAAGGGAGGGATGATAGGAGTATAAGGTGAACTATTGTTCAGTCCTAATATGAGCCCTGAATCATTAAGTTCCAGTTTAGAGTGAACCTTACCTGTGTATTAGTCTTGGCCCCATGTAATGGCTTCAACCTTAACTTAGGACCAGATATTACTTGTCTTGGCATTACTACCAGTCTGGCCTTCATTTGTATTATTCTTTAGTATATGTAGTAATCTCATTCTTTTGCACATCCTTTTAATTCTAGTCTTTAGTTAGATTAGCCCTGTCCTACATGCCCATTGTACATGTATTAGTATGAGGTTAGAAGCAAGGGTATTGGTGGCAGTAGTAGTAGTAGTAGTATGTGTGTGTGTTACATACACATAAATAGATAGGATATCAGTGGTTAGATTAAAAGAGGTAGAGTATGGGGGTGTTGGTAGCATAGGAAATTATATGTGTGTGTGTTAAATAGATATGGGTGTATTGTATTTAGTGGAGTACATTATATGAGTAGGGTATTATTATGGTTATATATATATATATATATATATATATATATATATATATATATATATATATATATATATATATATATATATATATATATATATATATATTAGTATGAGCATGGATACATACTATAAGAGCCTAGACTAGTAAGGACAGATTGACTACCTTAACTAGATGATGACAAATAGACCAAGTTTGACCCAGTGTGTCCAAGTTTGACTTTTGACCTAGGTAGAAAGGCCTAGAATCATGAAATAGATGCATGTAGATTCACAGTTTATTCTAGAATATCAAATAACCATGTACGTCTCATATATAGGTTTGTGTGACACCACTTTGGGCACCGATCCTCATCGATTACTCTGGAGGACAGACAAGTACATTCTCTGATAGTTCTTTCATTTACTTGTCGATTACTGTATTTCAGTTCTAGTTAGTTCTATTTGATTATCTGTTACAAACACGGATTGATATTACTGGATCTATTGCATGCGGAACTCAGCTTTTACATGTCTGGCTTCCATTACTGGAACCACCACTAGAAACACCTACTGGCAACATCATGTTCTGGCTGGACTTGTACTTATTTTCGTGTCGGATTATGCATTCACTTGCACCTGTTGGGCAGAGAAATATTTGAGTAGACATGAGAACATTCCCATACTGGAACCACCTCCCTTGGACTTATACTGGAAACGATAGCCATCCCTCACCTGATCAGTGTATGATGTGCCATATTACCCATAAATGTTTATATGTCGATCTCGGTATTTTAAAACACACTGTTACAGTATTGTCGAGACTCACCTTGGATTATTGATCATGTACTGGATTCATCTTGTACTGGACTCACACTGGGATCACACTTGACTTACATTGTACTGTCTTGACTTATATCATGTTACTCCAATTAAGCTAGCTTGTGTTACAGTCTTCATTGCCACGTTCTTTTGATTCGTTAAATTATTTCTCTTGTACTTTAACTATTGCTCTATATCATCACCTGTATAAAACCTCCATGTTTTATCAATATAACTGTCTATAACTGATTTATAGTCTTTGTCACTTACTTGGAATTTTTAGATGAGTTGTGCTCGTTCCAATCCTGACTGGATACATTGACAAAATATTACAGATATTTGCCCCGAGTACACTTGACCTACATGCTATGGACCCGGAGAGGGATTAGCTACCTTGGGCCCCGACTTAGGAGTGATCGGGAGACTTTCTAGTAGACTTGTTTAGATTACATGTTTAGAACTTGAGTTGTAATAACTGGAGATATTTGACTTTGTTTTGAGATTGTTTGAGATATTATTATTTTAGTAGTCTGATTTTGTTGTTGTTGTTTAATCTTTAGTTATAAACTTCGGTGTTATCTTATCATGCTTAGACTGTGATTGAGCTTCATTATATCTATACTTGTCCTCCGTTCGGAGTTGAGATTATGACAAGTATATTATATATTTGCGTGAGTTGTTGTTTAGATAGTGACCTAACTACCGCCGATTCTGCGACATAGGCTGGGCGTTGTTACGCACTTGTACCCTTACACTGGGTACGGGTCGTGACATCAATGAATTAAGCATATGGCACTAAACAGCAGTTAACGCCAGTGCCATTCAACAGTTGGTGCTAATCAATCAATTATCATCCAAAGCAGCCAGATGACGTGGTGCGCATGCCACTAATCTTGAAGAACGTGTACACGACACTGTCCACGACCATACGCATGTCTTTCACAGAATGCCATGCATCCCATACAGTTAAGTTAACCGTTTACATGAAGGGTGATGGTGCACCAATTGTTGTCTGCGCCAATCAGAATAACTAGCTGACAGTTATTTCAAAACTCTATAAATAGAGTTTCAAATCACTTCAAAAGGATCACTAATGATCATAATCTCCTGAACACTTGCGGAAGCACCCTTCCAAGGCTTTCTTATTTGACATCGCATCGTCCAAGGGATAACATGATCATCTTCAGATCAGATTCCTACAGTTGTACTTTCCTAGAAATCAACTTATACTCTTGTATACAATCTTCATAGTTTGTAATCAAACACTTTTTGTTTTTGCAAACAAGCCGACAGACCCGATGGCTGTGACAGTAGCACTTCCACAACCTCCACCTACGCATCCTACCATATATACCTACACCACTATCCTCCAGACTCAAATACCTCCACCACATCCTACCCAGCACACCCAGCAGACCCAGATAATTCCTATCCAGTACGCCTAGCAAACTCAGATGCCTCCACCACCTCCTATACCCCAGCCCCAACAAACTCAGCAATCCCCGATACTTCCACCTCTAACCGTGATTCTACCTGCTCAGACTACCGTCACCCTCGACGGGAACCAGCTCCTTACACTATTTCAGGGGTTCCTAGCGACCCACTAGGAGCAGGCTGTTTTACTTTGCCAAAGCATGGATTGTACTGCGGCGCATACTGAGACCCCACCACCTGCAGAGCGTCAGCCCTAGGTTGGGAACATCAAGGACTTTATGAATTTGAACCCTAAGGAGTTTATGGGGACCGAGGGCATAATAGTTGCTGACGACTGGCATGATACATTAGAGAGAAAGCACAGTAGGGCTAGACTGCCCGACGATCTTCAGGTCGAGGCAGCAGGATTCTTGCTGTCAGACTTAGCTGGGATTTGGTTTAGAAACGAGTCACTGTTTACCCGAGGGAGAGCTACCTGGGACCAATTTAAGACCCAGATCAAGAAGATGTTTTTCTCGACCACCGCCAGAGTGAAATTGGGACTCCAGTTCCAGAACTTGCAGCAGAGGAACCGTACCGTCAACGAGTATGCGGCAGAGTTCAGTCATCTGAGCCACTTTACCCCAAGCTTGGTTACAGACCAGGAGGAGATGGCGCACAGATTATGTCATATACTTACTCAAGATATCAGCGTCTTTCTGACGACGAACGGAATGACCGATTACTATCAGAGCCTCGAGTTAGCACGGAGCATTGAGGAGAGTCTTCTGGCCTACAAGAGGCCATTTGTGGACCCCATGAGGGGCCTGAGCACCCAAAATTTTAGCAGAGGGCACATGTGCAGCACCAGCCAACCTATCGTCCAACGGAACAGCAGCAGCCTGCACCACCAGCCAGGACTTCCATACCGCAGCAGCAGAGAGGAGCTACATATACATACTGCAAGAGGCCAGGTCATTAGTATGCTATCTGCATGAAGAGGCTGAGACAGTGCCTCGTATATGGGTCTTCCACCCATCAGCTTTGAGAGTGCCCAGTAGCAGGGAGGGCACCAGGTTTTGCACTACCTAGAGGACCACCGCTTCCGACCCAGTAGCAGAGGTTTGGGCAGCACTAGAGAGGACCCTAGGGGAAGGCCTATGGTTTGGCTCTTGAGGCAGCAGAGCCAGAGCCAGAGCCGGTTCCAGAGCCAGAGCCGGAGTACTTGGCAGACGTCATCACAGGTCATATTTATTTGCTTACTTTTCCAGCCATATGCTTATTTGATTATGGTGCTTCGCATAGGGTTTGTCTTTTTGGAATAGGTGAAGATATATATAGAATAATAGAGAGTTCAAGGATCAAATACAATATGGGGTTTCAAAGGTGATTGAATAGTTCGAAAAAATAGTTATTAAGGCAGTTGTGGATGAGACCCTAGAGGGCAAGTATTTGTTAACTATATCTCAATCCACGTAGAATAACCATAAGAAGAGCGAACCAAATACACTAGGTTGATCAGACCATAATATACTGATTATAAATAGACAACATGTTAGTGGGCGTCTCCAATAAAACATATGTCCTGAACAAGCTCAATAAAGAATAAGCTTGCAAAAATAGGCTATAATAGCAGCATTAGTCAAGATAGTCAAATAATATAAGTACGCGAGAATATGATTTGAAAGAAAGCGCAAGTAGTTCAAGTTCATCAAGGTCTAAGACTCGTCCGGTGTTTATGTCTCTACAGTTTCCCTACTATTATTTTGTCTAAGGGTTTGGTCATCCAATTGGGGTATGGTCCTCTAAGACTCTAGAGTCTAGGTAAGCCTATCCTTCTACACTATCTTATATTCAGTGTCATTCCGCTATACTTTATTAATTGGGTCATAAGGACATTGGATGCTAGGTGGTGAGGCTTGCATCCCAACTTACAAGAGTTTAGCTAATACTATAACAAGGTTAATGGATCATATATACCTAGGACGAGTCATCTTCCAAAATTCTATCGCACGAGAAATAAGACTCGTGGTAGAAAAGTAATCAAGTAAGATGCAATTCAAGGCAATCAAACGAGAGTTCGAAAATAGAATCAAAGAAGGAGATCAAGTATGTGGATGAGTTCTTATGGGTCATTTCTATCCTATTTGCAAGCTCACGTCGGTACAGTAACGTAACCGAAGTGATTAACGTAGACCTGCATGGGCCATCACAAAAACATGTAATGCCCCAGTCCTAAAATATGTATAGGACCAGGATACGGTACATGCCAGCAACACTTCACCAATGGGCCAAATTTCAAAGTAGAACCATAATCGAAATGCTTAAGCTGTAAATCATGATAACAACCCAGGAATACAATACAAGTAACAGGTACACAGCTACTCTCATCCACACAGAAAATAAGATACGAGATATCAAGTCCAATAAAATGATACTAATGAGAAAGATCTGTCCAACATGAATTAGAAATAATAACTGTGCGGGTAAGACATCCCGAAACCACGGTATAAATAATCTACTATATGTCCACTGAAAAGAAAGAAAAAAAATATCAAGTTTAAAAGAGACATGCCTCAAGAGAAGTCTTCAGCCACTATCTCGTCCTCCTGCAAAGGTACATCATCCGCCTTGACTCCAGAACCGTATACCTCCGAGAAGTCCTCGTCTCTAACTAAGCCTAGAGAGATCACCAGGTCCTCAGAGGACTAGCAAGACACATAATATACATGCCTACTGTACAGTATACCTCATGCAAGAAATATAGGAATAACCAATCGAGGAAAGAATTGAAGAACAGATGGCAACTCAAGAGGAGGGTGAATAGAGTTTATAGTGATAATAGCCAATAAAAAATTTAAACTCTTTCACAAGTAAAACTAATCAGATTAAATGCGGAAATAAATAAGGAGCAAGAAAGCATACGCAAACACAGCCGATTTTAACCTGGTTTTCCTCGTGGAGGACTAGTCCAGGCCTGAGAACTCTAGCTCAGGATTAAATCCACTATTTGTAAAATAGTAGTTACATTCCGTGCCTTTTCTTTAGAAGAGCACGTCAACTTCTTACAAAGATCGCAGTGGCGATGCTTGGAATTTTCCAAGCGACTTCTTGAACTCTTGCACAAGTCTCCTAACTGAGAAATGCTGAGCACTCGAGGCTTAGGAAGCTTGTGGCTAGTAGATGAAGAAGGGTATGGCTTGTATTGAGCTTTAGAAAGAAGAGAAGAGAAGATTGGATGAATAAAAATGAGAGAATTCATGGCCTATTTATAGGATATTAGCAGGCAGAATTCGGCCAGAATTCTGGTAGGATTTTTCAAATATTTGGCCGTTGGACAACTAGCAACCAGCCATCCCTAAAAATTAGGGTGCTGATTTTTAGGGGACAGAGTTCGGCCCGAACTCTGTGTGGAGGCAGAGTTCGGCCCGAACTCTGTCTCCAGAGCACAGAATGGGTCTTAAGGTCCAATGGGCTTATTTGGATGTGTGGAGCTTATGGATTTTGGGTAGGTTATAGGTTAAGTCTCAAGAGCTCAGCACAACTCAACTTACATCAGTCTAGACTCAATAAATATAAAAATACAGACTCAACAATGACTTGAAATTGCAAAACTGAGCTGTCGTCTAACTTGAGCTGGATGTAGTCGTCGTGTGTCGTATTGAATTATTACAAGTATTATTTAGTCAATGTTATCAATATTTGGTTGACAGTAACTTTGTGTCAACAATCTCCCCCATATTGATAATTGACAAAATAATTATTGTATATTCAATATTCATACCTGGACACATGTAAAGACAAAAAGCATAGCTCCCCCATAATCAGTGCCGAGCTTAAAAATAGACCCCCCGTAAACAATGCATCTTGTTGGCCTGATAAGAACATTCTTCCAAAAGCACATATAGACAAAAAGAGTATAGAATATACATATCTCCCCCTTTTGGCATTTAGCAATATAAGATAAACAAGCAATAACTGGCAAAAACACCAAAAAATAAGAGAAGAAACTGCATATAAACTGATATAACGACCAAATGTCTCAAGAGTCATAAAGAAATGACGTAAACTGATAGAACTACCAAAGTCTCAAAAGTCACAACCCGCAATAAGTCTAATACAAACCAAGTAGAGAAAAACAACTAAAAGCAAAATGCATAAACCATAATCTATGATCCTCAGTAGCAGTAGCAAGGAGCAGTCCATATCCATCATCGAGCTCGTGAAGGCCCAGCATCGGCCAATGGATCAGTAAAGGAGCGACGAGGGTCCACGAAGGCTGCATCTGGATCCAAGTAGCGAATGACCCAAGGGTCATCGATACGATATCCCTCACGACCAGGGTCTCGCTCTATAGGAATGGGCATGGAAGGATGGCGAGACATGGAATACCGAATATCATGCAGCGAGTTGCTGATGGTACTCATCTGCAAGGTAGTTCGGTAATCCAGCTGAGTCCAACGATCGTCCTCTAAGGTGAAGCGATCTCGGAGCATAGTCTGAAGAGACTCGAGAGTGGTAGGAGAAGGAGGAGGATCCTGTCCAAGAGGAGGGGCATCTGGCTCATCATCAGAATGCTCAGACACGACTGGTGAGCCAACGGCCGCCTGAAGCCTCCTTGCCTTAAAGAGGAAGGCAGGGGCAGGTAAGAATGGACACTCATCAAGGGGTATATGAAATGCACGAAAGATCATAGGAAGGTATAATGCATAAACCAAAGATCTTGGTTTCTTCCTATAATTAATCATCCAATCCATCATTGTGCATGGAAGATTAAAGGGAACATGAAAGTAGAGATGGTATAAGGCCGAGATTTCAAAATAAGTGACTTCATCGGTAGAACCCGCTTTGGGTAGAATGGTGTTAAAAATGATCCGATGAAGTTCATAGAAATAGGGATTGAGAAATTTAGCCAAAAGCTTACGAGGACGTGTGTTAGGGCTACACAAGTCGTCCTTGAAGCTTTCAAGTGAAATTCCTTCGGAAAATTGAAATGATCGGGCTTCAACAAGCTTTTTCCAAGAATTAGGCTCTTGAAGTTCAAGATATTCGGCCAATTCGAAATCGTCAAAAGAGACATCAATTCCCGCAACCCGTGAATAAATATGTGTACCATCATGGGTTAGGTTGCAGTAGAGCATTTGAATAGCACTACGATAAATGACCGAATTTGTGGTAACAAGTTCATCAAGGCAAAGGTCATGAAAAAGTGCATCATATTGTGAGAATATAGTAAAGTTGATGGGGTGTCCCGCAAACACCGGACGTGTCCGAAAATAACTAAACTAATCATTTGATGCATTTAGTGATACAAAAATTCGGTCGTCAAAAGTGTTCGGATCATGCAGACGTGGAGGATTGAACAACGGATGGATTGGTGGTTGTTGTTCAACGGCCGGTGCAACGGGTGGTGCAACGGGCTGTTCAACACGAGGAGGAGCATTCGACGAGGATGCTCCCTCGGACCGAAGTCTCTTCCCGCGGTTGAACAAACGTGGAGCCATAACACAATAAAGATCCAAGAAGTAAACAAATGAATAACGGAAAGTGAACTCGAAGCAGCAATATGAAGTTAAAAAAATAGTATTTCAGCATGTGATAAATAAAAATGAACCGTATAATAAACAAAGAATTATATCATAATTCAAAATTTTGAAGCTGCCATGGGTTAGCTGCAGGGGCCGGATCACAGCTAGCGGTAGTCCTGAGGACTAGTGCACCGTGTCGCTTAGGCTTTTACGCCTTGTTGTCAGAAGGATCCTTTCGGCTTGTACCCATAGCAAGTTCATCATAAGAGAATCAAGATATACTCGATATTTATGCAGGTTTATTTTAATTTACAACAGCTTCATCTAAAATTCTAAGTTCACGACAAAGAAAATTGAAGCGCTCTTCGGATAATAGTTTTGTAAAGAAATCTGCTAACTGATGATCAGTGTCAATAAATTCTAAGTTAATCGTTCCATTTTGCTGATGATCACGCAAAAAGTGATGACGAATTTCAATGTGCTTCGTGCGTGAGTGACAAATGGGGTTCTTAGTAAGATTTATAGCACTAGTGTTGTCACAAAAGATTGGAATATGCATGAAAGATAAGTTGTAGTCTTCAAGAGTTTGCTTCATCCACAGAATTTGTGCACAACAACGCCCAGCTGCGATGTATTCAGCTTCTGTTGTGGATAGTGCGACAGAATTCTGCTTCTTGCTAAACCAAGAGACTAAAGCCTTTCCTAATAAATGACACGTACCGCTCGTACTTTTACGGTCGACCTTGCATCCGGCGAAGTCAGCATCAGAGTAACCAATGAGGTCAAATGATGTTGACTTGGGATACCATTGGCCCACTGTAACCGTACCCTTAAGGTATCGAAAGATACGCTTAACAGCGGTCATGTGTGATTCCTTAGGATTTGCTTGATATCTAGCACACAGGAAAACGCTAAACATAATAACAGGGCGACTAGCAGTAAGATAGAGTAGACTGCCTATCATACCTCGATACTTACGTTGATCTACGGGTTTGCCGCTGTCATCTGGTTCAAGTTTGGTTGAAGTAGCCATTGGAGTGCTGATTGGTTTGACGTTGTCAAGGTCGAATTTGTTCAGCATGTCCTTTGTATACTTCGATTGACAGATGAAGGTTCTATTTGACATTTGTTTGACTTGCAGCCCAAGAAAGTAGTTGAGCTCCCCCATCATGCTCACCTCAAACTCGGTCTGCATACACTTGGCAAAATCTTGATAAAGGGTTTTATCAGTAGAACCAAATATGATATCATCTACGTATATTTGTACTAAAAGAATAGTATCTTTGAAAGATTTTATGAAAAGTGTGGTGTCAATTTTCCCTTTTGAAAAATCTTTCTCAAGCAAGAAATTGCTTAGCAGTTCATACCAAGCTCTAGGGGCTTGTTTGAGGCCATACAGCGCTTTCTTTATCTTGAACACGTGGTCGGGAAATTTGTGATTTTCAAAGCCAGGGGGTTGTTTTACATAAACTTCCTCCTTAATAGATTCATTCAAGAAAGCACTTTTAACATCCATTTGAAATAATTTGAAATTTTAAAAATTTACAAATGCACAAAGCATCCGAATGGATTCCAATCTAGCAACAAGAGCATACGTCTCATCGTAGTCGATACCTTCCTCTTGGTTGTATCCTTGGGCTACTAGACGAGCTTTATTGCGTGTGACTGAACGATCTTCATTCACTTTGTTTCTAAAAACCTATTTAGTACAAATAATCGAGTGATTAGTCGGTCTAGGAACGAGTTCCCATACTTGGCTTCTCTCGAATTGGTTGAGTTCCTCTTGCATAGCAGAAATCTAAAATTCATCATTGAAAGCTTCTAAAATATTTTTCGGCTCAATTTGTGAAATAAAGGCAGTGCTAGCAATAGAGTCTCTTAATGATGATCTAGTAGTTACTCCACGTGAAACCTCACCGATCACCAAATTTTTTGGATGTGATGGCTTGAAAGAGAATTTCTTTGTCAAGCCCTCCAGAGAATTGGTTTCAGTTGTGGTATTCATTGGAGTAGAAGTTGATGGCTCAACATCATCATCAAGAGTAGCTGCTGCACTGTTATCTTTATCAAAAGTCACATTGGTAGACTCTTCCATAATTAATGAGCGTTTGTAAAAAAACTCTATATCCCTTGCTCTTGGCAGCATAGCCAAGGAAAATACCATCGTCAGCTTTGGCATCAAATATGCCTAAGTTATCTTTGGTGTTAAGGATAAAGCATCTACAACCAAAAACTCTAAAATAAGAAACATTTGGGGTTCTCCTAAACCAAAGTTCATAGGATGTTTTCTTCGTAATGGGACGAGTAAGCACCCTATTTAAAATGTGACATGCTGTACTGACAGCTTCAGTCCAAAAGTATTTCGGAAGTGAAAACTTGTTCAACATGACTCTAGCCATATCGTCGAGAGTCCTATTCTTTCGCTCCACAACACCATTTTGTTGAGGAGTTCTTGGACAAGAAAACTCATGATCAAAACCATTAGAATCACAAAACTTTTCAAAATCAGAATTTTTGAACTCGCCTCCATGATCACTTCGGATTCGAATAATCATGTAGCCTTTTTTGTTTTGAACTTTCGTAACAAAAATCTTGAAAACCGAAATAGCATCACTTTTATTTGTAAGAAAGAAAACCCAAGTAAATCTTGAAAAGTCATCAACAATAACAAAGGCATAGAGTTTTCCACCAAGACTGGCTACTCTACTAGGGCCAAATAAATCCATATGGAGAAGTTGCAAAGGTCTAGAAGTACTTACAGAGTTTATAGAATGAAATAAAGACTTAGTTGCCTTATTCAATTCACATTCGGCACATACCGTGTCCTTTTTGAATGTGATATCCGGCAAGCCTCTAACTAGTTTCTTAGTCGATAGCCTGGATAAAGTATCCATGTTGGCATGACCAATACGCTGGTGCCATAATAATCTTTCGTCCTTATGAGCATATAGGCATCTACCTGCATTGTTAGTATCTATAGACAAATAAAAAATATAAATATTATCCTCTCTTACCCCTTCAAAAGCAATGTCTCCCGTTGACCTATCATAAATAAGGCATTTGTTTTGTCCAAAGTTAATGTCATATCCATGGTCAGCAAGATGACTAATGCTGAGCAGGTTATGCTTTAACTCGGTCGCTAGGCAGACATCCTTTATTACGGGAGAGGGAGGATAGCCAATAATACCATTACCTATAATATAACCTTTTAGGTTGTTGCCGAAGGATACATATCCTTCTCTCTTCATCGATAGTGATGCGAAAAGATTTGCGTCTCCCGTCATGTGCCGCGAGCATCCACTATCGAGAATCTACTTACTCTTAGTTGAGGAGAGAAGGTCCACCTACCTCAAGAGTAGATATGACCTTTGGTACCCAAGTTCTTGAGGGTCCTGAAAAGTTAGTTTTTGGAAACCATACATATATCTTTCTATCTACTAATCTTCTAATTCTACATTGTGGTGAAATGTGTCCATGTAAACCATAATAAGTACATGTAGCATTCATATTTATATTAGGAGCATGCTGATGATGTCTATAAGTAGAGTGATGAGGAGAAATATGATGATATTGTCTATATGGAGTAGTATGGTGATGATATCTATATGTAGAGTGATGGTAGTGCTATTTTTGTGCAACATGGTGATGATTGTATCTATGTGTAGCATGATGATTTTATGACATATGATAGTTATTTCTACGTGCATGTGGTTTGTGTGCTTTGTGAAAGTGTGTGTATATGTAAGCATGATTACGTGTTGCAGGTGGATGACGTGGGTGACTAGTATGAGAAGTATCATGCTTTGTGTGTGTCTCTTGGGTTTGAGGTTGAGCAACCTGTTTTCCCAATTTAGTCTCTAGTTTCTTAGAGACAGCTTGCAGTTCAGTAACCTTAGCATTCAAACCATGCATCTTAGTAATAGAAATCTTATGTCTACTCTTTTTTCTGCAAGCTCCGTGTTGAGTGCTGTGATTTCTTGTATTTGTTGTTCAATACGTGCTTCGACATCATGTAAGCTTATTTTAAGCTTAGATACCTCATCTGTGACATCCGTAGGTGAAGTGTCTCTAATGTTATCAAGTAATAGTGAAAGTCTTTGAATTTTGACTTCATGACTTTTGATCTTGTCCTTGGCATGTTTGTATTTACCAATGACCTTTTTATGATCATTAAGCAAATCGGTGAAAGCATCGCCAAGTTCATCAAAAGTGAAGTCATCAAGAGTTTTGTTTGATACCTTGTCGGATGTTGCCATTAGGCACACATTAGCAGTATCTTGAGGAGAGTCCTTTTCTTCCTCGGAGTCACTAGCTTCGCTTTCATGCCAAATACTCGTGTTTGCATATTTCTTTGAGGAGGCCTTCTTGTATGGTTTCTCATAGCGGTTGCTCTTCTTTAAGTATGGACAGTCTTTTCGAACATGTCCCATCTTCTTGCAACAGTAGCAGGTTGGCTCCTCTTCGTCGTCTTCTTGTGGTTCCTTCTTTCTTCGGTTGAAGCGAAGGAATTTCTTAAAGTTGCGGACAAGGAGAGCTTGATCATCACCTTCTGAGTTCTCGTCATCCGTCTCTTCCGGGTCAGCCCTCCGTCGGTGAGCTTTGAGTGCGATCTCCTTAGCTTTAGGAGCAGGCTCTTCGAAGTCCTTGAGGTCAAGCTCATGAGTCAGTAGCTTTATGTAGATACCCTGTTGAACTCATTCCTGTCTATAGCACAGAATAAAGCATTAATAGCTCTCGCGTCTAGACTTGCCTGTTTCTTTTCCTCGTCAGAATATTTTTCATGTGATTTCTCAACGAGATCACCATTGACAACTATTCTGGCGGGCTTTTTGTAACCGTCAGTGACGATAGTCCACAGGTCAAAGTCTAGCGACTTGAGATAAAAGCTCATCCTTGTTTTCCAATATGTGTGGTTAGTTCCATCAAATAGAGGAGGCCTATGAGTGGACTGCCCTTCACCGTGATTGGAAATCAAGGATTGTGTGGTTGTCATGGATCAGCTCTAGGATGTTAGTCCTTGTTGAGAGAACAGAGCTCTGATACCAATTGAAGAACAGATGGCAACTCTAGAGGGGGGTGAATAGAGTTTATAGTGATAATAGCCAATAAAAAAATTTAAACTCTTTCACAATAAAACTAATCAGAGTAAATGTGGAAATAAATAAGGAGCAAGAAAGCATACGCAAACACAGCCGATTTTAACCTGGTTTCCCTCGTGGAGGACTAGTCCAGGCCTGAGAACTCTAGCTCAGGATTAAATCCACTATTTGTGAAATAGTAGTTACACCCCGTGCCTTTTCTTCAGAAGAGCACGTCAACTTCTTACAAAGATCGCAGTGGCGATGCTTGGAATTTTCCAAGCGACTTCTTGAACTCTTGCAAAAGACTCCTAACTGAGAAATGCTGAGCACTTGAGGCTTAGGAAGCTTGTGGCTAGTAGATGAAGAAGGATATGGCTTGTATTGAGCTTTAGAAAGAAGAGAAGAGAAGATTGGATGAACAAAAATGAGAGAATTCATGGCCTATTTATAGGATATTAGCAGACAGAATTCGGCCAGAATTCTGGTAGAATTTTTCAAATATTTGGCCGTTTGACAACTAGCAACCAGCCAACCCTAAAAATTAGGGTGCTGATTTTTAGGAGACAGAGTTCGGCCCGAACTCTATGTGGAGGCAGAGTTCGGTCCGAACTCTGTCTCCAGAGCACAGAATGGGTCTTAAGGTCCAATAGGCTTATTTGGATGTGTGGAGCTTATGGATTTTGGGTAGGTTATAGGTTAAGTCTCAAGAGCTCAGCACAACTCAGCTTACATCAGTCTAGATTCAATAAATATAAAAATACAGACTCAACAATGACTTAAAATTACAAAATTGAGCTGTCGTCTAACTTGAGCTAGATGTAGTCGTCGTGTGTCGTATTGAATTATTACAAGTATTATTTAGTCAATGTTATCAATATTTGGTTGACATTGACTTTGTGTCAACAAGAATAACATGTAAAGAAACTCTATGGATGGTGACATGTCATGAGAATATAATATTAATTATGGCTAAAAATCGTAGCCCGGGGAGGTACTAACAATAGAGGTATAGCCACGGCTAATAAAATGTTCTCTCCTAGGGTACTAGGAAGCCAAGTCTATCTAGTCATGTCCAAGTCAAGTATAAGTCAAACATGGCACATGCATAACAGTACTATCACTAAACATGAACAAGATAATAAAGACGAAAAAGTAATATAGAAAATAAGTAAAAACTACGTGCACGTAAAACTTAAATAACCATGACATGGAACAGGAGAAATATGGAATTAAGTAAGATATGAAAAATAGCAATATGGAAAAAGTATGTAAGTACTGTAAAGTTTGGCAAGGTGTACTTTCATGGTTCCGTGATGTGAAGATGAAGTCTCGCTCCCGTGTCCACGCCTCCGGAATCCAATGCTCCTAAATAATTTATTTAACTACTTATAAATCTTATAACAGAACTTAATTAACTAATTAATGTTTTAAAATACTTTAACTATATTCAAATATCTCTTAGGACTACTTAAATTGTATAACATACATACGTATCCAACGAGACATCGGAACACAGTTTTAGGGTTTTCGACCTTCCAATTAATCGGTTATGACCCCATTTCAATAACACACTTAAAAATCATGAAAAATTGCTAAAAATAATATTTAAAACTATTTTCTACATTATTAACTCTGAAATTCCAAATTATGATTTATAAAAAATTATGTGACTAGTTAACTGCTACGTCAGCTAGTCTACCCGAAACTCGTCCTGAACATGGTCAATTACTCAAAATAGCTAAAATATCCAAAAGTATATCTTATAAAGAATTTAAAGTACATTATATCTCAGAATTAAGACATGAATATCAGCGTTAAGTTATGCTACTAATATAGAACACTCTAAGTCGGCAGATTACCCGAAAAAGCTAGTTTTGACCTCTAATTTTCTCGACCAGATTTGAGTTGATAAATTCATAAAAAAAAATTAAAAATCCTAATATATATATATGAACACACATAAAATACAGTTTCAAAAATAACCACCAATAACTTATTGTTCCTTCACAACGGGGTTAAATTTGATCCTACCGAAACATGAATATTATGACTATAAATCATGAAACTTATATGGGTGAAAATACATAACAAAAGGTACCAAAATACTATTTTTAAAGATTTAATAATAGAATTTCTATAGAATTATAGCATAGATTTGAGATGAAAAAATTAGGATTTCTTACCAAAAGTCCTTGCTAGTTGGGTTGTGGAGGCTTCTCCTTGCCAAAGCTCCACCTTTATTGCTATACTTTCTTACTAATCCTCTATTGATGAGTTTGGAGGGGTTTTCAATGGCTCTAGATGGAGAAGATGGAGAAGATAGAGTTTTTAGGGTTTGTTTGGTGGAGTTTGGATGAAAGAAGGATGAAAGAAGGAATTTTTATGGAGGAGAAAGAGTTGTATGATGGAGGGGATGAAGATGATGGATTTGGATGGAGGAGGTGGTGCCAAAATTTGGAGGGGGAGAGGGTGTTGGTTGGCTATGGAGAGAAAAGAGGAAGGGAGAATTCAGTTAGGGTTTGGGTTTGGCTAAAAGTAGGTGTATATATATATATATATATATATATATATATATATATATATATATATATATATATATGAACTTTTTGGGTTGCATGCATGAAAATGAGTAGGAATCCTATTCCTAATGAGATGTTCGGCCAAGAGGGAGAGGTTTTTTGGGCGAATACTCCATGGTGGGGGTCCACTTGGTATGGTTTGATTGTTTGGTGAGTTGACTAATTGATTGGATTGAGGATTAGAAAGGTCTTTCCAAATATAGACTAATTAAATTTATCGTATATAAATACAATCCAAATCTGAATTAAATATAAAAAATATATATTTATTATTCTATATTAATGCCCAACATGCCTACAAGGGTTTGGGTTGGACTTTGGGTCAAATATAAACTAATGCCAACTAGGATTACACGTAGACACTTTCTATATAGAAACTTTCTAAAATTAAAAACATATTAATATTAATAAATTGTATATTCAAAATATATATCAACATGAAGGTATTTGAGAGTACTACATGTTTATTTAGATTTAAATTTGGTTCGGGTCAAGTCAGGACTAAATTGGTACAACCGGGTCTCCTAGAAAGTCAATAATTTAATAATTAAATAAATAAATCATCAGTCGGGGTTAAGTCACAACTTGGCCTGGTTTTCCTAATTAGAACACACCTATGGCTCGGCCTTCCCTACCGTGGCTAAAACACTAGTCAAAGCACACGTGTACACTATCCGTGTCACAATTCTTAGTCGTCTTGTACTCCAAATCTTAACCATGGATAAGGTCATCTATAATAATAACTATTTAATAAAAATATTCATAAATTCTATAAAATCCTATTTAAATCAAATAAATAATAAAAAAATAATTCTAAAAATTTAGGGGTGTTATAAAGACTATTTAGTACTTAGCATTTTTGGTTTTGGAAGATTAATTCTTGTCGATCTAAGTTTTCTTAAATATTGCTTTTCTTGGGTTTTGATCTATCAAACTTCGTTATTTTCATATTTTAATTGTTCTTTGTTGTAGATAACTTAATTTTACCCATGGACCTTTGAAAACTTGGATTTCGATTTATTTTGAGTGTTTTATGGACTTTGGAAGTTCATGGGTTCCATGGTTCTTCTTCTCGGGTTGGAGAAGAAGAACAGTGTGTGGGCGCATAGTATATTATGTGCCTACAGTGACTTCAACCTTAGGCGCATAGCTCTTTATATGCGCCCAAGCTCCCTGCCTTCCTCAGTGTGGGCGCATGGCTTTATATGCGTCCATGACTTTTGGTTGCTTATGCTCCTAAACTTTAGATATGTGTTAAGTCATAGTGTCCCTTTGCTGTGGGTGCATAATCCTTATTATGCGACCACATAGCCAGTATATATGGCTCCTGACTTAGTTTTCCATTGCCTCCTGCCTCACTCATGTGGGCGCATAGACCATAGGCGCATGCGTGTGGTCGCATAGGACATGGGCACATGTACTCTCTTGTGCATTCCTTCCAAAGCATATGCCCTACATGATATGTTTAGTCCTAGGCACATACATGTGGGCGCATGCCCTTAGGCACATAGCCTTGGGCGCATGCCACTCTCAGCACATCCATTTTTTGGTGCATGCACTTCATGACACCCCATTGACCACTTGTGCCATCTCTTATAAATATCCCTACTGTCCCCATGGTCATTAGTGTGAGTTGTGACTTTGTTCGTACTCTTTACTTGACTGGTCCTATAACGTTATTTTCCATGTTGCACAAGTACTCTGAGCATTAAACACGATCTTGGTATGGCACATACACTCACTAACAACTCCTTGATAGTGGCCCGTCGTGGTACACTTACATGAACACAACATGACAATGTGACTTTACATGATAACTCTTAATAGTGACCCGTCGTGGTGCGCTCTTGACAAGAAACATGACATGAATAGACTTGAAAGTGGCCCGCTGAGGTGCACTCTTTTTAGGATCGTTGAGCACCTCTAGAGGGGGGTGAATAGAGTGAGTGCGAGTGTAGCAGAAAATAATCACCAGTTAAAAAATTTAAAAACAGATAACTATGGCTGTGAATAAAGAGACAATAAATAAATGTAGCAAGAGATAGAAAGATCAAACTCAGTGACACAGCGATGTATAATGGTATCCCTCTGAGAGGACTAATCCAGTCTCGAGTACTCTTGCTCGATGTTAATCTACTATGGCAGAAGCTAATTGAGAGATTGCAGTCTCTTACAACACCGTGCTTGGTGACAAGTGCACGACCGACTTCACAACATCGTGCTTGGTGAAGAGCGCACGACCGGCTCCGAAAACAGAGATAGTTTCTGAACTTTGAACGACCTCTTTACAACTCTTGAGAACCAAAAGACTCTAGATCAAATAGATATTACTGGCTTTTGGCTAAGAGACGTGTAGGTAGAATATGAAAGCTTTAGATCAAATAAAAACACTTATTGAAGAGAGAAGAGAAGATGAATTGATGAGTGATTTAAAATGAGAAATTATCTTCTATTTAGAGGTGTTTTTTGGGACGGAACTCGGACAAAATTCGGACAGAGTATGGATGCAAAGATTTCGTAAACAAACATTACATGCAGATTTGGAGGCAACAAATATTTGAATTTAGGCTGACCGAGCTCGAACCGAACTCGGCCTGAGTTCCGTCTCTGTTTAAATATAAAATATTTGCCAAATTTTGTTGCATAAAAGTGAATGGTATGGTTGGTAAGTGAACTTTGGATGGGTAGGCTGTATAGGAGAGTGGACTGTGATTAACCTAAGCCAGTAGTATCCAGTCTATCTTACAATTTATATCCTAGACTCAATAAAGATAAAATACATAATAAATTATAAAAATTACTCAGACTGATTCCAATGAGAATAAGCTTCAGAATGATGATTTGCATGCTTGCTGATGTACTAGTACGCTTTTTGATATTGATTTTACTTGACCTGAAATGATTAGCAACAGTTCGTATATTTTGTGCATTGACTTAAGTTATTGTCGATTTTCAAAATCGGGTGTGACCATCAGGAAATGGGCCAACAATCTCTCCCATTTTGATAATTAAGAAACTTGAGTCTATACCAAAATATATCTAAATAAAATGAAATAAAATACCTGAATTGTTCATTTTGAAAAAAATGGTATTGGTATTTGCGTTGCTTTGTTGATGTTTGGTATTGCTCTTTCTCCCCCTTTGTCAATGTCAAAAATGGTTTTGGCTCTCCCGTAATATGTGAAGCAAACAATGTTCATCAGAAGACAAAAAAGTAATGTTAGAGTAATAACCACAAAGAACTAGATATCCACAAATAATAAGTCATAGCAAAATGAACTAGAAAGAAAATGTCATACATAAAGAAAGATACATCCAACACAAACTGCTTTTAAATGTCTAACTATAAAGTTTAGACAAAAAGAAAACTACAAAAGATCATCATCTAGTAAACTTTATCCAAACGAACCACTAACTGAAGTCCACATCACATCGGCGTATCGTCACCTCCAGGAGCATCCGGTGGAAAGTATGCAGCAGTAGGATCGAAATGAGAAAAAGTCGTCTCATCATCGAACCTAGGTCCAGGGAAGCTGGGGTGATGAAGCATAGTGACTGTATGTGTAGGATCATGAGAAAGACTCCAGTAAATGTTAGCAATACTGTTCCACAACACCTGAGCCTGGGTGATGTGGCGGAACATAGAATCAAGATAACCTTGATGTCGTTGCGCTGAGAGTGCAACAAAATCCTCAAAGCACTGATAGAAACCGGGGTCGAAACCCGGAGCAGGGGCTGGAGCAACAGGAGCAGGAGGAGCCTCATGGTCGTCATCGTGAACTGGAGCAGCAGGTTTAGCACCAGGAGGCAGAGGAGGAGTAGGATACAATCTAGACGTTCTGAGTTCAGTGGCAGTGGCGGTGTCAGGATAGGTTTGAAGATCAATATCAAAACTCGTGAAAATGGAAGCCAAGTGCATAAGATAGACAAGGTTGCGTCCCGCACTTTTGCAGTTAAGCATCCATGCCATGACAGTCTTTGGGACAGAGAAAGGGATACCAAAATGAATATGGTACTTAGCTGATAACTCCATAAAGGTAATCTCGTCAGAAGATCCCTTCTTTGGAAGAAGAACAGAAAAGATAAAACTATGAAGTTCGTAGAAGTTTTGATTCAAATGTTTGGAATACACCCTACGAGGAACAGGTTTAGGATGACATAATAATTCTTTGAAGGAATAAAGGGTGACACCTTCAGGGAATTGGACATGGTTGATATCCACTAATGCCTCACCCATATCAGGAACATGAAAGTATTCGTTGATGTCTGTGGCATTAAACTCAAGTTCCTGTCCAGCTACACAAGAATAAAAGTTGATGTTGTCTTTTACTTGTAAATTACAGTAAAACATACGAACAACATTGTCATAGATATTTTCAGCAACTTCGAAAAAAATTACGGAAACTAAGACGGTTGATAGTAGGGGCATACTCAGAAAAGATAGTAAAATTGACACGTGCCCCAGCACAAATTTTACAACCCGAAAAAGAATCGAACCAAAGATCAAAAAATTCCCTATCGAGAAAAAGTCCAGAGTCGTAGTCATCAGTTCCAGTAGGACGGGCTGGACTGAAGACGTTGGTCGAAACATAATCCGAGGAAGATGATCCTGCTTGAGAGGTATCGATCTTTCTCTTATGATGTTTGGGTGCCATTGATAAAGAAGAAGAGAAATTGAATACCTTGAGGTAGAAGATGAAGATGAAGAAGGTGAAGAGGATGACTGCAAGACTCCAAAATGCTTGAAGAGGAGGAGGAGGAGCTTCTCTTAAGTTTTGGCAGAGTTTTCTCGGTTGAGGTGTAGAGAAAAACGAAGTAAAGGAGATGATTAAATGGGCTAGGGACGGCTATTCAGTTGTGGAAATCCGCACAGCGCCGACCGAACTCGGGCAGAGTTTGTCCCGAGTTCGGCTAATTGCATTCCCAATGTCATAAATGCAGTATGAGTTCTAAATTTAAATTAATAACTGTTACACTCCTTTATTTAATAATTTTTATTACTTTGGGTTAGCTGTAGGGTCCGGATCCCAGCTAGCGGTAGTCCGAAGACTAGTACACCATGTCGCTTCAGGCTATTTATGCCTGTATGACAGAAGGACCCTTTCGGCTTGTACCCAAAATAATTTCTATTAATAAATTGCAAAGTTTTGAGTTATAAAATAAATTTAATAAACATACTACATTATGAATCTAAAAATTCAAGTATGCCAAGCTCTCGCCGCATAATGTTATAGTGGTCTTCAGCCAGTGGTTTTGTGAAAATATCTGCTAGTTGATGATCTGTGTCAATAAATTCCAAGCAGATGTCCCCGTGTTGTTGGTGATCACGTAAAAAGTGATGACGAATTTCAATATACTTTGTGCGTGAGTGACATACAGGGTTCTTAGTCAAGTTTATAGTGCTAGTGTTATCACAGAGAATATGAATCTTAGTATAATACAAATTGTAGTCTTCTATGGTTTGCTTCATCTACAAAATTTGATTACAACAACTTCCTGCGGAGATATACTCAGCCTCAGTAGTTGATAATGCTACAGAATTTTATTTCTTGCTAAACTATGAGACTAAAGCTTTTTCTAGGAAATGACACGTACCGCTGATACTTTTACGGTCTACTTTGTATCCTGCAAAATTCGCATCCGAGTAACCTATCAGGTCAAAAGAAGGATACCAAAAGCCGACTGTTGAAGTTCCCTTAAGGTATCGAAAGATACGCTTAACGGCACATAGGTGTGATTCCTTAGGATTTGCCTGGTATAGTGCACAAATGCAAACACTGAACATTATATCAGGGCGACTAGCAGTTAAATATAATAAGCTACCAATCATACCTCGATACTTATGTTGATCGACAAGTTTGCCACTTTCATCAGTGTCAAGCTTTGTTGATGTAGCCAATGGAGTTTCGATTGGCTTTACATTTTTGAAGTCATACTTTTTTAGTATGTCCTTCGTATATTTGGCTTGATTGATGAATGTTCCCTTTGAGTGTTGTTTGATCTGGAGTCATAAGAAGAAGTTCAGCTCTCCCATCATACTCATCTCAAATTTACTCTGCATACACTTAGCAAACTCTTGACAAAAAATTTTATTAGTAGATCCGAATATGATATCATCAACATATATTTGCACAAGAAGAATATCGTCATCTAAAGACTTGATAAACAAAGTTGTATCAACTCTTCCTTTTGAAAAACCATTTTCAAGTAAGAAGACACTTAGACGTTCATACCAAGCACGAGGTGCATATTTGAGTCCATAGAGTGCTTTCTTATGTTTGAAGAGGAGAAACTTCAAAACCAGGGGATTGTTTCACAAACACTTCTTCTTTCAAAAATCCGTTTAAAATACACTTTTCACGTCCATTTGAAATAACTTAAAATCATTAAAACATGCATATACACAAAATATGCAGATAGCTTCTAGTCTAGCAACATGAGTATATGTCTCGTCATAATCTATACCTTCTTCTTGATTATAATCTTGTGCCACTAGACGTGCTTTGTTGCGTAGAACTTGTCCATCTTCACTTAATTTATTTTGGAACACCCATTTGGTACCAATTATCGATTGACCAATAGGTTTAGGAACGAGTTCCCAAACTTGGTTTCTCTCAAATTGATTAAGTTTCGCTTGTATGGCATAAATCAAAATCTCATATTAAAAGCATCTGCTACATTCATAGGTTTTACTTGTGAAATAAAATCTACATTTGTTGCTATTTCAGAATCTTTATAAGAAGAGCGTGTACTTACACCTTTTTATATATCACCTATAATGAGCATCTCTGGATGATCTGGTAAGAACTTCAATGATTCAAATCTATGAGTTAGATCATCCACAAGACCCTTATCGGTTCTTGCTTATACATTTTCATCATTACTGTCGCTAGATCTGTAACTATTGAGCTCATCAAAAGTAACGTTAATGGATTCTTCAACAATCATAGATCTTTTATTAAAAATTATATATCCCTTACTCTTAGTAGCATAGCCGAGAAATATCCATTCATCTGCTTTAGTGTAGAACATTTCCAAGTTGTCCTTGGTGTTCATGATAAAATAGCGACATCCAAAAACTTTAAAATAAGAAATATTTGGAATCCTTCCAAACCAAAGTTCATAAGGTGTTTTCTTCGATATAGGTCGAATTAATACCCTATTTAAAACGTGACAGGCTGTACTAACAACTTCTGTCCAAAAATATTTAGGAAGATTATGCTGATTCAGCATGACTCTAGCTATCTTGCTTAGAGTACGGTTCTTCCGCTCCACAACACCATTCTGTTGAGGAGTTCTAGGACAAGAAAATTCGTGATAATATCCACTGTCATCACAAAACTTTTTGAAATCACTATTTACGAATTCGCCACCATGATCACTTCGGATACGAGTAATCATGAAGCCTTTTTTATTTTGTACCATTTTACAAAATAACTAAAATTCAAAAATTGTATTACTTTTGTTTGATAAAAAGTAAACCCAAGTAAAACGAGAGAGATCGTCAACAATAACAAATGCATAGAGCTTACCGCCAAGACTAGCGACTCTACTAGGACCAAATAAATCCATATGTATCAACTGCAAAGGTCTAGAAGTAGTTACAGCGTTGATGGATTTAACTGTAGACCTATGTGCTTTGTTCTTTTCACAGTCAGCACATACCATATCTCTCTTGAACGGTATCTCAGGGAGTCCTTTTACCAGCTTCTTAGTACTTAGTCGTGAGATAATGTCCATATTATCATGTCCTAGCCTCATTTGCCATAGTCAACTTTTATCTAAGTTTGCGACTAGGCATCTTCCTGCATTATTAGTACTCTCTAGAAAGAAAACATAAATATTGTCTTAATCCCTTCATATACGGGATTACCCGATGACATATCATATATTGTACATTTGTCTTTAACAAAATTGATGCCGTAACCATTATCTGCCGAGTGACTTATGCTCAGTAGGTTATATTTCAATTCTGTAACTAGACAAATACCTTTTGTTACAGGATAAGGAGATATACCAACAATGTCATTCCCAATGATATCACCTCTTAAGTTATTTCCGAAGAAGACGTATCCTTCTTTCTTTATTGATAGCGTGGCGAACAAAGATGCATCACCAGTCATGTGTCGGGAATATCCGCTATCGAGGATCCACTTGCTTTTAGCATGAGAGGGTTGAGGGTCCACCTATAAAACAAGTAGATGAATCCTTTGGTACCCATTTACTGAAGGGCCCATATTGATTAGTCTTAGGTCTCCAAATCAATGTGCGATTGTCAACAAGCTTTCTTGCTAAACAATACTGTAATATGTGTCCGTGAGTACCACATTATGTGCAAGTAAGTTTTGAAAACGTGTTAGTAGAATTTGTGTTGACATGCATATGTAGATTGTTTTTAAACCTATAAATGAAAGCCTGGTGATATTCGTGTTTCTTACGTGCTTTCTGTGTTTTAGTCCTCTTAGGTGTATGCTAGCATTAGGACTAAACTTAGGCCGTGTCACAGGTATAGCCTGTTTGTCTAACTTGATTTTTAACTTTTTAGAAACCGCATAAGACTCTTCATATTTAGCAGTCATATCTATGTGTCTTTGTTCTGTGACCAGGTGCTTCTTCTTCTCTATGTCATATAACTCTTGTATCTTGACATAGTCTCTTTCTTTCTTTTCAATTTTGAGGATAGCCTCATGATAGTCTACTTTAAGCTTGGCCATCTCTTCCATGTTACCAGTAGTAGATGTCTCTTTAATGTCTTCAATGAGACTTGACAGTCTAGCTACTTCGGTTGTGTATGCCTTAACCTCTTTTCGAGATTGCTTATACTTGTCAAGCACATTTCTGTGTTCGTCAAGTAGTTCGCTGAAGGCATTTTCTAACTCATCGAAAGTAAAATCATCATACAAAGGATTTGTGGATACCTTATCAAAAGCCATAAGACAGACATTGGCATTTCTGCAGGGTCCATCTTCTTTCTCTGAATCACTGGCATCGCTTTCATGCCAGATACTTGTATTTGCGTACTTTCGACTAGTTGTTGCTTTTCTGCTTGATCTTGATCTATCGTATGGACTGCTTTTCTTTGAACTTGGACAGTCCTTCTTCATATGCCCTAATTTCTTGCATCCAAAGCATATTGTTTATTCTTTATTGCTTTCTTGGATATCTCTCTTCCTTTTATTTGATTTCTCAAAATTTAGGAATTTTCTGAAGTTCTTCACTAGCAGGGCTTGTTCATCACCCCTTGATGATTCTTCCTCAGAATTATTACATTATGACTTTCTGGCTTGAGCTTTAAAGGCAATTGATTTTTCCTTTGGAGTAGCTTCTTCAAACTATTGCAGATCAAGCTTATGGGTCATAAGCTTGCCCATAAGTGTTTCTAGAGTTATGGTGGTGAGATCGTTTCCTTCAATGATTACTGTTGCCTTTGGGTTCCAGTTCTTGGTTAGAGCCCGTAGCACTTTTCTGCTCTTCTCGTGATTACTGTAATCCTTACCAAGAGATTGCAAAGGATTAGTAATATTAAGAAAATGAGTAAACATCTGTGTAATTGACTCACTGGATTTTATTTTAAAAGATTCATATTCATGTGTTAGTTTACTGATTTTGGATTCCTTCACTTGGGAAGTACCTTCATGAGTTATCTCAAGAAGTTTCCAAATCCTATGAGACGTCTTATAGGTTGAAACTCTGTTGAACTCTATTTTGTCAATTGCACAGAACAGTACATTGATGGCACGAGCATCTAGACTAGCTTTTACTTTTCAGCCTCTGTATATTTGTCATGAGGCTTATCTGTAAGTATGCCATCAACTACTGTAGATCGCGGTTTCTTATAACCGTCAATAACTATAGACCAAAGATCAAAGTCAAGAAACTTTAAAAAGAATGTCATTCGTGTTTTCCAGTAAGTATAATTTGTTCCATCAAATAGTGGGAGTCTATTTGTGGATTGCCCTTCACCATTGAATATTGATTTCACGGGTGCCATATAATTCTCTGAGATTTGTTATATTAGAATATAACTTGGCTCTGATACCAATTGTAGGACCGTTGAGAACCTGTAAAGGGGGGTGAATAGAGTGAGTACGAGTGCAGCAAAAAATAATCACCAATTAAAAAATTTAAAAACAGATAACTATGACAGTGAATAAAGAGACAGTAAATAATTGTGGCAAGAGATAGAAAGATCAAACTCAATGACACAACGATGTATACTGGTATCCCTCTGAGAGGACTAATCCAATCTTGAGAACTCTTGCTCGATGTTAATCCACTATGGCTCAAGCTAATTGAGAGCTTGTAGTCTCTTACAATACCGTACTTGGTGATAAGTGCTCGACCGACTTCATAACACCGTGCTTGGTAACGAGCGCATGACCGACTCCGAAAATAGTGATAGTTTCAGAACTTTGAACGACCTCTTTACAACTCTCGAGAACCAAAAGACTCTAGATCAAATAGATATTACTGGCTTTGGCTAAGAGATTTGTAGGTGGAATATGAAAGCTTTAGATCAAATAAAAACACTTATTGAAGATAGAAGAGAAGATGAATTGATGAGTGATTTAAAATAAGAAAGTTTCTTCTATTTATAGGTGTTTTCTGGGACCCAACTCGGACAGAATTCGGACATAGTTCGGATGCAAAGATTTCACAAACGAACGTTGCATGCAGATTAGGAGGCAATAAATATTTGAATTAAAACTAACCGAACTCGGCTAGAGTTCGGACCGAACTCGGACCGAACTTTTTCGGAGTTCTGTCTCTGTTCAAATATAAAATATTTGCCAAATTATGTTGCATAAAAGTGAATGGTATGTTTAGTAAGTGGACTTTGGATGAGTAGGCTGTATAGGAGAGTGGACTGTGATTAACCTAAGCCATTAGTATTCAGTCGATCTTACAATTTATATCCTAGACTCAATAAAGATAAAATACATAATAAATTATAAAAATGACTCGGACTGATTCCAATGAGAATAAGCTTCAGAATGATGATTTGCATGCTTGCTGATGTAGTAGTACGATTTTTGATATTAATTTCACTTGACCTGAAATGATTAGCAGCAGTTCGTATATTTTGTGCATTAACTTAAGTCATTGTCGACTATCAAAATTGGGTGTGACCATCTGGAAATGGGCCAACACTCTTGATAAGTAACCTAACATGATAATCTTTATATGCTGTTGCGATGACTATCTCGACTTGCTAAGTAACTCTTGTCTTGACACTGTGGGTGATCATTCTTGAATGTTCTCGTATAAGCTACCAGTCTCGTCTCACTTTATGTCTAGGACTTGCATCCCTGGTTACCACGGTCAGTGATTCATATTGAATCTGACTAGGTTAACAACTAGATTGATCAAGTAGTTTATATAGAGAGATGTTTCCAGTTACAGGCGATCCCGTTATCCCGGCCACACCAGATGGACTTGTAGCCTGCCGACGAGTAGGGCAAATTTTTAGCCCACTGTCATGTGGGGTACATGAAACAGTTTTTATGCACACTGTCATGTGTTGCACTCCAAGTCACCTAATAATTCTTGATAACTCTTACATGAACCTTGCCTAGATTACCTAGATAGCTGCTGGGCTTGTGACTGCTGGAACATCTCAATGCATCTTATAGTAATTAGGCTTGTGATAATCGTAGTTAGTTAAAATATCCAGTCGTACTCTTTGCTTGGCCGTGGAGGTTGGTTGGGTCCTATCTTGTCTAGTCTTGTCTAGATCCAGTACATGGCTATCTCAAGACATGCTTGTTTATGCTTTACTATATCGATAATTGGTCAGAGACTAAGTTCTTTTCAGGTGAAGGGTTACAATCCCGGTCCTTGTTTGGTTTAAAGGTTATAACTTGGTTACCGAAATAGTTCCTTAGTTATCTTATCGTTTATCCCCTTATCTCTTAACTTCAAGTTCTTCTTGTTATTTTTGTGCCTTGTGATCTAACATGATGGTTTTAGTTCTTAAGTGAAGCCTCCCTTATGGCACTTGCTCTTTCTGGGGTCTGACCCAGCTGGTTTTGTATGACCAGATTTTGGAGTAGCTCCGAAGGATCTTCCAGCCTTCCAGCCAGATGGTGAACACTAGGTGCAACCATGGCAACGAGTGGGCTTTTATTTTGCTCTCCCACTCTATTATAAATTATTCTTTTGAGGCGTTTAGCCGCCGAATAAGTGTTAGCTCGTGTTGAATTTACATTCCTGAATTTCTAAGGGCTGTAATATGATTGACAAATCCTAGGGTTGATCATGTATAACTGAAACTCTTGCTAGTCCTCACATTTTGTATGACTAGCTTCATGATCATCTGAATATATGATGTTTAGGACACCTTACTTTGTATTTTTGATGATCTACCATCTTGTTACATGTACTTACTTGCTTGAGATTGAGACACTAGGGTTGTTCTTGACCATAAGAGACAGATTGGCTTATAGTTACACCCTTATGCATCTAGACAGCCGTAACTGTACATCGAGGTGGGTTACACTTTAATGTACGCAGCTGGCTGTATCTGTCCCCCGCTTTCCAGTATTCTGGTTCTGGGACGTGACACGGTTTAAGTGGCGGCCCATGCAGGTTTTGTGGATCAAGATGTGTGAGGGTTTTTCCAGATAGATGTCTCAATCAGCACTCGCCCTTGATCTCTACTCGTATCTTCTAATCTTTCTGAAATCTTGACCTGATTACATGCTTATATCCTAGAATCTATCTTGATCCTTCCTTATTGTCCCCCATGTCATTATTTTTCAGTGGCATTGTTCCTGGTCTTACCGATCATCCAGGAAAAGAAGCCCCAGTGAACCAACAGCAACCTGGAGACTAAGCCCAGCACTCAGGAGCCGTATTCCGAGTCATGCTTTTCGGAGATCATGTGCCTCCAGTTCAGCCAGTCCAACCTGCAGAGCCTGACAATGGAGTCTTGGTAAGGTTTATCCGAGAATTACTTGCGTCACAAGATCGTCGGGGCAATGTCCTGCACCAGACAGTACAAGATGCCATAGACAGAGTTGGTTACCAAGGGAACAGTACGGCCAATAACTTCAAGCGCTTGAACCCTCCTTTCTTTGACGTCAGTGAAGATGCTATCGCTACTGATGCGTGGCTCCAAGACATCGAGATTATCCTAAAGACAGTCCGAATTCCTAAAAATGAAAAGGTGGCCGTTGTTCGCCTACAGTTATTGGACTTAGCCCGGACCTGGTGGACAATGCTAGCAGTTGGTTTGGCGACACGTATTATGGACGGTATTCAGCGACAAGTTCCAGACCAAGTACTTCGATGTAGTAGCTCACTATGATGTGCAAACGAGATTCACTAATCTTAACCAGATGAGCCGGACAGTTGACGGTTATGCAGCCAAATTTTCAAGACTGAGTTGGTTTACTCCCACCTTAGTGGCGATCGAATTGAACCGAGCCCAGCGGTTCCAGTAGGGACTCCACCTAGAGATTATTTTAGCGGTGGAGCAGTTCGAACATCAGACTTTTGATGCTGTCTTGAGGGCAGCTAGGAAATACGAGTATACCTCATAGAGGATCGTAGACCGAAATGAAAGCGGGAAGATGCCCTATGGGCAGATAAGTCTATCCTCAGCACCATCCCCATAAGCTAGGGCTTTGTCGATTGGAGTTCCCCAAAGGGCGAATTCAGTTTCGTCGGTTCAGCACTCGACACCGACATACCCTCAGCGACAGAAACAGAAGCAGTCTTCAGTAATTGGTTGCACTCATTATGGGAAACCAGGGAACGTAGTTCGGAGTGTTATAGAGCACAAGGATTGTGCTTGGCTTATGGGGCACCGGACCACATGATAGGGTCATGCCCGAATAGAGCCAGCTCATCGTCATCAAACCTGATCAGTCCATCGGTTAGGGCACCAGCACCAGCACCAGCCCCAGTACAGCAATAGTACCAGTCTCAAAGGCCATCGCCGTCTCAGGGAAAAGTATTCCAGCAACAGAGACTGCAGCAGTATGCCCCGACCCAAGCTTAGATGCAGAACCGACATAGAGGTTTCCAGCAGAGGGGACCAGCACCCAGAGGGCAAGATCAGGCTATAGTTCTGACCATGTAGGAAGAGTTAGTTTCAGGTGAGGTGGTGGCAGGTACCATTCTTGTCAACTCTTTTTCAGCATCATTATTATTTGATTCGGGTGCATCGCATTTATCTATGTCTGCACGATTCGCAATACAGATAGGACTGGAGCCCGAGTCATTATCAGTAAGACTCAATATACTTACTGGTAACGGTCTTATAGGAGTAGATAGAGTCTATTTCTCGTGTCGAATCATAGTTAGCGGTAGAGAGTTTCTCGCTAGGATGATAGAATTTTCGATGACCGACTATGATGTGGTCGTAGGAATGGATTGGTTGAAGGATCAATATGCAAGAATAGACTGTCATATTGGCAGAATTATTTTTGTTATTCTCGACGAACCAGAGTTTTCATTTTCCAGAGACGAAGTAGAACCTTCTCTACCAGTCTTGTAGATGGCAGTAGCAGTTCAGTTTTCCAAGGTAGTAGAAGAGTTTCCTGATGTATTTTCAGAAGAGCTTTCAGGCATGCCCCCAGAGAGAGATATAGAGTTCACTATTGATTTGCTTCCAGGAACGGTACCAGTGTCAGGAGGAGTCTACAGGATGGCACCTTCAGAGTTAGAGATCTAGTACAAGATGATTGAAGAACTCAGAACCAAGGGATTCATTCGTGCTAACGGATCGCCATGGGGAGCCCTGATACTTTTTGTGAAAAAGAAGGATGGTACTTCAAGATTATGTGTTGATTATCGTACCTTCAACTCTGTGACAATCAAGAATAGATATCCCCTACCAAGGATAGATGATTTATTCGATCAACTCAGAGGAGCGACGGTATTCTCGAAGATTGACTTGCGGTCAGGATACCATCAGATCTGAGTCAGAGAGCAAGACATCCCGAAGGCTGCATTTAGATCAAGATATGGATATTGGGAGTTCATTATTATGTCGTTTGGAGCAACCAATGCACCAGCGTATTTATGGACCTCATGAATTGTATCTTTATGCCCTATTTGGACCAGTTTGTGATAGTGTTTATAGACGAAATCTTATTCTATAGCAAGACTGAGGTAGAGCATGAGCAACATCTTCGTGTCGTCCTTCATATTCTCAAAGAGCACCTGTTGTACGCGAAGTTCAGTAAGTACGAGTTTTGGCTGGATTGCATCTCGTACTTAGGTCACATCGTCACCAGAGGTGGAGTGGAAGTGGACCCCTAGAAGATAGTGGCCATAGAGACATGGCCTGTTCTCAGTACAGTCGTCGAGGTTCACAGTTTCCTTGGATTGGCCGGCTTTTACCGACGATTTGTTTCAGACAATGCTCAGATTTCAGCACCCATGACTCAGTTGACCCGCAAGGATGTGCAGTTTGCTTAGACAGCAGAGTATCAGAGTTCATTTGAGTAGTTGAAGCGAGGCTTGATGACGGCACCCATTCTCACGCTTCCAGATGGGACGAGAGGATTTTCAGTTTATTGTGACGCTTCCGGCAGAGGATTGTGATGCATCTTGATACAGCATGGTAATGTAGTAGCTTATGCTTCACGTCAGCTTCGTGATTATGAGAGAAATTATCCAACCCACGACTTGAAGTTAGCAGCGATGGTTTTTGCACTCAAGTTGTAGAGACATTATTTGTATGGGGATCGGGTGGAGATTTTTACCGACCACAAGAGTCTTAAGTATGTGTTTACCCAGAAGGACCTTAAATGCGTCAGAGAAGATGGCTAGAGCTACTTGTGGATTATGACATCAACCTACAGTATCATCCGTGGAAGGCCAATGTTGTTGCAGATGCATTGAGCAGAAGAGCCAGAGTTTATTTTTTAACAGCACAGCCAGAGTTATTAGCAGATCTTCAGAAGATGGGTATTGAAGTTGTTCTTCCTACCAATGTGGCATTGATGGCCAGTATGCAAGTTCAGTCTAGTATAGTTGAGAGGATTAAGTTAGCTCAGTCAGTGGATTCTAAGCTTCAACGGCTTAGGGCAGAATATGTAGCAAGATGGAGAGCAGAGTTATGTATTCATGAGGACGGTACACTTTGATATAGAATGCGTCTCTGTGTAACCAGTGGTGATGTCAGACAAGAGATCATGGCAGAGGCTCACAGTTCACAGTATTCGATTCATCACGACGGTACGAAGATGTATCATGATATCCGTCAATATTTCTGGTGTAATGGCATGAAGAGGGAGATAGCCCGGTTCGTCTCTCGTTGTTTGGTTTGTCAGCAAGTTAAGGCTGAACATCATAGATCAGTTGGACTTCTTCAACCCTTACCGATGCCAGAGTGGAAGTGGGAGAATATCGCTATGGATTTTGTAACTGGTTTACCTAAATCCCCAGCTGGGAGTGTAAAACCCCAATAATTTCTAATTATCTTAGAGCTTTAAAAACTATTTTTATATTATTTAGAATTAATTGGTATGTGTACGTAATCATAGACGTATATAATATATGTATGTCTGTGGGCTTGATATTTTAAATACTACTAAATATAGCTCCCTTGTTTACAAAATATTTTTGTTACTTAATCTAGAATTTTTGGAATTTTTCTTGTGATTTTATATATATATATATATATATATATATATGTGTGTGTGTGTGTGTGTGTGTGTGTGTGTGTGTGTGTGTGTGTGTATATGTATATATAGTTTTTGTAAAAAAGAAAAAGAAAAAGGAATTGATGGTGGCCGAACCCCCACCATCAGCAGCAGCAGCTGCGAGGGGACCCGACCCCTAACCCACTCCACACACATGGCCCGACCCCACCTCCTAACACTTAACATAGCAGCTACAGCTGCTATGGTGAAACCGAGCACCACTCGGATTAAAACCCGAGCCCATATGTATTTTTCCTATTACGAATAAGAATGCAAACAACGGCTTGGTATATATATATTTACCCGCAACAAACCAAACCCTAACTCCTTCCCATCTCTTCTCCACCTCGACCCCAAGGCCATCGACCTCCCCGCGCACACCCCAGGCGCCGGACAACCACAGATCCGCCGCTAGGATCGCCGGAGCACCGTCCCCAACCGACCCCCGTTCAGGAACTCGACAACAAGGTACCCCTCTTTTTCGGCCTTGATTACTTCTCGCACGTTTGATTGTTTTGCGATCCAAAAGATGCTACGTGCAGGCAATGTAACACTCTTTGAGTCCCTTCAAAGGGAATCAGCTATAACCCTTTGGTTTGACAAGTAACTCGATGCAAAGTCGAGTAAAACTCTGTCGAAAACAGAATTTGAATCCAGTTTCAAACCACCACTTAGAAGCCGGATTCTGAACTGTGTGTCAAGATTTTTCAAAAACTAATTGAACACGTGTGAAGACAACATAACCCCGATTGAAACACAACCTGTAGATCTATATTTCGATTTTTGTGTGAGTATTAAATCAGTGTTGAACTTGTGAGAAAAACTGCTTCGAAATGCATTAAAATTCTAGAATTTTGTCCGATACGATATACGCCCCGACAAATCGAGCGACGTAGTCGTTCGCTATACGGATCAAAAGGCGCGTATGGACATTGCGGACGTGTGGGAACTGACGGAACTCAGTTTCGTCGCATGTGCGCGACGAAATCAACGCGTATCCGTCGAGATACCCCCGTGTTGACGTTTTGCAAACTTGTCCATAACTTCGTTTATAGTCGTCGAATCGAGACAAAACTGGCGCCAACAGGACCGGATCGAAATTCTGGTCCTGTATGCCAAGTTTGGTTCGATTCTGAGAAGATCGAATCGGAACCCATTTTTGGCGGGCCTGCGACCCACTCAAACGGGCGATTTTGTACACGACTCTTCGAAATCCAAAACTGGACATACCGTTGAGTTCCTCTCCTCAAACTGAAATCGTAGACATATAGTTTGACGATTTTAGAGACCATAGACTTTGGCACGCATTTCGGTGCAAAATGGGTCCAACGGCGGACATCGTTTTGACCCGAAATTACGATTTTGCCCCTGTTCCAGAATTTGACTTTTGGACAGGCATTTCCTAGATATATCTTCTTCATCGAGATCATTTTTGATGTTTGTTTCAGCGTTTGGAGTCATCTGTGATTTGTGAGTTTTGTGCTGACACTTGCTACTCTTGGATTTGCCCTTCTCGCACCACCGGCAAGATACCTTGCCACCTTACTCTGTGATTATTATATTCTTATTTTTAGTTGTTATTTTTAGCATTTTGTTTCGTGATATTTAAACTGTGCTTCCAAGTCACACTTGGGTGCAAGCGACTCTATCGGTCGTTTTTCTTGCTTTATTTATTCTCTTGCATTTGACTTAGTTTATTGACCCTCCATTGATGTTGAGGTATTGGTATATCTCATACGGCCTTGACACTTGTTGTATCACGTGATGTGAGTCACATGTAGGAAACGTTTCTGCATAGTCGGCTGGCCACCGATACGTATGGAGCGTGCGACGGATAGGAGTAACTGCCAATAGTATTGCATGTTAGAAGACTTGGCGGTTACTAGAGGTTCATATCAGTCATGGAGATGATGATACTAGGCATTGGGTGGGGAGAACAATACCTGATGTATGGGCTTCTTTACACTTCCATGATTACCTGTGCGCTCCTCCGGAGATGCAGGCTCCAGGCGCCCTCTGACATTTTCCAGAGCGTTATGGACGTAGCCCCTTGCACATGGTGCCCTCTGACGCTTCCCGAGCGTTATGGACGTTGGCCCCTGGTACCCTTTATGGGAACTATACCGATCCCATTTATAGCCAGGGCTCATACGTCGAAGGATTGTATCTCAACTGCATATTCACAGTAGAATGGTCAGGACCCGATTGCATGCATACCTTTTTCTAATTATATTATCACAGTTTATATGGCATGGTGTTTTCTTGTATCTTGCTATGTCCCCTGAGGACCTGGTTATCTCTCCAGGTTTAGACGATTTTCCACAGGAGTACGGAGCGGCATTGGAGCTATCCAACATTTATGACGAGACAGTGCCTACTGATTTCTAGTTTATTCTATATTTGAGATAGTTGTAGACATTATTTTACATCTCTTTTCTTTCTATTTTGCGGAGGCTGGACTCCGATCTTGTGAGACTATTTTTCATAGCTGTTTGGAGTGAGTATGTTCACCCGACTATCTTTTGATACTCTGCTTTATTCATTTGGACTTTATTATCTTCTGTGTTGAGCTATGATGAGATTAGATATGTTATTCTGGCCTGTGATTATTTTTATTTACAGCTTATGTGCATATATGAGGATTCCATATATTGTAGTATTCTTCGTATAGGTGCAGCGGGCATGTTCACGTACTTGGTCCTATGTATTTTGGGACTGGGGCATTACATGTTTTTGTGGTGGCCCATGCAGGTCGATTTAATCTTGTTGGGTTACATGACTGTGCCCAACAAGCCTGCATATAGGAATAGGAATATCTCATCCAGAACTACTACTATCTCTTGACTTCCAATCTTTTCGAAATTTCCTTGATTATTCGTTTACTTCATATCTAATCTTTTCCAATATCAAATTATCTTTCTCGTACCAACAGTATGAATCTACGAAGCGGACGCACTTCTGCCTTGGCCCTCACATCTGGTGAGGAGACTACTCCGGAAGGACAAAATCCTCCCATGACTCAAGCAACACCCTACCAATCAGGACTGTCACAGCCTACTACGACACCGACGACAGAGTACCCAGAGGTCGCAGCACCCCCAGGCAGCCAGGCTGGGCAGACCACTACCATACCACCGGGTGGGAATATACCATTGCCACCACCACCATTCCCTCAGCAGTTTCCCCCACAGTCGGGACCTCAGATGCCTCCACCACCGACTGATGGGAGCCCTACTACTCAGTTTATGTATACCATGATGCAGGCTCAGTGGCAGCAGACTGAGCTGATGAGACAGACGATGATGGCAGCTATGGTTAGACCTCTACCACCACCTCCAGCACCAGTACCAGCACCGGCTCTGCATCCCTATGAAGGCTCTATCAAGAATTTCACAGATATGAACCCCAAGGCCTTTAGAGGGACGGAGAAGCCATTAGAGGTGTCACAGTGGCTTATTAGTACCGAAAAGCTACTGAAGGCTTCCCAGTTGCCAGCTCGAGATTGGATGACAGCAGTGGACCTGCTGTTAGAAGATAATGCTCACCACTGGTGGAAGGCGGAAGAGAGACGATTAGGCACTGGGATCACCTGGAAGCAGTTCTATGATGCATTTTATGAGAGATTCTTCCCTATTCATGTTCGAGATGGTCTCTACGACCAGTTTCTCCATCTGAAGCAAGGGAATATGACAGTTGATGAGTATGACTCGGAGTTCAATCGCCTGAGTCGATTTGGTGCGGGATTGATTCCGACAGAGTTAGAGAAGGCGAAGAGATTTTACCAGGGGCTTGCACCAGAGCTCAAGTCTTATACGACTACCCAGTCTCGAGTCTCCCATTCAGCTATCTTGGAAGAAGCTCGTGCTTAGGAGATTCTTCGCAAGGAACAGCAGCAGACATCGAGACGCCATACCCCAGCAGTTCTACCAGCCCGAGCCACTCAGAGTGGACCTATTATGAGGACCACAGGACAGTTCCAACAGAGGCCCTCACATTATCAGAAGCCCGTTTGCCATTACTGCGGAAAACAAGGACATCTCCAGAGCGACTGCAGGACTCGCCTCGGATTATGCTTGAGAAGTGGATCCAATCAGCACATACTCAAGGATTGTCCGGAGTAACATGCAATGGTACAAGTTCGACAAAACCCGAGACCCATAGCCCCAGCTCTTCCAGCACTACGGCCTGTAGCAGGAGCACCTCGTCCACCATTGCCTCCCCAAGGCGTACAGTACAACCAGGCCAGAGCTTAGGGCCCGGGACAGAATCTTGGGCAGGCATTCTCACTTGTTGTTGAGGATATAGAGACAGAGACGAAGGTCATAGCAGGTATGGTTTTAGTTGCATCTTTTCTCGCTATTACATTATTTGATACTGGAGCCACACATTCATTTATAGCCACTAGTTTTGCCACTAGACATAGCATTCCCATCACACCCTTAGCTAAGAATGTTAAAATCCTCAATGGAGGAGGAGTTGTACCTGTTAGTGGTGTTTGTAGACTTTGTCCTGTAGTGATAAATGGCAGAGAGATGATGGCAAGACTTCTTGTATTCCCTATGCCGACATTTGATGTGGTTCTTGGAATGGACTGGTTGAGCCAGCATTTCGCTCTCATAGACTGCCATAGAAGCAGTATTATCTTTAGACCACCGAATGCGGCAGAGTTTGAGTTCACCAAAGAAGACGGAGAGAGTTGTGATGCACCCACATCGGGAACTCACATGATGATGCATGACACCCCTCAGCACCCTATTATCATCGAGTTCGAGGTTGTATTCCCCGAGGAATTGCCAGGACTACCACCTGACCGAGATATTGAGTTTTCTATTGAGCTTATTCCAGGAGCCGAACCTATTTCATCTCGAGTATATCGTCTGGCACCCAAGGAGTTGGTAGAGATGAAGACGCAGATTGATGACTTATTAGAGAAGGGATTTATTCGTGCCAGTGCGTCACCATGGGGAGCACCCGTTCTTTTTGTATCCAAGAAAGACGGGACAGTGCGCATGTGCATCGACTACAGAGCATTGAATGCAGTGACGGTGAAGAACAAGTATCCCTTGCCGCGATAGACTATCTATTCGATCAACTGAGTGGAGAAAAAGTATTCTCCAAGATTGACTTACGATCAGGCTATCACCAATTGAAGGTTCGGAAGGAAGACATTGCAAAGACGGCCTTTAGATCGAGGTATGGACACTACGAGTTCTTGGTCATGTCTTTCGGTTTGACCAATGCACCCGTAATTTTCATGAATTTAATGAACAAGATCTTTCACCAATACTTGGACAAATTTGTAGTAGTCTTTATAGACGATATCTTGATTTACTCCAAGAGCCAAGAGGAGCATGAGCAGCATCTATGGATAGTTTTGGGAACATTGAGGAACGAGAGACTCTTTGCGAAGCTTAGCAAGTATGATTTCTTTCTCAAGGAGGTATCATTCCTTGGTCATATTGTTACAGGCGATGGTATATCAGTAGACCCAGAGAAGATCACAGCAGTCAAATCATGGCCCGCTCCCACAACAGCTTCTGAAGTAAGAAGTTTCCTCGGACTTGCGGGTTACTTCCGACGGTTCGTAGAAGATTTCTCTCGAATAGCGGGGCCTATGACTCGATTAACTTGCAAGGATCAGGAGTTTGTATGGACAGACGAGTGTCAAGCCGCTTGTGACAAATTGAAGAAGCGATTGACCACAGCACCGATCTTGACACTACCATCGGGCCCAGGAGGATTTGTGATCTACAACGACGGATCCGGGAAGGGATTAGGATGTGTATTGATACAACACGGTCGGGTAGTAGCATATGCATCTCGACAGTTGAGAGTGCATGAGAAGAATTATCCGACCCACGATCTATAGCTCGCAGCGGTTATCTTTGCTTTGAAGCTATGGAGACACTACTTGTACGTTGAGAAGGTTGATATCTACACTGATCATAAGAGCCTCAAGTATGTGTTCACACAAAAAGAGTTGAATATGAGACAGCGTCGTTGGTTGGAGTTGATGAAGGATTATGAGATCGAGCTTCATTATCATCCGGGCAAGGCTAATGTCGTGGCAGACGTATTGAGCCGTAAGCCCATGGCACACTTTTTGACTACACAGAAGGAATTGATTAGAGACTTGGAGCAGCTTGGTATTGAGGAAGTATTACCTGGAGCAGACGACGTATTAGCCAACCTTCAAGTGCAATCATCACTGGTAGAGCGCATCAAGGCAGCATTGTCTAATGATGCTAGATTTCGACGGCTGAAAGAGAGGACTGAAGCAGAAGAGCAGACAGGTTTGAGGATCCATCCAGATGGGACACTGCGATGTGGTGATCGCATTTATGTACCCAATAGAGATCTACGGTAGGAGCTGATGGCCGAGGCTCACAGTTAGACTTACTCTATTCATCCCGGAGGGACCAAGATGTATCGTGACTTACGACAGTATTATTGGTGGCATGGAATGAAGCGAGAGATAGCTCATTTCGTTGCCAAGTGCTTAGTATGCCAACAAGTTAAGGCGGAGCACCAGAGGACGGCCGGATTATTGTAGCCGCTACCCATTCTCGAGTGGAAGTGGGAGCACATTACTATGGATTTCGTCACGGGTTTTCCTCGGAGTCCTACAGGACGTGACGCAGTATGGATGATTATTGATAGACTTATGAAGTCAGCCCATTTCTTACCTTTTAGAGTGGGCCAGTCGACAGAGGTATTGGCAGAGATGTATATGGAGCAGATTGTGAGATTGCATGGTGTGCCTGTTAGTATTGTGTCGGACCGTGACTCGAGATTTACTTTGCATTTTTGGAGGAGCATACAAGAGAGTTTGGGAACTCGATTGAAGTTTAGCACATCGTATCATCCGCAGACAGATGGCCAGTCGGAGCGTACCATTCAGACGCTAGAGGATATGCTGAGAGCGTGTATGCTTGATTTTGGCGGTTCGTGGGAGGACCATCTTCATCTTGTTGAGTTTTCCTACAACAATATCTATCAAGCGAGCATTCAAATGGTTCCGTTTGAAGCATTGTATGGTAGGAAGTGTCGGTCTCCTGTTTGTTGGAGCGACATAGGAGAGCGATAGCTATTCGAACTCGAGTTGGTCTTGAGCATAGTAGAGACAGTGAAGAAGATTCAGGACCACCTGCGAGCAGTGCAGGATCGTCAGAAGCAGTGGACAGATAATCGTCGTCGACCCTTGAAGTTCAAAGAGGGTGACCATGTGTTCTTGAAGATGTCCCCCACTAGAGGCACGATTCGATTCGGAGGACGTGGCAAGTTGAGTCCAAGGTACATCGGCCCATTCGATGTCTTGGAACGTGTTGGAGAGGTTGCATACAGATTGGCACTGCCACCGTCGCTAGAGGGAGTGCATGACGTATTTCACGTGTCACAGCTGAGGTGGTACGTGGCAGACAGCAATCATGTACTTAATCACTCCGAGATCACAGTTGGACCGAGTTTGTCGTACGAAGAGCAACCAGTAGGTATCCTCGATCGTCGAGGGAAGGTGCTACGGAATCAATCAATTCCATTGGTTCGCGTGGCATGGAAGCATCACTCGCCAGGGGAGTCTACTTGGGAGCGCGAGGACGACATCCGAAACTGCTACCCGCAGTTGTTCGAAGACGAAGGTATGTCTTGCATTTATATTTTCATGCATTGCATTTGATCTCCCGACCATAGTTTAATTTCGAGGACGAAATTTTCTTTAAGTTGGGTAGGATGTAAAACCCCAATAATTTTTAAATATTTTAGTGCTTTAAAAACTATTTTTGTATTATTTAGAATTAATTGGTATGTGTACGTAATCATAGACGTATATAATATATGCATGTTTGTGGGCTTGATATTTTAAATACTACTAAATATAGCTCCCTTGTTTACAAAATATTTTTGTTACTTAATCTAGAATTTTTGAAATTTTTCTTGTGATTTTATACATACATATATATATATATATATATATATATATATATATATATATATATATATATATATATATATAGTTTTTGTAAAAAAAAAGGAAATGATAGTGGCCGAACCCCCACTATCAGCAGCAGCAGCTGCGAGGGGACCCGACCCCTAACCCACTCCACACACATGGCCCGACCCCACCTCCTAACACTTAACATAGCAGCTACAGCTTCTATGGTGAAACCGAGCACCACTCGGATTAAAACCCGGCAATATGTATTTTTCCTATTACGAATAGGAATGCAAACAGCGGCTTGGTATATATATATTTACCCGCAACAAACCAAACCCTAACTCCTTCCGATCTCTTCTCCACCTCGACCCTAAGGCCGCCGACCTCCCCGCGCACACCCCAGGCACCGAACAACCACCGCGCCACCGCCAGGATCGCCGGAGCGCCGCCCCCAGGCCCCAACCGACCCCCGTTCAGGAACTCGACAACAAGGTACCCCTCTTTTTCGGCCTTGATTACTTCTTGAACGTTTGATCATTTTGTGATTCGAAAGATGCTACGTGTAGGCAATGTAACCCTCTTTGATTCCCTTCAAAGGGAATCAGCTATAACCCTTTGGTTTGACAAGTAACTCGATGCAAAGTCGAGTAAAATCCTGTCGAAAACAGAATTTGAATCCAGTTTCAAACCACCACTTAGAAGCCGAATTCTTAACTGTGTGTCGAGATTTTTCAAAAACTAATTGAACATGTGTGAAGACAACATAACTCCGATTGAAACGCAACTTGTAGATCTATATTTCGATTTCTGTGTGAGTATTAAATCAGTGTTGAACTTGTGAGAAAAACTACTTCGAAATGCATTAAAATTCTGGAATTTTGTCTGATACGACGTACGCCCCGACAAATCGGGCGACATGGTCATGCACTATATGCATCGAAAGGTGTATTATGGACGTTGCGGACGTGTGGGAACTGACGAAACTCATATTCGTCGCGTATGCGCGACGAAATCAACGCGTATCCGTCGAGATACCCCCGTATCGACGTTTTGCAAACTTGCCCATAACTTCGTGTACAGTCGTCGAATCGAGACGAAACTTGGGCCAACAGGGCCGGATCGAAATTCTGGTCCTGCATGCCAAGTTTGGTTTGATTTTGAGAAGGTCGAATCGGAACCCATTTTTGGCGGGCCCGCGACCCACTCAAACGGGCGATTTTGTACACGGCTCATCGGAATCCAAAACTGGACATACCGTTGAGTTCCTCTCCTCAAACTGAAACCGTAGACATATAGTTTGACGACTTTAGAGACCATAGACTTTGGCACGTATTTCGGTGCAAAGCGGGTCTAACGGCAGATATCGTTTTGACCCAAAATTACGATTTTGCTCCTGTTCCAGAATTTGACTTTTGGACAGGCGTTTCCTAGGTATATCTTGTTCACCGAGATCATTTTTGATATTTGTTTTAGCGTTTGGAGTCATCTGTGATTTGTGAGTTTTGTGCTGACACTTGCTACTCTTGGATTTGCCCTTCTCGCACCACAGGCAAGATACCTTGCCACCTTACTCTGTAATTATTATATTCTTATTTTTAGTTGTTATTTTCAGAATTTTGTTTCGTGATATTTAAACTGTGCGTCCAAGTCACACTTGGGTGCAAGCGACTCTATCGGTCGTTTATCTTGCTTTATTTATTCTCTTGCATTTGACTTAGTTTATTGATCCCCCATTGATGTTGAGGTATTGGTATATCTCATACGGCCTTGACACTTGTTGTATCACGTGATGTGAGTCACATGTAGGACACGTTTTTGCGTAGTCGGCTGGCCACCGATACGTGTGGAGCGTGCGACGGATAGGAGTAACTGCCAATAGTATTGCATATTAGAAGACTTGGCGGTTACTAGAGGTTCATATCAGTCATGGAGATGATGATACTAGATATTGGGTGGGGAGAACAATACCTGACGTATGGGCTTCTTTACACTTCCATGATTACCTGTGCGCTCCTCCGGAGACGCAGGCTCCAGGCGCCCTCTGACGTTTCCCAGAGCGTTATGGACGTAGCCCCTTGCACATGGTGCCCTCTGACGCTTCCCGAACGTTATGGACGTAGGCTCCTGGTACCCTTTATGGGAACTATGTCGATCCTATTTACAGCCAGGGCTCATGCGTCGAAGGATTGTATCTCAATTGCATATTCACAGTAGAATGGTCAGGACCCGATTGCATGCATACCTTTCTCTTATTATATTATCACAGTTTATATGGCATGGTGTTTTCTTGTATCTTGCTATGTCTCCTGAGGACCTGGTTATCTCTCCAGGTTTAGACAATTTTCTACAGGAGTACGGAGCGGCATTAGAGCTATCCTACATTGATGACGAGGCAGTGCCTACTGATTTCTAGTTTATTCTATATTTGAGACAGTTGTAGACATTATTTTACATCTTTTTTCTTTCTATTTTGCGGAGGCTGGACTCCGATCTTGTGAGACTATTTTTCATAGCTGTTTGGAATGAGTATATTCACTCGGCTATCATTTGATACTCTGCTTTATTCATTTGGACTTTATTATCTTTTGTGTTGAGCTGTGATGAGATTAGATATGTTATTCTGGCCTGTGATTATTTTTATTTACAGCTTATGTACATATATGAGGATTCCATATATTGGAGTATTCTTCGTATAGGTGCAGCTGGCATGTTCACGTACTTGATCCTATGTATTTTGGGACTGGGGCGTTACAAAAAGAGATGCTATATGGGTTATAGTTGACAGACTCACGAAGGTAGCTCATTTTCTTTCTTTCAGAATTGGTCAGTCAACAGATCAGCTTGCAGAGATGTACCTCAGGCAGATTGTATGGAGTGCCAGTCAGTATCATATCCGACAGAGATTTCAGATTATATCTTACTTTTGGCGGAGTCTTCAGAAGAGTCTGGGGACTCGTCTCAAATTCAGTACGGCTTATCATCTGCACACAGATAGTTAGTCAGAGCGCATAATTCAAACTCTTGAAGATACGCTACGATCATGTACAATGGACTTCGGTAGTTCGTAGGAAGATCACCTGCATCTCGTGAAGTTCTCTTACAATAACAGTTTCCATACAAGTATCCAGATGGCGCTCTTTGAGGCCTTGTACGGCAGGAAGTACAGATCCCCGTTAGCATGGGATGATATAGGCGAGAGGTAGATGCTTGGTCCAGAGATGATTGTACAGACTGTTGAGGTTGTCAGACAAGTTAGGGATCATCTTCGAGTTGCAAAAGATCGCCAGCGTCATTGGGCCGATTCTCATCGGCATTCCCTTGAATTTTCTATCGGCGATCACGTATTCCTTAGGATCTCGTCTACCCGTAGAGTCATTCGATTCGGCGTACAAAAAAAGCTTAGTCCTAGGTATATAGGGTCGTTCGACATTCTTGAGCAAGTCGGTAATGTGTCCTATTGTCTCGCTCTTCCACTGTCGTTACGTGGGGTACATGATGTCTTCCATGTATCCCAATTGCGACGGTATATACCGAATCTGAGTTATGTTCTTGATCATTCGAAATTGGTTGTTGGTTCCAACCTTTCGTATGAGGAAAGATCCATATGCATATTGGACCAGAGAGAGAAGATACTCAAGAAAAAGACTATTAGTCTAGTCCGTGTTGCTTGCGATCGTCACTCTTTGGGTGAGTCAACGTGGAAACGTGAGGATGATATCCGATCGCGATATCCATACCTGTTTGACTCATAAGGTATAATGTCTTCCTTATGCCTTATGCTTTAATCCCTTGCTTGTATGAATGATTGCTTGATCGACTGCTAGTCGTAGATTATTCGTGATTAGTATAGCTTGTCCTGACATCTCTAGCCTCTTGATTAAATTTCGAGGATGAAATTCTTTTAAGGTAAGTAGAGTTGTCACTCCCGTTTTCCGTTATAAGTATTTTTAGTATATGTGTACTGATTTCCGACCTGTATTTCGACTTATCTAGCATAGCTTGGCTTGGTTTGGTCTTGGTTTAACTTGGTTTAGCTTGGCTTAGTTTATTTTGGTTTTGGTTAGAGATGGAGAGGATTGATATAAATATCAACTCTACTCTCTCTCTCTTCATTATTTTCTTTACTTCTTCATTAACTTCTTCTTCCTCTATTAATTCTCTCCAACCACCTTAGGCAACTGCAATTTGCTTCATGGAGGACTCAATTTTATTTGTTCCATTGTCTTCCCTACAAACTTCTAAGACTATTTAGTACTTAGCTTTTTTGGTTTTGGAGGATTAATTCTTGTAAATCTAAGTTTTTTTAAATCTTGCTTTTCTTGGGTTTTGATTTGTCAAACTTTATTATTTTCATGTTTTAATTGTTCTATGTTGTAAAGAATTTGATTCTACCCAAAATGGACCTTTGAAAATCCGAATTTTGATTTATTTTGAGTGTTTTATGGACTTTGAAAGTTCATGGGTTCCATGGTTCTTCTTCTCGGGTTGGAGAAGAAGAACAGTGCGTGGACGCATGGCATATTATGTGCCCACAGTGACTTCAGCCTCGGGCACATAGCTCTTTATATGCGCCCAAGCTCCCTGCCTTCCTCAGTGTGGGTGCATGGCTTTATATGCGCCAATGACTTTTTGTTGCTTATGCACCTAAACTTCAGATATGTGTTAAGTCATAGTGTCCCTTTGCTGTAGGCGCATAGCCTTTATTATGTGCCCACATAGCTGGTATAGATGACTCCTGACTTAGTTTCCCATTGCCCCCTGCCTCACTCATGTGGGCGCATAGAACATAGGCGCATGCATGTGGACGCGTAGGCCATGGGCGCTTGCACTCTCTTGTGCATTCCTTGCATAGCATATGCCCTACATGATGTGTTTAGTCCTAGGCGCATACATGTGGGCGCATGCCCTTAGGCACATAGCCTTGGACGCATGCCACTCTCAGCATATCCATTTTTTGGTGCATGCTCTTTATGACACCCCATTGACCCCTTGTGCCATCTCTTACAAATATATGTACTATCCCCACGGTCCTTTGTGTAAGTTGTGACTTTGTTCGTACTCTTTACTTGACTGGTCCTATAACATTATTTTTCATGTTGTACATGTACTCTGAGCATTAAACACGATCTTGGTGTGGCACGCAAACTCTCTAACAACTCCTTGATAATGGCCCACCATGGTGCACTTGTAAGCCCCCTGAATTTAGGGCTTATTTTTTTCATTTTTATAAATCAATTATTTGCAATAGATATTATTATTTGATTTAATATCCTTTACCGTGACTTTGACTTCTGGAGCGTCAGGGATGCCAATCTCTGGAAACTCCCTTCATCAGTGTGTAGTAGACAAGATTATCTTCATGTTGATATATCATGTTCCATCCAAACTTGTTCCCTTGTACTCTTTTTGCTTTGCACAACTTGAGGTCAATTTAGACCATTTGATCGTTGATTAATTATTAATTGATTTTCCCACTTTTATTCTTGATCATCATATGCACATTACCGTGAATTTTAATTTGGGAGCACAAGACCAGTCGTTTTCTCAAAACCAACTCCTCATATATGATCTACTCGAGACACTCTTCACCCATGGCCTTTGTGTCCCACTCAAACACACCATCTTGTGCTTTATTTGCTTCGTACAACTTTTGGGTCAATTTAGGCCAATTAATTATCCACCGTAATTTGTGACCTGACTTCCAATTTAATTTTGGGACCCGACATCGACCCCAACCCGTCAACCCCAAATATGGACATGGACCATATGAAGCCTACTACCCGTATGATATTCGTGTCCCATTTATTTGAGCCCCCACATGCTACTTATTTACCCATGATCATAAACACTTATTTAAATTCAATTACTGCACCATATCCGATTTTGACCCGACCCGGCTCAACCGAACCCAGTCCAAGCTTCAAGTTACCCTCTCTCATGACATCCTCACTCACTTTGCCCTTGAAAAATATTAAATACCCTGTCTAACTATTTTTTATATTTAATGGAAAATTCCTTTATTAAAAATTCCTAGGAAAAATTTAATTCCCCATTTTAATCCTAGCATTTGATCTACCCCAACTCATCACCACCCTCCATTTCCTACACAACACAAACGCACACACCCCCATGGATAGGCCGGCCCTAATTTCTAGGTAGAGTATATCGATCTCTCCTCCCTTTAATTACTCACACACACACAATTAATTCTCTCTCTCACTTCCTAAATAATACTAGACAGCAGCTCCCCCACCATTCACCTGATCTCCCCACAGCCCCTTGGCCGACCCATGGCCGAGCCCCCATGGCTGGCCGAGCTTCTCCCTGACTTTTCCTCTCCTCCTTCTCACTTCACGATCATCATCACCATTCACTACCACACACCACCATCACCACCAGCCCTTCACTAGCACTTCGCCGCCACCACTGAGTTCCACCACCACCGTTGCCATGCCCAGTCAGGTCGGGCATCGCCGCCGCCGCCACAGCGCCAGGCCGTGTGGTGCAGGCGCCGGCACCGGCGCCACGGTCGCCATGGCCGGCCACCCCCTCGCCGAGCGACCCTAGGTACCTTTCCGTGGCGGCCACCATCCTCCGGGATGGGCCGCCTAGGCATTTCATGCGTTTGGCACGGATTTCCGTCGGCGCGAGCTCGGAATGGATTCGGAAATGGCGTTTCGTCGCAGCGACTTCGCACATGTTTTCCGCAAAATCCGACCGTTGGATCGACGATTTTTTTGCTCCGTCTTAATCCCCTCAATTTTTGTCCATTAATTTTATCGTTTGATACATCAAAACCGGCCACCAAGTTGACCATTTAAATTATGTTATTTTTGGACAGTTTTACGGAACCAACTTCGTCAGTTCTTATCTCCTCCATCGTAGCTCCGTCTGGCGTGCTACTGGTTCCTATGCACAGCTGGTATAACCCTCTTCCTACCCCTCCAGTTTTATTTCATTATGAGCACGTTTGATTGGTTGAATTCGACGCCAAAGTTGGCCGTCCAAATTCATAATTTCCAAGTTGTTAAATTCTATTTTTGAACTCGGGACTCTGAATTCAATTTTTGACACCACCTATAGACTCGTGGCGTCGTTATGGCACGTTTTTATATATAATTTGTTAGATTTGGAGGACGTGGGCCCTGGCACGTATTTCGGTGCAAAACAGGCCCCACAGTCCGGGTCAACGGACTTTTTGACGCCGACTCATCGGAATCCAATTCTGGATATACCGTTGAGTTTGTATCGTCATTCTGAACTCATTGACATATAATTTGCTAGGTTTTAGTGGACATTGGTTCCGGCATGCATTTCGGTGGAAGTTGGATACCAATATCCGGGTCAAAGGGTCATTTTGAGATCGGCTCATCGGAATCCAAGTCTAGAGATACCGTTGAGTTCCTATCGTCATTCTGGACTCGTTGACAAATAATTTGCTAAATTTTAAGGACATTGACTCCGACACACTTTTCCGTGCAAATCGGAATTTTAATGTCCTGGTCAATAGACCAATTTGAGATCGGGTCAACGGAATCCAATTCTAGATATACCGTTGGGTTCGTATCGTCATTCTGGATTCGTGAACATACAATTTGTTAGGTTTAGTGGACTAGTATTCTTGTACGTTTTTCGTGCAAAGCGGGTCCGACACGGACACCGTTTTGACCCAAAATTACCTTTTTGCCCCTGTGTCCAAATTAGACTTATGGATAGGCTATCCTAGCTGATTTGACCATTCTGGACACGTTAGTAATGTTTGTTTCATCATCCGATAATGTTTGTAGATATTTTCTCTGTGTATTAACCTTTTATTATAATTAATTCTTATTAAGTTCGAATTTCGGAATTAGTACAACGAAACTGAGATCAGTCGATTCCAGTGATCTCACATCGCTGAAATTGGCAAGATGATCATGTGGATCACTGTGATAAGATTATTAATCTTACCGTTGATTATCTTATCTCGATTTACGTGTCGTAGGTTTTGATGTACAAATAACGAGGTACAACTTGATGTTTTAATTCTTAGATTAGAGTTGATCCTGTTTGACCAAGATATATGGTATCTTAGTAGGTAAATATTAGGAATAGTATGCTTAGGCTAGTTTTGACCTTGGTTGACCAAGTTTGACTGCTTTGACCAAAAGTCAACACTTGGCCTAGAAATGTCTAGAAATTGACCAGAGTTGAGCAGTTGACCAAAAGTCAACAGTTGGTCAACATTAGCCTAGTTTGATCTACTGTTGACCAGTTGATCAAAAGTCAACTGTAAGTCAACCTTTGACCAAGTTTGACCTAATTTGACTTGGTTTGACTTCTTGTGACCTAGTTTGACCTAGTGTGACTCATTGTGACCTAGTTTGACTTAGTTAGACTGAAATTGACCTAGATTACATAGCTTACACTATATAATCCTACCTGACACTGTTGAACCCTAATTAGCTTATATATATCTCATCATTAGGTTTGTGGCATCACTCTGAGCATCGATCCCATTTGACAGCTCAGGACCGCATGCGAGCACATTCACTGATAGTTTTCATTGTCTTGATATCTGCTATATCCGATTCAGTTGTAGTATCTTACTCGATTTCCAGTCACGATAGTTCATGGACTAGTATATGTTGGATCATTTCATGAGATGTCGTTCCTGGATTTCTTGGTATATTGGTACTGTCTTATTCCCTGTACTTGTATATACACCGATTCCTAAGGGGACTTGCTACCCTCTTATGGAATCCCGTGTCATGACGTATTATGTCCAGATTCATTATACTATTCGGGGATGGGGAATTATTAGGGGCTATGTGATCAAAGTCTCCTGTCACTATATTCATTTGCTTGCGCCACTCTTCCCTCATGTAGGGTGTAGCGAGATCTTATTCATGTGCTCGTTATCCAGGTTGGCCGGCATGACCCTTTTCAGAGATTTTTTTTGTGATTGTCGGGCCAAGTGGATAGCTTGTCCTGTAACATTTCCCAAGCCGATCACATAACGCTCTAATAATTCAAGTCATATTTTATATTTATTTATCATAGAAGGCTAAGTTCTATTCGGAAGAAGGGTTACAACCCCGGTCCTTGTTTGGTTTACTGGTTGTAACTCGGCTTTCGAATAGTTCCCAAGTCATCCTATATATTGTCGTCCTATTCCGTACTCACATTCTGTTATATATTTCCTGTTGGTTTTTGTCTTGTATTTTACATGTTCTACATGCTCTTATGCTATAGCTTGATTGGTGGCAAAGTTCTATTCGGAAGAAGGGTTACAACCCCGGTCCTTGTTTGGTTTAAGGGTTGTAGCTCGGCTTTCGAATGGCTCCCAAGCCTTCCCATGTCTTTGTCTTGTATTTAATTATACTGTCTCTTATAGAATTTGTCAATTCATATGGAACTGCTGTTAGTCTTTGTACTTGCTTATTTTTCTGACAGGATAACCATTGATGTTTACAGAGTACATGTTAGCTGAGTGCTCTACCTTTTACGGGTATGGCCAGGATAGAATTTGATGAGACATTACCTCTGGATCTCCAGCAGGATCCATTGGTAGTGGAAGAAACACCATTAGTTTAGATTAGTCATTTTCATTTATATTTATTCTCTGGAGTACTGTATTTGAGATTTGGGATGTTTCTGGATTTGTGTTATCTTAGATACTTAGAACTCTATCTGGTTGTATCTCTGTGGTTTCATTTTATTTTATATCTATCTATCGTTTATCGTATTCTACCTTAGATGTGATTGTGACTGTATTTGCTATGTCACCTCCATTCGGAGTATATATACTGTACAGGTACCCTTATATTTTGTCTAATTGTAGTATTTATAGACGACCTATACAGCGTTCTACCGTCGATACTGCGGGGTAGGCTGGACGTAACCACGTACTCGTGTCCCTAATCAGGGTGCGGGTCGTGACAGCACTTACATGAACACAATATGACAATGTGACTTTACATGATAACTCTTAATAGTGACCCATCGTGGTGCACTCTTGACAAGAAACATGACATGAATAGACTTGATAGTGGCCCGCTAAGGCGCACTCTTGACAAGTAATCTTAACAAGTAACCTAACATGATAATCTTGATGTGTTGTTGCGAAGGCTATCTCAACTTGCTAAGTAAATCTTGTCTTGACACCATGGGTGATGATTCTTGAATGTGCTCATATAAGCTACCAGTCTCATCTCTCATCATGTCTAGGACTTGCATCCCTGGTTACCACGGTCAGTGATTCATATTGAATATGACGAGGTTAATAACTAGATTGATCAAGTAGTTCATATAGAGAGATGTTTCCAGTTACAAGCGATCTCGTTATCCCAGTCACACCTGTCACTCCCGTTTCCTATTATACGTATTTTTCAGGATACGTATACGAATTTCTGATAATTTTTAAATGGCCCGTATTTTAACTTATCTTGCTTAGCTTAGCCTTGGTTTAAATCTTAACTTGATTGGTTCAACTTGGTTCAACTTGACTTGGCTTGGCTTGGTTTATTTTGGGTTAAAATGAGAGGGGTTGCTATATAAGTCAACTTCTTCTCTCTCCTCCATTATTTTGCATTTACTTCTTCATCTTCTTTATTTACTCCTCCCACCTACCAAGCCTAGGCAAGTGCAACTTACTTTATGATGGATCTCAAGTTTTGTTGTTCCATTCTCTTTTTTACTTGATTCTAACCCTCTTTAGAACTTGGCATTTTTGGATTTAATGGATGGATTTTTGTAGATCTAAGTTTGTAACTTTTCGGTTTTCTTGGTTTTGATCTCAAAAACTTGGTTATTTTTGAAAACTAATGGTTCTATGTTGTAGAGAATTCAATTTCATGCAGTTTTGGCTTTTGTTTTCCTTGATTTCGATTTCAGATGAGGAAGTTATGGCCATGGCAAGTTTTCAGAACTTTTATGGCTGAACTTGCTGATTGGGGACGATGACCCCCATGCGCCCGGGAGGCCATGCGCCGGGAGGCCATGCGCTGTGAAGTCCCAGAAATGCATCCCATAACTCCGAGCGTTTCATGCGCGTAGGTTCTTTACGCGCATGTACTAAAGACGCAACGTGAGTTTCCCATGCGTGGATGTGCAGGAATTCCCACACGTGGATGTACAGGAATTCCCACGCACGGATGTGCAGGAATTTCTATGCACGGATGTGTAGGAATTCTCACGCACGGATGTGCAGGAATTCCCACGCGCGGATGTACAGGAATTCTCACGCGCGGATGTGCAGGAATTCCCATGCGCGGATGGAATTCCCACACGCAGATGTGCAGAAATTCCCATGCGCGGATGTGCAGGAATTCCCATGCACGGATGTGCAGGAATTCCCATGCACGGATGTACAGGAATTCCCAGGCGCACGGATGTGTAGGAATTCCTACGCACGGATGTGCAGGAATTCCCACGCGCGGATGTGCAGGAATTCCTATGCGTAGATGTGCAGGAATTCCCACGCGCAGATGTGCAGGAATTCCCACACACGGATGTGCAGGAATTCCCACGCGCAGATGTGCAGGAATCCCATGCGTCGGAATTGCACTATTTTACTGTTTTTGCCTGTTTAAGTTGTTTTGTAGCTAGAATCTTGAAAAACTCAAAACATAAAAGTTGTCGATCTTTTCTTTGGCTTCAAGAATATGTCACTAGTTATTTTATGCAAGTTTCTCTAATTCATGATAATGTAAGAATAGAACATGATAGTGGCCCGCTGTGACACACTCTTGACAAGTAAACTGACATGATATATCTCGACATGCTGCTATGACAGCTAGCCTGACATGACAAGTATAAAAGACCAGGACACCGAGGACGATTATGTTTGTACAAATAAACTGGTACTGTCTTACATCATGTCTAGGATGGGGATCCCTGAGTACCACGGTCAGGGGTACCTACTAAAATTTACTAAGGCTAATTAACTAGAATGATTCAGTAGTCATGAAGAGATTTTCCCAGCTACAGGTAATTCCGTTATCTGTATACACTAAGTGGACTTGTAGCCTACCGATGAATAGAAAACATTTCCAGCACACCGTCAAGTGTTGCACCCTTCTTAAATGGACATTCGACCTGGATACCTGGATGGGCTGCAGGACTTGTGGCTGTGGGATGATCTCATTGTATCTTGCTAGTAATTAGACTTGTAATAACCCTAGTTAGTTAAAGTATCAAGCCGTACTCCTTGCTAGGCCGTGATTGATTGAATGAAGTCTAGCCCAGCTTCGACTTGTCCTGATCCTGTACAAGAATGTGACAGGACATGACTTATTATGCTTGCCTTAAAAATAACGATCGGGGGACCAGTTTTCAGGAGAAGGGTTATAACCTCGGTCCTTGTTTGGTTTAAGGGTTGTAACCTGGCGCCCGGAGCAGTTCTGTGTCTTCTCTTTATTTATTGTCTTATTGTACCCCATGCCATGCTCGTCATATTTTACCTTACTTCAATAGCATGATTATCTATACTGGCCTTAACAATAAAGATCAGGGGACCAGTTCTGTTCAGACGAAGGGTTACAACCCCGGTCCTTGTTTGGTTTAAGGGTTGTAACCTGGTTCCCGGAGCAGTTCTGTGTCTTCTCTTCGTTTATTATCTTATTACCCTATCAGCTGTATTTGAGACGGGATCCTATTTAGGTGAAGGACTGCAACCCCGGTCCTTGTTTGGTTTAAGGGTTGCAATCTGGCTACTTGAATGGTTTTTTTCGTACTCAATTTATTATTATTGTACCTGTTATTACCAGTTCTTATTTAATATCTTTAATATTCATTATGATATGCTAGTTTTAGTTCCTAAATGAAGCCTCCTTTCTGGCACTTACTCTTTCTGGGGTCTGACCCAGCTGGTTTTGTATGGCCAGATATCGGAGCAGCTCCAGAGGATCTATCTACCTTCCAGCCAGATGGTGACCACCAAGCGTAACCCTGGCAACGAGTGGGTTTCTTTTTGTCCTCCCACTTTATTGTAAAATTATTCTTTTGAGGCGTTTAGCCGACGAGCACGTGTTAGCTCGATTGTACCTTTACTTACTGTCTGCCTACGGGCTGTAACATGATTGGCAAATCCTAGGGTTGATCATGTATTGACTAAAACTCTTGCTAGTCCTGACATTTTGTACGACTAGCTTCATGATCATCCAATATATAATGTATGTGACGCCTTACTATTGTATATTTGATGTTCTAATATCTTGTGACTGTTACTACTTGCTTGTGATTGAGACAATAGGCTTGTTCATGACCATAGGAGACTGATGGATTGTAGTTAAACCCTCATATATCTAGACAGCCGTGACCGTAGAGCGAGGTGGGTTGCACTTCAATATACGTTGCTGGCTATGTACGCCCCCGCTCTCCAATATTCCGGTTCTGGGGCGTGACAACACTTGATGGACTTATAGCCTGCCGATGAGTAGGGCATATTTTCAGCCCACTGTCATGTGGGGCACTTCATGAAATAAGTACTATGCACACTGTCATGTATTGCACTCCAAGTCACCTAATAATTCTTGATAACTCTTACATGAACCTTGCCTGGATAACCTATATAGTTGCAGAGCTTGTGACTGCTAGAACATCTCAATGCATCTTGTAGTAATTAGGCTTGTGATAACCCTAGTTAGTTAAAGTATCAAGCTGTACTCTTTGCTTGGCCGTGGAGGTTGGTTGGGTCCTATCTTGTCTAGTCATGTCTATATCCAGTACATGGCTATCTCAAGACATGCTTGTTTATGCTTTACTGTATCGATAATTGGCCAGAGACTAAGTTCTGTTCAGGTGAAGGGTTACAACTCCGGTCCTTGTTTGGCTTAAGGGTTGTAACTTGGTTACCGAAATAGTTCCTTAGTTATCTAATCGTTTATCCCCTTATCTCTTAACTTCAAGTTCTTCTTGTTATTTTTATGTCTTGTGATCTAACATGCTAGTTTTAGTTCTTAAGTAAAGCCTCCCTTGTGGCACTTAATCTTTCTGGGTCTGACCCAGCTAGTTTTGTATGGCCAGATATCTGAGTAGCTTCCGAGGATCTTCCAATCTTCCAGCCATATGGTGAACACTAGACGCAACCATGGCAACGAATAGGTTTTTATTTTGCTTTTCTACTCTATTATAAATTATTCTTTTGAGGCGTTTAGCCGCCGAGCAAGTGTTAGCTCGTATTGAATTTACATTCCTGTCGACCTAAGGGTTGTAACATGATTGACAAATCCTAGAGTTGATCATGGATGACTGAAACTCTTGCTAGTCCTCACATTGTGTATGACTAGCTTCATGATCATCTGAATATGTGATATTTGGGACGCCTTACTTTGTATGTCTGATGATCTACCATCTTGTTACATGTACTTACTTGCTTGAGAATGAGACACTAGGCTTATTCTTGACCATAAGAGATGGATTGTACAGTTCGGTTACGCTTCAATGTACGTAGCTGGCTGTGTCTGTCCCCTGCTCTCCAGTATTCTGGTTCTGGGGAGTGACAGCCATGGGGAGCACCAGTTCTCTTTGTGCCAAAGAAGGATGGCATAGTCCGGTTATGCATTGACTATCGGGCATTGAACGCAATCACCATTAAGAACAATCCTTTGCCTCAGATAGATGATTTGTTCGATCAGTTGAGTGGAGCGAAGGTTTTTTCCAGGATAGACTTGAGATCGAATTATCACCGGGTGAAGGTCAGAGCTGAAGACATTTCGTAGACTGTATTCAACACTAAGTATGGGTAGCACGAGTTTTTGGTGATGCCATTTGGACTCACGAATGCACCAGCTGTCTTTATGAACTTGATGAACAAGACTTTTCACCAGTATCTGGACAAGTTTGTCATGGTATTTATCGATGATATCCTGATATACTTGAAGACGCCAGAGGAGCACGAGGAGCACTTGCGTATAGTATTAGGAATTCTGATGAAGGAGAGGTTGTATGCCAAACTATCAAAGTGTGAGTTATTTCTCGACCGAATAGAGTTTCTCGATTATGTGGTCACTGGATAGGGGATCTCAGTGGACCGCAAGAAGATTTCTGCCGTTGAGACATGGAAGACTCCAACATCAGATACAGAGATTGGGAGTTTCTTGGGATTAGCTGACTACTACAGAAAGTTTTTCTAAGACTTTGCCAAGATATCTGAACCTACGACAAAGCTGACACGAAAGGATGCAGAGTACATTTGGTCAGAGGACTGCCTGGCAGTATTTGATGAGCTGGAGAGAAGACTGATGACGGCACCAGTTGTCACCCCCAATTTTCAGGAACATAGGTATTTTGGTCATTTTTTATTTTTGAATATTTTTAATTTTATTTTATTATTTATGATATTATTTTGGGGTTATTTGAGTCGGGTTCGAATTTCAACTCAATCCGACTTGTATCGGGGATCCGGGGTAGCTTTGACTCTAGTGTGGACCTATTCATTAGTTAGACATGGCCCACATATGACAATATTTAAGTTAGTATAGTTAGACTAAATTTCATGACTAGGTTTTGTTAATTAGAGATTTAAATTAGACTAATTTAGCCTCAAACCAAAACCCTATTTTAAGTTGAACCTAATGAGACAATGGAGGGCATTTTGGACATTCCAAAATAGGGGACACATAGCCATTCTTGGCCATCCATGAGAGGGAGGGGTGAGTCACTTTCTTTTTTCATTCTTAGCCACAAATTTTTCTCTCTTGTTCTTCCCCAAATTTTGAGAGGAACCACAATTGATTTCATCTCCAAATCAATCCTTTCTTCCCCCCAAATCTTTTTCATTTCTTCTCTACTCCATGAAGAGAGGGTGCTAGCCAAGTTTAGGAGGATTTGGCTTTAGTTCGTGTCTATTTGGAGATCCCTTCGTGTCGGTGTCATATCGGAAGGAGTTTCCTTGGATTTTACCTCCCGGAAGGTAAAATCTCTCCTCTTTTTCACTCCTACATGCATATAAGAATATTTTGAACCCATAGGAAAGACCCCCATGGTTGTGTCTCCTTTTGTGTCCATTTCGTATCCATTTGGAGCTGTTAGGAGTGTCCTTGTTGTGCTTTGTGCGCATGTGGAAAACCTCCAATATTGGGCACTTGTGTTTAAATAATTTAATACATGTTTTAATATTAGATTTTTATATGTTAGAGATGTGTTATTGCTTGTCATTATATTTTTCTCCATGTATCATAATATATATACAAGTATTTTTATTATTGAATGTATATATATATATATATATATATATATATATATATATATATATATATATATATATATATATATATAAGAGATTGATAAGCAATAAGCAAAAGCAGCAGCAAATAAGCAGCAGCAGCTAAAAGCAACAGCAGAAGCTTTTATAAGCAGCAACAGCAGTATTTTTTGCAAGCAGTGAGCATAAGCAGCAGCATAAGCAGTACAATAAGCAGCAGCATTTCAGCAGCAGTTTATTGACAGCTTATTAAGCTTTTAGTTTTAATCCGTTTAATCCCCTGTTTCCTTTAGAATTTAGCCCCCTTCCATTTAGTCATCTCCATATATTAGTTAGCCCTTGTTAGATAGAGTTTGCTACCAAGTTCTTAGGTATTTGTTAGTAGATGTTAGCTTATAAGTTAGTATAAGTTAGGATACGAGATGTTAGATTTGAGAGTTGTAGACCTAGTGGGGTGTGTTTAGTGAGTGTACTAGATAAGTCAGTGTCCTAATAGAGCTAGTATGGTTGGATAGTGTTAGGAGAGTGGTATCTCAAGATACCATAGGGTGTCTCATGATACTTTAAGGTAATTTTGAGAGTGACCAACATAGAGATAAGATGGACTGGATGGGCTAGATACCTAGATTTCTGGGTTGGTAATATCTAGATAGGTTAGTGTCTAGCTACCCTAAGAAGCCTAAGTCAGTCTACCAAGGTTAGGAAGGGTTGCCTATGTATCGGGGCAAGGTATCGGGAATACTTTGTGAAGGATAATAGGTAAGGTTAAGGTAATTATCTAGAAGCTAAGGTATGAGTCTAAGGGGTTAGGATATGGTTAGAAATTTATTGTCTTAGTTGGTAATAGTTAAGATTAGTGCTCTTAGACTAGTTTTGACCTCGGTTGACCGTTTTGACCAAAAGTCAACAAAAGTCAACCGAAAGTCAAACTTAGCCTAAAAGTGACTAGAATTGACCCGAAACCAAACCAGAGTTGACCAGTTAACTAAAAGTCAACAGTTAGTCAACATTAAACTAGTTTGACCTAGGGTTGATCTAGAGTTGACCAGAGTTGACCAGTTGACCAGAAGTCAACTGTAAGTCAACCTTTGACCAAGATTGACCTAGTTTGACTTGGATTGACTTCCTGTGACCTTGTTTGTTCTAGTATGACTCTGTGTGACCTAGTTTGGCTCAGTATGACCTAGTATGACCTAGTTTAGCTAGATGTGACCTAGTTTGGCTCAGTATGACCTAGTTTAGCCTGATGTGACCTAGTTTGACCTAGTTTTGACTTAGACTTGCATATCATGACTAGATTAGCTTTTCTTTCATTATTAAACCATGTTTTGACTTTTAGTATCTCATCTTTAGGTCTGTGATTACTCTGAGCATCTGTTCAACTTATTAGCTCAAGACCACAGGCAAGTAAATTCACTGATAGTTTTTATTATCTTGATATCTGCTATATCCGATTCAGTTGTAGTGTCTTACTTAATTCCTAACGGGACGGTTCACGGACTAGTATATGTCGGATCCTGTCATGAGATGTTGTTTCTTTATTACTTGGTATATTGGTACATGATTCGACTTGTTGCTTGTACTTGTATAGACATGGACTTGGGAGCGGCCTGACCCCCTGTTCTTGAGTCCCGTGTCATGACGTGTCATGTCTGGATCCATTATACTATTCGGGGATGGGGAGTTATTAGTGATTGTGTGATCAAAATCCCTACGTGTTCTTCACACTTGTACTTGTTATTTGTTCATAGCTATACCCTCGTCTCACGACGGGTAAAGCCTTACCCTACTTGTTCATAGCTTTCCATGGTGGCCGACCTTATCCTGCTCTATTGTACACTTGTTCATAGCCGGTCAAATGGAAAGCCTTATCCTGATTCCCAAGCCGATCACATAACGCTCTAATAATTCAAGGCGCATTTTATATTTATTTTATTATAGGAGGCTAAGTTCTGTTCATGAGAAGGGTTACAACCCCGGTCCTTGTTTGGTTTACGGGTTGTAACTTAGTTTCCGAATAGTTCCCAAGTCATCTTATAAATTGTCGTCCTATTCAATACTCACATCTTGTTATATATATTTCCTGTTGATTTTGTCTTGTATTTCACATGTTCTACATGCTCTTATGCTATACCTTGATTGGAGTCTAAGTTCTATTCGGGAGAAAGGTTACAACCTCGGTCCTTATTTGGTTTAAGGGTTGTAACTCGTCTTCCGAATAGCTCCCAAGTCTTCCTATATCTTTGTCTTATATTTCATTATACTGTCTCTTATAAAATTTGTCAATTCATATGGAACTGCCATTAGTGTTTGTACTTGCTCATTTTTCTGACAGGATACCGTTGATATATTATAGATGATTCTGAGGCAGACTACTCGACCTACTATGGGGTCGAGATAGATGGAGACTTAGGCCAGGACTGTGGCCTGACTTTGAGCTACTAGACTTTGCACACCCAGAGTAGTATAGCTTAGTTTGGTTTACCTGGACTACGATCCAGCTAGTATTTTCAAACTGTAGTATTCTATATTATATGTTGTGACTCTGTGATGTTGTTTATATCTTTGAGCTGTGTTGGATCCTAAACTCATTTTTTGTTTTCACCTCTATCATATTTCCATATCGTTCTATCTATCCTAATTCGTTCTTGTGATTGAGTCATACCATATTATACCTCCGTACGGAGATGACAGGTATCCTTATACTGTTTAGTTGTAGTATTTACAGACGACCTATACAACGTTCTACCGTCGATTCTGCGGCGTAGGCTGGACGTACCCACATGTTCGTGCCCCTAATCAGGGTGCGGGTCGTGACACCAGTTCTGACATTGCCATTAGGATCATGAGACTTTACCATCTACAACGATGCTTCAGGAAAGGGGTTGTGATGCATTTTACAACAGCATGGAAAAGTGATCGCCTACGCATCTAGGCAACTACGGACTCATGAGCTGAACTATCCTACTCACGACCTGGAGTTAGCTGCAGTAACTTTTACACTTAAGTTGTGGAAGCACTCTATGTACAGAGAGCACATAGAGATCTTCACCGATCACAAGAGCTTGAAGTATGTGTTCATGCGGAAGGAACTAAATATAAGGCATATGCATTGAGTTGATGAAGAACTTCGACATTGACTTATAGTACCATCCAGGGAAGACAAATGTGCTAGCAGATGTGTAACCACCACTTTTCTAAAATGAGGTTAATTTTGAACTTTTGTAAAATTGATTATTTAATAATAGGTTTAAATCATGTTATTGATTTATTGGTAAATTTTGATTATTTTAATATCATTAAATTAGTATTTTGTGATTTTGTTCTTTGGCTAGTGTAACCTTAGAGCTGCTTGGCCTAGAGACTAACCATGACCATGGAGGCCTAACCCATGTGATTAGATTAGCTAATTACCACTTTTTAGGCCAAGGGTATTTTGGTCATTTTGTGACTTTTAAATTATTTAGAATTTTGGTTAATTGGTAAATTTTAGATTATTTTAATAATATTTAAATTGATGTATTATAATTTTGGTCATTTTTATATTTTAATATTTTAAAAAAATTTATATTTTAATATTAATTTTACGGGATTTGTTTAGTCGGATTTGAGTTTCGTTTCGTTCCGACTTGTATTAGTGACCCGGGTAGCTTAGACTCTAGATGGGACCCCAAGATTAGTTAGTCATGGCCCACAAACTCTACTAATTAAGTTAGTAAGTTTAGACTAATCCCACTTGTTAGATTGGTTAAGTTAGAGGCTTAAATTTAACCCTTTTGATCCCAAACTTGAACCTAAGTTAAAATTAACCAAGAGGACTAGTTGAGGCCTTAATGGGCTTTCCCCCAAGGCCCAATAGGGTTTAATGGCAGCCACTATAGGTAGATTAGCCCTCCTTCCTTTCATTTCATTCCATCTTGCCTCTTTTTCTTCACAAAGTATTCTTTCCCAAATTAGAGAGCTTCCTTCTTTGATTTGATCTCCAAATCCTTACATCCCTTCATCAAAACTTCCATCCAATCTTCTCATACTACCAAGGGAGGGTGCTAGCAAAGATTTGGAGCAAAGTACAAGGAGGAGTGCCCATTTTGGAAGGATCTTCATATCGGAGCCGTGTCCTTGAGAGTATCATTGGGATCCCACTCCCAATAGGTAAAACCAATCCTCTAAATTGATTTCCTATGCATATTAGTTAGTTTTGAATCCATTGGATCCACTCCCATGCATGTACCCCCCTTTAGATTCAAGTTTGATGCCATATGGAGCTCTCTTGAGAATTTTAGATATGTATTTTGTGTCCTACTTGATAGATCCCAAATTAGGAAACCCCATGTGTATTATTTATTGCCTAATAGGATTAATTGTTTTTTAAATTTAGTTTTAGAATGGTTAGAGAGTGGATTATTCTTAGTTAGGATGGTTAGAATGAGTTTTATTTGGATACCAATGTCTGTATCCAAGTATCTTGGCAGACATGTCTTTCTTTTGTCCAAAACAACCCAAATTCGTCAAAATATTTATCCACGTTTTTAGTAACCATAGCAACTTAGAAATGCCATAACTTTTAGCTCAGAACATCGATTATTCTTTCGTTTTTTTAAAAGAATCGTATCGAAGTTAGCTTTCCAAATATATATTTTAATAAGCCAAAATCATTCTAAAACTTTCTATTAAACTATTTGAGTGTCAGCTTTCCGAAAGACAAACGTGTTTCGGTGTTTTTGCGATCCCGGGAGCTTTCGGACATGAAAATACGATACGTTTGAAGTTTCGAAAAGTTAATAAGAAGGGCTAAGACATACTTTAATCCTAGAATTTAGTGAATGCCCAATTGGTACAGTATTGATTTTAAATAGAAGAGTGACTATACGACATAGGCATTTTGTCACTACCAAAATATGTCCATTTAGCGACGGCCATATCCATCGTTCATCCGTCGGCAATCAGTATTAGCGACCGATTACTGACGGATCTTGGTCAAAATAATCCGTCGGCAATCAGCTCGTCGCTAATAATGATCCGTCGCTAAGTAGTCGACGAGCGATGGCCATATCGATGACTTTTCGTCTTCACAATACGATGCATTAGCGACGACTTTCCGACGGGCTTTCGTCCATTTCAAGTATTAAAAACTTAACTGTGTAGACGCTAGCGACGGATATTCTGTCGGTAAACCGTCGTAACAGTGTATCAGAGGGTATCATTCCGTCGCTAGTCCGTTGATAGCCGTCGCTAACAAAGGACGGATTAGCGACGGAATACTAACGGATTATCCGTCGACCATGTTCTGGAAATGCTTGACATTTCCAGAACCTTTGCAATGGATTATCCGTCGCCACACCGTCGAGAGAGCGACTAATTTGTGGCTGATTATCCGTCGCCAATGTTCTGGAAATGTCAAGCTTTTCCAAAACTTTGTCGACGGATTTTTTGTCGCTATTCCGTCGAACTATATACCACCAGAAAGTTGCCGACGGATATTCCGTCGACCACCCGTCGCTACCTGGAAACAGTTTCAAATCTCCTGTTAGCGACGAAAATTCTGTCGAAATATAGTCGAAAACTGGAAATATCCGTCGCTAACCGGTCACTAGTCCGTCGCTAAATAAGATTTTTTTGAAAAAAATTGTAGCACTTTCCCTGTTCACAAAAATAAGCATAAACCAAACCAATACATAATACACACCAATTATCCAACAATCACGTAGACCAAATATATAATGCACACCAATTATCCAAGAATCACATAAACCAAATATGTACATACGAATTTAATGCACACCAATTATCCAAGAATTATATAGACCAAACCAAATTAATATAAAATAGACATCAATTATCCTGAAGAGTAACCTAATATCCGTCGTTATAATCCGATCATAGCACAAATATTCCAAAATTCCCACAAATATTCCAAATTTTCTTACTTACAATACTTTAAGGAGGAGGAGTTCGATTGCCCGGTGGTGGTAATCCCTGCTGCGATCGACGAATATACTCCTCCACTAGGTACGACGGTGGAGGGAGGGAAGTGGCTGCATGCCTTTGGCTCACTCGAGCGGTATTTGTGCGTCAGATAAAATAGCAAAAATTTAATTTATCTCCAAGTGTGAGAACGGATGGCTCACAACACAACCCAAAATTCATTCTAGCATACATTAGTGTGAATCATCTATGTTCTGTACATATGGTGTAGTATATGTTCTTATCGTATCTAGTATCTGAAGGATATAACATAATCAAGATGAACTCACATAATATAAAACTAAAACATCATCTACTACTATATAAGATATAGTGATAGGTTGTCGTATCATCATTGTCGAGGGATGAGGGTCGAAGGACAGTCAACTTTAGCTACGGCTACATAGTTTCTGCCTCGCCAGTCGAATGGCTGCAGGGACTATGTCCTGATCACCATGTCATACCGTAGGTTAATGCAAATGTAGTCGAAAACTGGAAATATCCGTCGCTAACCGGTCACTAGTCCGTCGCTAAATGAGATTTTTTTGAAAAAAAATTGCTGCACTTTCATGTTCACAAAAATATGCATAAACCAAACCAATATATAATGCACACCAATTATCCAACAATCATATAGACCAAATATATAATGCACACCAATTATCCAAGAATCACATAGACCAAATATGCACATACGAATTTAATGCACACCAATTATCCAAGAATCATATAGACCAAACCAAATTAATATAAAATAGACATCAATTATCCTGAAGAGTAACCTAATATCCGTCGTTATAATCCGATCATAGCACAAATATTCTAAAATTCCCACAAATATTTCAAATTTTCTTAATTACAATACTTTAAAATAGACATCACCTTTATCTACGGCTACATAGTTTCTGCCTTGCCAGTCGAATGGCTACAGGGACTATGTCCTGATCATCATGTCGTACCGTAGATTATTGCAAATGGAGCTGGAGCTGGAGCCAAAATACAGTACTAATTCACCATGTCGTAGCATTTTACTCTCTCACTCTCTCTCCTCCCCCCTCCGGCGCTCTCACTCTCTCCGGCGCTCTCACACTACTAATTCCTATGTATTTTAAGTGAGAGAACGGATGGCTCAGAACACAACCCAAAATTCATTCCAGCATACATTAGTGTGAATCATCTATGTTCTGTACATATGTTGTAGTATATGTTCTTATCGTATCTAGTATCTGAAGGATATAACAGAATCAAGATGAACTCACATAATGTAATACTAAAACATCATCTACTACTATATAAGATATAGTGATAGGTTGTCGTATCATCATTACCGAGGGATGAGGGTCGACGGAGGACAATCAACTTTATCTACGGCTACATAGTTTCTGCCTCGCCAGTCGAATGGCTGCAGGAACTATGTCCTGATCACTATGTCGTACCGTAGATTAATGTAAATGGGGCTGGAGCTGGAGCCAAAAATACAGAATCCAAAATACAAAATACAGAATTCAATCCCTGGGTTCACCGACCCCCTCGGTGGAACACTCAACACCGGCATGCATAATACATTCCAGAATATACAAAAATATAAAGAAAAAAATATTATCCGCAACGAACAATTTCAATATATAATATCCTCAACAAACCAAATCAATATCCGTAAATACGTACAAACTCGGTATCCTCAACGAAAAAACTGAATATCCCCAAATACATACGAAGTCAAAAATATAGTATAGTCCAAAAATGCAAAAATGAAACTACTGATCGCCTGGAGCTGGACCCGGAGCTGGAGGAGCACCACCAGATGACGCATAAATACCGCTCGAGTAAGCCAAAGGCATGCAGCCACTTCCCTTCCTCCATTTATCCTCTCCCTCTCTCATGCTATTAAAGTCACAACTTTTCTAGTGCTGCTCTCTCTAATGATGATGAACGCAAAAATCAAAGACCTCCCTCTCCTTCCTCACTCTTCACAGTTCTCACAACAGGAAGGATCAGTGCTTTCTAGTTCTCTTCCATCCATCAATTCCTCTGTTCTGATCAAGCATCTTCCTTCTCCTCTCCTCCACCATGGCTCTGGACCCATCTGCTCCTTCCTACTTCCCTTCTTCTTATTTGACTCTCTCAGCCACATATGATATCCACCTCAAGTGTAGAGTCGGAGGAGAAGAAGTGGGCAGGAAGAGGAGGGGGAAGCAGCACATCCGGCGGCATGACCCGGAGGAAGTACAGAGGTTTTCTTTAACATTCGTAGGAGAACTATAAGGATATATCTTTTCACAACATGTCACCTTATCAAAGACCCTTAATGTGACAACCAGGTTACCGCAGTGTCGAAAAACTAACATGTCATAATTTTCTAAGCCGTATGTTTTGACATAATCCTCCCAACTCTTTTCTCCTATGTAGTAATCATTACTACATAGAAGAAAAGAGTAGGGAGGATTATGTCAAAACACACGGCTTAAAAATTATGACATGTTAGTTTTTCGATACTGCGGTAACATGGTTGTCACATTAAGGGTCTTTGATAAGGTGACATGTTGTGAAAAGATATATCCTTATAGTTCTACATAGGAGGAAAGAGTTGGAAGGATTATGTGAAAACACACGGCTTAAAAAATTATGACATGTTAGTCTTCCGACACCGCGGTAACATGATATTCACATTAAGGGTCTTTGACAAGATGACATGTTGTAAAAAGATATATCCTTATAGTTCTCCTACGGATGTTGAAGAAAACCTCTGTACTTTATCCGGGTCATGCAGCCGGCTGTGCCGCTTTCCCTCCTCTTCCTGCCCACTTTTTCTTCCCCGACTCTACACTTGAGGTGGATATCATATGTGGCTGAGAGGGTCAAATAAGAAGAAGGGACGTAGGGAGAAGCTGATGGGTCCAGAGCCATGGTGGAGGAGATGAGAAGGAAGATTTTTGATCAGAACGAAGGAATTGATGGATGGAAGAGAACTAGAAAGCACTGATCCTTCCTGTTGTGAGAACTATGAAGAGTGAGGAAGGAGAGGGGGGGTCTTTGATTTTTGCGTTCATCATCATTAGAGGGAGCAGCACTAGAAAAGTTGTGACGTTGATAGCATGAGAGAGGGAGAGGGTGAATGGAGGGAGTGAAGTGGCTGCATGCCTTTGGCTCACTCGAGCGGTATTTGTGCGTCAGATAAAATAGCAAAAATTCGATTTATCTCTAAGTATGAGAACGGATGGCTCAGAACACAACCCAAAATTCATTCTAGCATACATTAGTGTGAATCATATATGTTCTGTACATATGGTGTAGTATATGTTCTTATCGTATCTAGTATCTGAAGAATGTAACAGAATCAAGATGAACTCACATAATGTAATACTAAGACATCATCTACTACTATATAAGATATAGTGATAGGTTGTCGTATCATCATTGCCAAGGGATGAGGGTCGGAGGACAGTCAACTTTATCTACGGCCACATAGTTTCTGGCTCGCCGGTCGAATGGCTGCAGGGTCTATGTCCTGATCACCATGTCGTACCGTAGATTAATGCAAATGAAGCTTGTAACACCCAGTTTCTAAAATAAGCATAATTTTGAAATTTTGTATTTTAGTTTATTTAATTATGGTATTTAAAATTTAATATAATTTTTTGTAATTTTTAATTATTTTAAAACTATTTAAATTATGACTTATGATTTTAGTGTTTAGCTAGTGTAACCGTAGAGACTGTCTGTCCTAGAGCCTAGCTATGTGATTAGGATATTTAATTAGTACATTTTAGCCTAGATGGTATTTTGGTCATTTTAGAATTTATTTGAATTTATTATGATTTATGGGAATTTCTGTGAATTTAATGTTAATTAAATATTGCTATGTGTTATGTTAGTCTTGACTAGTTTGAGACTCGTAGACTAGCCTAGAACCTAACCCTAGCTATGGTAGCCCTAGCCTAACTAGAGTTAACCCATTTTAGTCATTAGAGATTGGTTTTAGAATGAGGGGACTTGGTTTAGTGAATTAAGTCATGACTTATGGTTTAATGCAATGACTTGTGATTTAATGACTTGTGAATTGAACCATAGGCCCATGACTTAAGCCCAAACTCCAACAAGCCTACCCATGGCAGCCAATCTAGGGTTCCATACCCTATTTAATGCCTCTTCCATTTGTTCTTGCCGCTTTTATTAATTTCTCCAAGTTTTGAAGAAAGAGGTTTGTCCATTCTTCCCCAACCCATAGATTATTCATTTTAATTCCTTTTCCACTCTAGTCTTTTGCATTAGTTCCTAATCCAGCTCTATTTCATGTCTATGGAGAGAAATCTCAGGTTTGGACCAATTTGGAGCACTTGACCATCAAGAAGAAATCCCCCTTTTTGAAGCTTTTTTATACAAATTGAACATATAGGTAACTTCCTATTTCTTCCATAGATTTTCGATTTCTTTGCATGAATAGGAAGCCCTAGGTGTCCCCTAGCCGTAGGTATTGTATTTGTGTCATTTCGTGTCCGTTTGGTGTTCGTATCGGACACGTGTCATGATGTGTGTATAGGTGTTTGATTAAATGCCACAAAGGATTTTTACTTGTTATTTTTGAAAAGTGTTTGAACAAATTTGTTGATTTAAATGTATATATTGATTTGCAACTGGACTGAGTTGGTTTTCGAGCCGTGTCCGTGTCCAAACAGGACACGAACACGCTCGCAGCACTCACTGGCAGTGCCCTGCTGTCCGTGTTCCGGTTTGCTTTGGACACGCCACTATACGACACGAAATTTGACATGGGGACTCCCTACGTGACTGACACGAGGCCTACAAAGTTTTGTAGGACCTCTGTTTGCAAAAACAAAAGTTGATCTTTATTTCAACAAACTTTGTAAAGAAGATTACAAGAATTCTGGAAAAGTAGAACTATAGGAATCCGATCTGAATGACGATCGTTTTATCCCTTGGACAATGTGAACTTTGAAGACGGTAGATCTGAAGATTACAGCAGCACTTTGGCAAGATGATCTCTGATCTCTGGTGATGATCTCTGATCTCTGTGTATGTGTATATGATCCCCTCTAGGAAGGACTTGAAACTCTATTTATAGAGTTCTGGAAATAACTACTTTTTAGTTATTCTGGACTGCGCAAGATGGATTACGCTGCATTGGACCGCGCAGACATCAGACTGCGCGGGCAGTTATTTGATAGTGGGCCAACTGTATTGGACATATGACATTATTTGATTGAAATGCGCATGATCGTGCACAGACGGTTACCACGTAATGAGTCATTGATGGCATAAAGGCCACGTGTACTTTGTCAGTTGTATTGATGGAGTGCGCCACCTGAATTGTGCTGGCTTTGGATTGCGCTGGGATAGACCGCGCTGGGATGGATTGCGCTGCAGGCAGATTGCACTATATGTACAGCTGTCCTTGACCGCTGTGCTGCACGATAAACGAACAGTTTCCTTGTTCTCTGTGCTGTCAGCTGTTAGAAGATCTGATTCTCTGTCAGATAATGATGACGAGGCCACGTCAGCTAGCGCACTTAGATGAGTGCACAGTTCAGCCTATGCAATCGAATTGTTGCGCAATCTATCTTCTGCGCAGTTCATTTGAAGGATGCATAAGTTGATTTTTATGACTTTGTTGATGGGTGCAACTTAATTTTTAGGACCTACAAGACCCCCTTCAAAGTTTTCGAAGTTTGAAAATAGTCAAAGCTTCAAAATACTTTGAATTTTGATTTTTAAATCAAGTTGCGCATTTGATGACCTATCTGCGCAATCGGAGGAATTAGCCCCTGTTTATTCGGCACAATCTGAGGAGTTTGTTTATTTTGGAAAACTATAAATAGTTCTCAGTTCTCTCTCTACCATTCTTTACTTGCTTTCAAACTTTCGAAAGAGAAAACTTCCCGAGCTTTCCTGACTCTTCTTCTTCTTTCCGTCGATCTCAATGGCTCCAAAGCGCTCCGCCGCCGAGAAAGGCAAGGCCCCCACCGAGTCCTCGACTCGTGCCGTGCCGTGCCCTTCTCGTCATGAAGTTGCTCACCCAGCACTACAAGGCAGTAAACCCGATCGAAAGACCCTTTTTAGGGTTCTTTAACACTGTTGATCCTTCGAACCTGTCCCTTTTTAGAGATTTGGTCATACTGCGCCGCCCTGTTTAGGGTTTCGGTTGCACAAACCCAATAGTCTTTATTTTTATGAAGACTATTTTCTTACGCAATCGGTTAGAACGCGCTGGCAAAAGTCAGCGCAGTTTGCTGATTTGTGCAAGGCTGTCCAGCGCAAACTGATACTTTGCGCAAGTTATTTAGCACAATCTGATGGCTTGCGCAAGTGGATAAGTTGGCGCTACTGGATAGTTTGCGCATAGAAGCTATTGTTGCACAATCTGATGCTTGTGCAATCTGATGCTTGACCAATTTGCTGACAGAATCTTTGATTTTACTTGTACTGAATTCTGTTTTTTCTGTTTTGATGCTGTTAACATCAGAGAGGATCCTGAGTATGAAATATTTGAAGGGTCAGTTGCTGAGCCAGAATTTAAAAAAGATTTGTCCCATGTGCTCTTTCCACAATATGCTCTGCCATCCTTCCGCCAAGCTATCTTGGTAGCTCAGGATAATGAGACTTTGTTAAGTCTGATAAATAGGCAGCCCCTGCAGTCTGCTGACGCCATTACCCACAAGAAACCCATGTTCTTATTTGGCGAGGCCATTGACAAGAGTTCTCAGCCAAGACCCCGTGTTGAGCAGAGAACTTTCCAAAGGATGGAGAAACTGATCCTGTTACCGGACATTGCTAGATGCCTCCCTCTAGCCCGATATGCTCATGCAAGCCATCCCAGGAGGATGGACTGGGATATTACTCCCCTCCAGCAGGCAAGGACAGGAAAGATTTGTGTCAAGAAAGGACCAAACAACAGAGACATGTTCTATAGTTCCTCTGAGCGACATAGCACTTTACTCAGAGGGTTGAAGCCAGGCTGTATCCCTCCAAAAAATTCTTCTTTGCTGCTGCCGGTGAGGACACCAATCTTTGCTAATGAGTATGCAAAGGCTGAGGATAGATACCCGGATCAGGACATCCGGCTGACCGGTCTGGTGAACACGGACAACAGGAGGTGGAACTGCATAGCCAACTGGATATTGGCTCAGTTTGAAGACAAACTTAAAGAGATCGAGCTTTATCATGCGGTATATGCTACCGTGTATGGCTTCCACCCAAACCCTCATCTGTTTTTGGCCTTGGCAGAGAGGTATAATTATAGGACAGGGACATTCATGACGCCCTGCGGGGAGATTAGATTAGCCCTCCATGAGATGAAGGACATCTCGTGCCTACCAACGGGAGACTTCCCATATGAGGAGTATGTTCCCACAAACGACGAGTTAGATAGACTACGTCGGGAAAATGTAGAGATGGTGGCTGTCTTCGACGAACTATTGTTCCATTACAACATATGCTCCCTGTACTATAAAAGCGGTTCTTCCGGCACATGTTATTCCTCGAAGTGATTGCCGTATCTTTTTCTTAATCATATTATTGAAAAAAAAGACTAAGGATCATGACACATGCAACCCGACTTTCTTCCAATCCCTCAGCCACAGTGAAGTAATAAGACTGATGGAAGAGAATAAGAAGATGGATATCAAAGTTAATGATGATCATCAGTACCCTCCACTCAAGACCGGAGACTTTGTCGAGAGTTTTATAAGAATGGGCTACAGGCCTAAGTCAAGAGAAGCCCAGCTGGCATGATTCCTGACGTACTGGCTCCGTCGATTCATTGTACCCGGAGCAAGCGTCGTGGACCACTTCCACCGTGGCGTACTTTTTGCTGCTGTCCGATTAGTCTTCGGCTACCGGATGGATTTGCTTTCAGCGATGACCGGTAGAATAAATGTAGGTCTTCGTCTGTATGTTGACTCCATGATCAAATGGAAGGGTGAGAAGGGAAACTTCCCTCGACTGGAGTTGCCTTACACCTATTTATTCGGATGGTTGTTTCTGCACCATCCGTCTTTGATGAACCCCGACATGGGAGCAGTCGGCGGTAGCTTTCTGCGTAGATTCCCCCGGAGTAAGTGGGTGTACGTTAGTCTGAAGGACTGCAGACGTGCCCTGAACCTTGGAAAGGGATGGAATTTTTACTGTTTTGCCCCTCCAGCCGGTTACGAACATATGTCAGCAAATTTAGTTGACCTTGGAAGGCAGCCGTTGGGCCGGGCAGCTTTTGACTGGCTGAAGGCGATCAGGCCATCGCATTTGGTGTATAGATTTAAAGAGGAGTGTTATCTGGAACCATATCTGCCAAGTCGCTTCGTTCGTCAATTTGGTTACGACAAGTTCCATGTGGGCAACGCTATAACTTGCCTACAAGGAAAAGGGTATCTAATTGATGGTGCCAGAGCATGGGCCTACTACAACGCTCGAGACACAAGGACAGTGTTCTCGATGACAACCAAGAATGATCATGGCCCTAGAATGTTATATACATATTCACTGTTTTACACAGCTGCAAATACTTTCGCCGAGAATTTCAATCTGGTGGATAGCTTCACGACGGCGACGCGTTTGAAGAAAGGAGCAACTGCTGTACTAGCTCCAGGAAATGATGAGCAACATGAACCAGTGGATGATCCCTTAGAAGCCTCAAGGGAAGCTAACTTCCCTGAGGAAGTTAATGAACCACTGAAAATTTCTTTGAAAGTTGTTAAGTCTTCGGCCAGGGAGAGGAAGAGAAGGATTAATGAGCCTTCCTCTCCGGTTGCCAAGAAGAAACTCCTCTTAGACCCATCGGAGAAAGTCACTACCAGGTCGCAGTCTCGACAATTGGCCGAGTCGACCCGAGAAGAAGCGATCACACCGACTTCTCTTCCACAGCGGGTTGATGTGGTAGATGTGGAAAGTCCCGAAAGACCTCTTCATCGAAAGAAACTGGCTTTTAGGAAAAGAAAGAAGGTGATCCTGTCCTCGGTGGTGACCAGCGCTGCTGCTGGAATTACTATATCATCTCCTACTCCTGTCTCTGAGCCTAGGCAGGAGACTCCTAGTCCAGAACGGAGGGACGAGACTGATCAGAGAGAGGAGGCTGCAGAGCCTAGGGAGGATATTGTAGAGGAGGAGCAGGAAGCTTTGCGATCTCCTTCACCAGCGGTAGAAACTACTCAACTTCCTGTTACAACAGGAACAATCCGGGAGGAGGAGGATCGTTTAATAATTGAAGCATTAAATGATTGCGACTTCAGTCTACAAGAAGATGCTGATCATACTGCTGCTACTGCCAGCGAAGAAGTTCCTAAGGATAGCATGAGCACTGAAGATACATCAATAGAGGCTATTGATGATACTTTGAATCAAGAAGAGGACATTGATGTCTATAAATCTCCTGAAGTTGTTGAAGACACACTAGCTCCTGAAAAGGATGTTGAGGTGGATGTGTCTCCTGAAAAGAATATGGGTGAGGAAGTAGCGCCAGAGGAAGCTACTACCGCTGATCCCAAAGGTATTAAATGAAATTATTAATCTTCTTTTCATAGATTAACAACTGACATCTCTATTTTTGACCCATACAGAAATCGAATCATCTCCGGTTCCTCCTTGCACTGATATAGTACCGATAACAGTAATAGCCAGTGGCAGCCGACATCTGTCGGGCGGTTCTGAGGCCGGAAGTAGCCAGGCAGTGATGTCTGAGGCTACCTCTGCTAGACTGGAATCTGTACCCACAGACGAGAGGCTTGTTGCTGGGATAAGTCATGGTAAGATTGTCTTTGATCTTTTGATCCTTTTCTATTAATTGTCAATGACAACAACAATCAATGATAGGTTCATTTGTCCTTGCAGAAGAACAACCGGGAGGAGCAACCTGTTCTACTTTAGCTCCCTTGTTTAAAGAACCCTCTATTCAAGTGCAAGAACGTCCATCTGCACAGGCACATGCTGCATCATCATCAACGAGAGTAGCTGCTACCCCTGGTACTTTGGCAACTAACCAATTTATTATTAGTTCTTTCAGCAACCTGTTCTTTAATGCATTGGGACCCCTAGTAGATAGGGTACTAGAGAAATAAGTTGTTGACTTTACTACTGTTAGAAGCCCAACCTCTCATTTGATAAATGCCATCTGAGGTCAAGGAGATGAAGCTCAAGCTGTTTTCCTTGAGCATATACTAGATGAGCTAGAAGCATCAGTTAAGATCTACAAGGATCTTAATCGAGGGGAAGTGGAATCCTTAGTACAAGCTGAATTTGAAAGGATGTCTCAAGAAGTTGCCATTGAGAATGCTAATTTCCAGGCTTTTATAGACACTTATACTGCTAAGGCTTCAGAATATGATTCTCAAATGGAGATAGCCACCTCTGCTGCTGGAGAGAAGGAGGAGAAAGTTACTGAGTTGAAAGCAAAATCTGTTCGTCTTCAAGAGGAGATTGCCCGTCTCCAGGAAGAGTTAAAACTGGTTCAGCATACTCTAGAAGATGAAGAAACACAGCATCAAGCTGCCACTCAGCAACTGGAACTTCTGACTCAAGAACGAAATGAATATGTCACGACTCATCAGGCTAAAATCTCCCGCCGCTTAGTGACCTTACCGACTTTTAATAAAAAGTCTGGAATGGAGGAAGCTAGGAGACGGGTGATAGAATCCCGTGAGGAGCGACTAAAATCTTTAAAGCAGTAAATGGTTAACTTGATGACACCACCGACTGAATAGAAAGATTTTCTGTATCTTTTTGTTTTATAATATGTAATATTTATAATGTCTTTCATCTTTGATCAATAAAAAGACATTTTTGTGGCTCTGTTATTTGTTGCATATCTTGTTCAGATACAAAAAATAGTGATAGGAAATATATTCAGAGGTGCAAGACATGATATATTTCTTAATTTTGGAAAATAATCATATTCAATTATATCTGCTCAGAGGTAATATGGACGTGACAAATATAATTTATCGAATATCATTATTTCAATAGACAACTTAATCAAAAGATGACAAGTTGCTGATAAGAACGAACTGGATGATTTGTCAAAATAAATGAACGAAATAAATCGTCGAGATGAACGGATGGACCGTCAAATGAATTAAATGAACGGATGAACCGTCGGATGATGAACGGGCGAACCGTCAAATAAATGTAATGAATGGGCGAGCCGTCAAATGAATGTGATGAACGGATGAACCGTTGGATGGATGGAATGAACGAGTGAAACGTCGGGTGGATGATTATGATGAACGGGCAAACCGTCGAAGGGATATGATGTACGGACGAACTGTCAGATGAATATAATGAACGGACGAACCGTCGGATAAATGTGTGAACGGATGAACCGTCGAATGAATGTGATGCTTCATAGTCTTACGACTCTCTGTTTATAAATAGAACAAAAAATCAGATAGGATGGTCACTTTCACTTTTCAATATAAAGATGTCGTCTGGAGATGCATCCAGGAAGACTGCGATCGCCTCGATGGTGGAAGCGGGTACTGAGGAACGTCTAGTCGATCCCGACCAGCCAAAGCAGATAGCAACAGGCGAAGGTTCGTCTGCCCCCAAACCGCTAAAGGACATCTTGGACTTTCTTCTTGAACCAGGGAAGACTGAAGAAGAAGAAGCCATGAGGATGGCTGCATGCAAGTTCCTGGTGGATTCTAGCAAAAATGTTCTCGACTCTTTTGCTGATCATGTTTTTGATAAGGACGGTAATGGCCCGCGTCCCAATTTTGAGAAGGATGATAGTGACCTTCCTTGATATTATGTACTATCATTCAAGATGAAATAAAACTGAATTTTATTTATGTACTTGTCTGATAATTACAAGCAATGTCTGTTACATTTATACATAATACTTTTTGAGGAATTTGCCATTGATAGGCATCATTGCAACTCGACCGTCTAGCTCTGTGAGTTGATAGGCTCCATTTGAAAAGACTTTGCTTACTATGTAAGGCCCTTCCCACTTCGCATCGAACTTGCCTTTGCTCGAGTGAGTCATAGTCATAGGACGTCTGACGGTTAGAACAAGCTCTCCTTTCTGAAAGGCTCTGACCTTAACTTTGCGGTTGAAAGTCTTTGAGATACGGGCTTGGTATAACTCAATATGCTGTTGAGCCATTAACCGCTTCTCATCGAGCGCTTCTAACTCTTGGAGTCGAAGAAGGTCGTTGTTCTTCATAGTGAATTCATTGGCGATAGTAATCCTCAAAGACGGAATTTGGAGTTCTAGGGGTAGAACTGCTTTATAGCCGTATACCAAAGAGAAGGGTGTACAGCCTGTAGGATTGCGGACCGTAGTACGGTAAGCCCAAAGATATTCTCCAAGCTTTTCACTCCAATTTCGTTTGTTAGTAGACATAAACTTCTTGAGGATCTTGATGATAGTCTTGTTGAAAGCTTCAGCCAAGCCATTAACAGCATGATTGTAGGCTGTCGAAGCGACATTATCGATCCGGTGATCGTCACAGAACCTTGTGAACTTTTGGCTGATGAATTGAGGTCCATTGTCGTAGATGATCCTTCGAGGTACACCAAATCGATAGATGATATGGTATTTGACGAAGTTGATGACGCTGCTAGTCTTGACTTCAGCCAATGGTATAGCTTCGGCCCATTTGGAGAAGTAGTCGGTTATTGCCAGTATGAACCGATGTCCTCTAGAAGAAGGAGGATTGATGGGACCTATGATGTCCATGCCCCAAGCTTCAAAAGGCCAGGAAGCAGCACCCTAGATTAAGGGCACGAGACGTGGGTACGTCCAGCCTATGCCGCAGTGTCGGCGGTAGAACGCTGTCCTAGGTCAACATACATCTAATAATATCTCTAAACAGTTTATACTCCCCGAATGGCGGTGACATAACAGTAAATAAACTCAATCACAACTAAGGAAGAGATAGCACGATATGAAATAGAACTCAAGGAAAATAGATGATAAACTAGTCTAAGATAATCCCAGCAAATATCCAGAAGTACATGGTCTCAGATACTGAATGAAATAATATATACAACTCAACATCTCTGAACAGAAAGTAAGTCTAGCTAAACATGTCTCAAGACTACATAAGATAAGATAAGCCTAACTAAACTAGTCTAGGCAATGGGAGTGATGTCCTCAGCTAGAGCTGGGTCCTCCTTAGGGTCCAGCTCGCAAGTGTCATCTAAGGCTGTCCCGTAGAAAGTATCCAGGCAGGCCTCCTCCTCGTCCTCTGTAATATTTCAACAGGTCCAGTCAGGATAGGAGCGAGCACAGTACATCTCAACAGCTCATAGCAGGTTAGAAAATATAATCATGCAGTAAAGTAAGATACTAGTACTGAAAGAAATACGACATATAAACAGAGAGAGAACTGTAATAGAAATATCTACTATAAATAGAGAACTAACATGTGGCTAGTGAATCAGAGTACAACATGGACATGTAAATGGCATGGGATGATTCTGATGCTACACTATGGAATGATTTTGATGCTACACTACTGGTGTATTATTCACATGTCCACTTCTACTCCCCCGTACGCCTAATCAATACACAAGGATCCAACCAGGTTATGTTATGATTCCATGCAAAGGCCCCCGAAGGGTGGTACATGGAAGTCCCATAAATAGGGATTCTAGGAAACCCAATATATGGGATAAGGATTCAAGGAAGACTCTGTGATCATAAGAGTATATGTCACAAGTGATCAGTGAACCAATGAAGCATAGTGATACGCCATGTAAGTGAAACGCACAGAATATGTAGTACCCGATGCTCCCTAAGGATAACATCTCAAGAAGGGATCCATATAGTACCAATCCGTGTGACCAACGTGACAGTACAAGTAAAGTAATTTAATATAGAAAATAATTCTAAGCAAGATATGAAATGATCAGAGAATGTACTCGCCTGGTATCTGAGTGTCCAATATGAAAGTACTGTCCGAGGAGTGGTGTCTGGCTCCTAATCAGAACAGCATAAGTCACAACAAGTCCAAAATTGTATAATGAAGTCCTACAATGCATTCTACATGATTCTAGGTCAATCTAGGCCAAGGTCAACTCTTGGTCAACCTTGGTCAACCAAGAAGTCAAACCTAAGTCAACTATGGTCAAACTAGGTCAACCAAGTCTAAATTAGGTTAAACTAGTCTACACTAGACTACATTAGTCTATACTAGGTCACTCAACCTATACAAGCTAGTACACCATACTACTAGGCTATCTAGACCAACTACACATGTTAGTTGGCATTCCTACATATTACCTATGTGTACATTACCTAGGTTATAGTGCAACTATTAGGAACATCACATTATATATATATATATATATATATATATATATATATATATATATATATATATATATATATATATATATATATATATATGGGCTCAACATATATACCTATAGGTATACATTACATATATTATATATGTATACATACTAGATACATAAACCTACATATATGAAGACTAGGAAATATAGAGAGAATGTGTGTGTGTGTGTGTGTGGAAAGACAAGTGTGTGAACTGTGAGGGTGTGTGTGTATGAGAGAAATGTGAGGAATGTGTGTGTGTGACTGTGAGTGAGTGATGATGTGTGAAATGTGAGATGGTGCTAATGTGTGAGGGTGAGTAGTACATGAGGGTGTGTGTTAGAGATACCCATGAGGGCATGTGTGTGCACAGCCATAAGAAATCAGCAAGGGGAAGGAAATTAATCCCCACAAACAAAGCTGAAACCATTCCCAGTTTCAGAAATCTGAATTCCCAGTTCAGTTTTCATTCAATCCTCATTTTGATTCCCACATACCACCAAAACACACCAAAATCGACACACAGCTAGTTAACCTATAGGAGAACACTAAATGGGACTAAAACCAATATTTAAGCAGTAATAAATAGGTTAAAATAGGTGTCCAATTTGGTATTTGAAAACTGGAAATTCCAGGATACATACACTGTTCAGAATTTGGGTAAAATGATAAACAACTATTGAAAACACAATAAAATGAAATCTAAAGGGTTGGTAATCAAAATATACAATACATATGTGTCCTACAATACAATGGTGTCCTCCCAAGTGGACACGATGTGTCCAAACAGAAACGAGACACGAAATAGTGCACACAGGCACTATTTTAGTGCACACAACGTACACGTGTGCACGCGTGTCGTGCACACGACACAGCACGAACTAGGCCACGTGCTCGTGCACATGTGTACACCTACACTAGGGCTAGGACACGGGCACCCTAGTTCGTGTCCATAACGTGTCCAGCACGAATACGAGTAGCGTATCAGTGGAGGGAAAAACCGTACACAGTGTCAGGCAAATCCCCGTGCGCGATGAATAACTCATCAACCAGTACACGAGACCCAATGAAATTTGGGGAGCATGGTGACAGAACTTGCCCCATTGATCCACAAAATTTTGTGTCAAACAAGTTCGTGTCGTGTCCTGCAGGAAGCCCGAGTGGCAGGGGAGTACTGTAGCTGCGCGCGCGCGTGTCCGAGTGTGTGTGCACGAGGGTCCAAACGACACGACACAAGCACAAATCAAGCTCAGACCTAAAGAAATGGATAAGCGACACAAAAACACATTTTTCTATTCAAAAAGTTCTGCAAAATCAGAACGAAATATCCATTGAGACATTTCGTCCAACACTTAGGGTTGTCTCTGATACGTGTCCAAACGGACACGAAACTTATGAAACCCGACACGAAACCAATACAGACACTTAGGGGACTCCTTGGGCTTCCTAAATATGTAAAGAAATCGAAATTTCATGGAGAAATGGAGAAGTTACCTATAGTTGAACCTTCAAGAAAAACCCCTTTCTAGAGCTCTTCTCCTTGATGTCCCAATCCAACAAATCAATACCAAACTGAAATGGAACTTCAATAACAGCAAGAGTAGGCATATTAAAACCTAATGGAAGAGATTTGAATGAAAAAGGAAAATGGAATGGAAATCTAGGGACTAAATGAAATAGAAAATAAACCTTTCCTAAACTTGAGCTTTCCTAAGAAAGAGGCAACCCTAAAATTAGGAGAGTATTTATAGGGTGACATTCCCAATATGGATAGGGGTGGCCGGCCAACAATGTCTAGGGATTAGGGTTTTGCAATTGTTTTGGGCTTTGGGCCAACCTACAAGGCTATGAGTTAAAATGATTTATTAAAGGTTCTAAATCATCAGCCATGACTTATGACTTTCTAATTCCTATTGCTAACTAGAGTCTAATGACTAAACCAAGGGTTAGCTTAGGTTAGACTAGAGTCATATAACCTAACCAAGTCTATACTAACTAGGGTTAGCTTCTAGGTTGGTCTACAAGGGTCAAAACTAGTCAAAATCAATCTAGTCCAAACAATTCCAAAATAATTCCTAAAAATTCCCATATATTCAAATAAATTCTAATAAATTTAAATTACCCCAAAAATATCAAAAATACCCTCAAACTAGAAATGTGGTAGTGATACCCTTTTATCCTTGTTATGAGATAAATCTATAACAAGTGGCTCAGAAGAGGTGAGCTGCCTTTTTTTTTCTTGTTACGACGTAAGTCTATAATAAGTGGCTCAGAAGAGATGAGCTCCTTTTGTTCCTGATCATCATCAGTCGGTTGCTTCTGGACTGGCAAGTGAATAGCTAGTGGCTTGGAAGACTGTGAACGAGAAACACGTCCTTTGACATGAATGATGAGGGTGTCATTAGGCACTGCTTCTTGCCCTTCTTCAGTGTCCAAAGACAGGACAACCTTCATGAATTCATCCTTGTACATACGAGCATCGTTGCAGTATGCTTCGACGCCTTTGAAAGGATAGAGATCAGCAACCTCCTTTTGTACCTCTCCATTGTCATCGACATATTTAAAACATTGATGGAGAGTTGAAGGAACAATGTTATGCTCGTGCATGAATGGTCTTCCCAACAGAGCATTACAAGAACAACCATGGTTGTCAATTATGTAGAAGGTCACCTTTGTGCGAAGATTGCCTATTTGGAGTTTTAGGCAAATCTTGCCCAGAGGCTCACTCCTTCCCTGGTTGAACCCAAGGATGGTAGTGATTGTACTGGAAAGACTATGCACTGGGATCTACAATGCATCCAATATTGTCTTCGGCATAATGCTGAGAGCAGACCTTGGATCTATCAGAATACGATCGACTTTCATCGAGTCGACATATCCTGTATAGTAGAGAGGACGGTCATACCTGTTGTCTTCCATCAGCATGTCATCCTGTGTGAAAGTTATGTTTGGAATTAACTCCAACACACTATGACAATGGAGGCAAGAGACTGGTTCTGCTTTTGGCTTCTTCAGAAGGGCTAGACAAGTTTCTGCCTGCTTGAGAGCCTCACTCAGAGTTTCCCGGGTCTCTTTGGAGAGGCGCAAGAGTTCAAAGATGGACAGCCGGGCCGGTGTATTGGCTAATTGAGCCAGGATATCAAAGTTGTAAGGCTTCTCAAGTTCGGAAGGAGATGACTTCTTCAAAGGTTTGTCGAAGCAGACTTGTTGTTTGCCATTGTCAGCGACCGTCGGCTTGGAAGGAGTAGACTCTACAACCGGTGAGGATGCAGTAGGAATATCCTCAGTGGAAGCAGGCTGCACTGGAGCAGGCTCAGAAGAAGAAGCAGGATTCTCTTGAGCTTTGGGGTAATCTTTTAGATAAGCCTTCCCTGATTTGGTACCCAGCAGGATTTTCTCGTCAACTATGCGGTCAAAAGACACCATATTGCAAGTCTTTGTCTTGCCCTTAGAGCGGTCTTTCTTCTTGGAGGAAGAGGAAAGTTCGAACTCCGAGGCTAAATCTGGATAAATCCACATAATCTCGCCATTGTCAAGAGATAAGGGGACGAGACCTTCACTTCGTGGAGGAGGGAGATTCTTAATCTCAAGAATAGCTTTGGGGACAGAAATGACCCCGTGATGTACCATCTGGGGCGGGAAGTCACCGAACTGAACTGAGACCATATTTGCGGTAATAGTCTTTTCGTCTTGCTGCAGAGTGACAACACCAGCGTTGACCAGCTCTTGAATTTTGCCTTTGAGCACATAACATGCTCGAGGGGGATGCCCAATGAACCTGTGATAAATACAGTACTTAGGATGATCAGTCTTACCGACTTCATCGGGCTTTTTCGGATCTGGAAGCTGGAGCTTATTGCTTTTGATCAAGCAATCGAAGATGCTCACTGTGTCATTCTCATCAAAAGAGTACTCTACTTTTGGACGAGGTTCCCTCGGTGGAGGTGCTGAAGGAGTAGAAGTGGACGTAGGGGGAGCTACGTTGACCGCCAGAGATTCTTTGTTCTTATTCGACAAGTTGATGTTCAAAGTTTCTTTTCCTTTACGGTTGTTTTGGCGATTGCCACCACCCGATGTCTGGTTTTAATCCCGATCGGGGTTAGACATTTGTACCCCTAGCTGCTTGAATTTGTCGACGCTAACTTCAGCTGCTTTAGCGTTGACAATAAAAGATGGCCAATCTTGGAACTGAGTAGATCTCGTCCACATGCTAATGATAGGCAAAAGATTTGCCTTGCAGGTGTCTATGGTGACAACGGCCGGAGTTCCGGGAGGCATTTTCAAAGCTTTCCGGCGGAACCTTTCAATGAAACTCTCAGCAGTTTCATTGTGTCTTTGTTTGATTTTATTGAGAGATGACATGGTCATGTCGTTGATCCCCTCATAGAATCGTTCCAAGAAGATTTATTTTAGGCCAGAGAAGGAGGTGATACAACCATCGGGCAAGCTTCTGTACCAATCGTATGCCACGTCGGCTAAATAGCCAACGAATACTTTGGTAAGAAGAGCGTCATTTGGTTGAAGTTGGACAGTCATAACCTCAAAGTGGTTAATGAACTGACTGGGAGAAGTGCTGCCATCAAACAGCGAGATTGTTAGGATTTTGTACTTAGGAGGAAACGGGACTTCCTTCCATTCAACTGGGTAAGGTTACTTGATCCCCAACCTCTGCAAGTTGTCCTTCTCTTTGAAAGCTTCAAACTGAGTGCGTAGGAGTTTGACAGCTTCATTGGCATTTTCTACTGATGTAGAAGGAGCAGGCTGAATCACGGTGTTAGGGAGAGGAACAGCGTGGTAAGCACTACCCCCAGCACCTGACTGACTGGGTGTAGGTTGGATCTGTACAGGAGGTAAATGAGGAAATGCTACCCCCAGCCCTGCATTAACAGGTACTGACGATGCTATGATTTCAGGATTTGTAGGAGGTACGATCGGTGGTGCCGTATACTGGGCCATAATGATAGAGTACATACTTGCAACCATTTCAGCCATGGTCTTCAGCTTGTCTTCTAGTGCAGCTATTCGTTGTTCTTGACTAGCTGAATTGGAAGCATCGGGATCTTCAGTGACAACATAAGCTGTCACTTCTCTAGGTACAGTAGAGGACACTGTCTGTTCCGAACTTTCGCTGTATGCATCATAGTCGGAGAAAGAATTATCTCCTGAGTAAGAAAGAGGAAGATAACCGGAAGGATCTTGAAGATTCCTTTGACCGATTAGGTCTCGGCTTCGGGATCGGGTATGTTGGAATACTCCTTCAGAGGATTCTTGGAGTAGATCCAAATACCGCTGGCTTGGCTTGCGAGACTTCCCGTGCTTAGAGCACTTCCTACCCCCAGTATCTCTGGAAGTCATGTTGACAGAAGCGTACAAAACTTCGTCTTCATCTTCTGACATAGGTTCAGAATTTGTAAAGTTTAAACGATCGAAGACAGATCGTCTTGTTGTCTGACAACAACACTTGATGACAACCTTATGGTTACAATGGTGTCCAAGTGATTGCACTGGGGATGTTCAGATGTTGTCCCATTTTTGCTTGAGGTATTCTCGGAGATCGGGAACAAAAACAGGACGAGAAAAAGTTCAAGGAATGTGTTCTTTGAAAATATTCGAAACATGGTTCCGATTCTTCAAATGTTTTGTCCCATGAGTGTATAGGGAAGTACTCATTTCATTGGCATAGGTATCCGAATTTTTGATCGTGGAAGTTTGCTTCTGATGTTGGTTGGTCTTCGGCATTGGGTGTTTGCGTTTCACCGAAGTTGGTCGATTAAGATAAGTTCTTAAATCAGCAAACTCATCCCTAGGGGTTTCTGTCTAAGACACCAGCAATTTTCCCTGTCTTGAACGGGATATCTTGAGAGTTGGGAGATCTTGGAATTCTGCTACCGGAGTAGGCATAATACCTCTCTGATCAGTACACTTCCCTTTGGCAAGGAGGGAAGAAGAACCCTTGTTGGAGAGAGTTCTTGTACTGACTGGTGCCGGAGCACATTCAGATTGATCTTCTATGGTAAAAATCGAGGGAGACTGAGAAAAGACCAAAGGGCCTTTTTCTTTGTTTTGTGAAGAAGGGTTAGCTAAAGAGCGTTTTCCTCTGTTGTCTTCCAAGTCATGGGACGAAGAAGTTTGAGAAAAGACCAAAGGGCATTTTCCTTTGTTTTAGGGAGGAGGAGGAATAGCCAAAAGACTACCCTCAGTGGATTGTGCAGGAGCAACAGGGTGCTTGAGAGGAGGAGCAAAGCTTTTCCCTTTGCTGTGAGAAGATAAGAGATTAGCCAAAGGGCTGTCTCTCTTGGATTGCACTGGCACAGTTTGTGCATGAATTGATGGCGCACTGGCAGATTGCGTATGAGTAACTCTGGCAGAAAGTCTTCTGGCCTCAGTCACAGTGGCTTGTGCAGTAGGAGTCTTGTTGCCAGAGTGCTTGGGTTGCATTCTGGTTGCTGGAGTGCTGGATTGTGCAGGCAGAGTGGCAGCCAGTTGCGCAAGAGGAACAGGAGTCTTGCACTTTGACAGGGCAGCATATGAAGTGGTTTGTGCAATGGCAAGAGAAGCCGCATACTGCACATGAGCAGTAGTAGTAGACTGCGCAACAGAGACAGCAGCCTTGGGAACAGAGGCAGTGGACTGCACAGCAGGCTGAGAAGCAGAAGCAGTGGACTGCGCAGCAGTCTTAGGGACCCACACTGGGCGCACTTTGCTCGTGGCAGAAGTTGTTGCAGTGCGAGGGGTGGTCCTGGAGTTGATCATCGCCTCTTAGGCCGTCTGGTTGACCTTTACAACCAGCGTCTTCTGCGCCTTTCCGATAGACGCAACATCACATTGAGTTGTCACTTCCTCGTCGAAGGAGAAAGTCGTCCCCAGCAGAGTCGCCATTTTGTTTGCAAAAACAAAAGTTGATCTTTATTTCAACAAACTTTGTAAAGAAGATTACAAGAATTCTGAAAAAGTACAACTATAGGAATCCAATCTGAATGACGATCGCTTTATCCCTTGGACGATGTAAACTTTGAAGATGGTAGCCTCTGAAGATTACAGCAGCACTTTGGTAAGAACTCCTGATCTCTGGTGATGATCTCTGATCTCTGTGTATGTGTATATGATCCCCTCTAGGAAGGACTTAAAACTCTATTTATAGAGTTCTAGAAATAACTACTTTTTAGTTATTCTGGACTGTGCAAGATGGATTACGCTGCATTGGACTGTGCAGACATCAGACTGCGCAAGCAGTTATTTGATCGTGGGCCAACTGTATTGGACACATGGTATTATTTGATTGAAATGCACATAATCGTGCACAGACGGTTACCACGTAATAAGTCATTGATGGCATGAAGGCCACGTGTACTTTGTCAGTTGTATTGATGGAGTGTGCCACCTGAATTGTGCTAGTTTTGGATTGCGCTGGGATAGATCGCGCTGGGATGGATTACGCTGCAGGCAGATTGCGCTGTATATACAGCTGTCCTCGAGTGCTGTGCTGCACGATAAACGAACAGTTTCCTCGTTCTTTGTGCTGTCAGCTGTCAGAAGATCTGATTCTCTGTCAGGTAATGATGACGAGGCCAGGTCAGCAAGCGCACTTGGATGAGTGCGCAGTTCAGCCTGCGCAATCGAATTGTTGTGCAATCTGTCTTCTGTGCAGTTCACTTGAAGGATGCATAAGTTGATTTTTATGACTTTGTTGATAGGTGCAACTTGATTTTTAGGACCTACAACCTCGTTGAATGGTTTGGGAGCAATCGAGCCCGCACTGATTCATGCACTGTGCACACACGCGAAAATTCGTATCTGATACGCCCCTTTTACTCCTGACACGACTCACATAGACACGATACAGACACATGTACACGTCCCCCTAGTCTAGGCGTACACGTGTGCACACCCACGTGTTGTGTCGTGTCATGTATCATGTTCTACAAACACGTACACACGTGCACGACACTATCTAGTGCACGGTTTATGTGTCTGTGTTGCGTTCCGTTTGGACACTTCGTGTCCAGTTTCCTAGACACGAATGGACCCCCTAGACACGTGTACACATGGGAGACACGTCCATATGCCTGATAGTTGGTTTTCCTTAGGTTTTGGTTTTCGAATTGGGGAAATCCATATTTTCTGATACATGTAGAACTGTCAGTTTGGTGGGGGTTTTGAATTCGATTTTGATTTCAGAGTTAATCCTTCTTGACTGAAATGTTAATGTCCATATTGTCATAAAGTTAGTTAACTGTGGTTAAGTTCAAAACCTGGGTTTTTATAACTGATTGACACACTTTTGACACTGTCATCTGTGCACACAAACTTGGAATTCTAAGAATTATACACTATTTTTCTTTAATTCAAATTCTGAGTTTAAACTACATTCTAAACTGTTTGCACACAACATTAACCAAACAGTTTAGAATGGTATTGTGCTCATATGTCGACTTTGTACTCTAAATCACTAGTCACTGGTAGCTCTTTACTTATAGTAGATATTTCTATTACAGTTCTCTCTCTGTTTACATACTGCATTTCTTCAGTATCTATATCTTATTTTACTGCATGATTATATTTTCTAACCTGCTATGAACTGTTGAGATGTATTGTGCTCGCTCCTGTCCTGACTGGATATGTTGAAAATATTACAGAGGACGAGGAGGAGACCTGTGAGGATACCTTCTATGGGACAGCTCTAGCTGACGGCTTTACCCTACTGCCTAGACTAGCTTAGTTAGGCCTTATCTTACTTATGTTGTCTTGAGACTAGTAGATAGACTTATTTCTGTCTTTGAGATCTGGGTTGTATATTCTTTCATTTTCAGTAGCTGAGACCATGTATTTCTGGATATTGCTGAGATATTATCTTAGACTTTCTGATCATCTGTATTTTCCTTGAGTTCTTTATCATATCGTGCTTCTTCTTCCTTAGTTGTGATTGAGTTTATTTTCTGCTATGTCACCCCCACTCGGGGAGTATAAACTGCTTAGCTTATATTGTTAGATGTTGTGACCTAGGACAGCATTCTACCGCCGACACTGCGGCGTAGGCTGGGCGTTGTTACGCTCTCGTACCCTCACAGTGGGTGCGGATCGTGACACGTTTTTAGTGGTGGCCCATGCAGGTCTAGTTTGTGTAGTGGTATTCGAACTAGAGTACCACTACAGCCTGCAGTAGGATTAGGATTATTTTTGAGGTACTCAATCACATTAGAAAAAACTCTTAACTGGATTCCTGCCATCTAAATTCCTGTTGAAGATTGCTTCCTTGATTAACTGTCCTCCCTTGAATTCCTGTTTCTATCTCAGTATTGATTCCTTGTTTGATCTGTCTCCGGGATGGTGATCGAGACACGATCGCATCGCTCTGGCTCAGTAGACGCTGGTGAGAGGCCTACCACCCCTCGCCTGATTGTGGACGCTGGGACCATAGCACCCCCTATTTCTGCTCACATAGGAGCTTATGCAGCTTTTGGGAGTGCACCTCCACCTGTCCGGAGGTCTTTCCCCGTCATTCCAGATATGTACCAGCAGCAGTTACCTTCAGGGACAGTAGATGCGGCTCAGATGTTTACCCTCTTCCAGCGATTCTTGGAGTTTCAGCAGCAGATACAGCAGAGCCAGTCTGCTGATATCCGACAGAGCATACAAGATACTCACCAGTTGGCCAGGACGACAGTGGAGCTGGTGGCTGCTCAGCCACAGGGAGGCCAGATGCAGCCGTATCAGCCGAGGACTCCAGACATCCATTCTTTCAAGAAGATGGGACCCCGAGACTTCAAGGGTACAGAGGGCATCATATACGCTGACGATTGGATAGAGCACATTGAGGAGATATTACGACTGGCACAGATACCAGCAGGATTACAGATCGAGGCAGCCGCCAGTCAGATGCAGGACTTTGCCTGTACCTGGTACCAGATGGACCCGAGGGTTGGTACAGCCGGTCAGACTTGGGCAGCGTTCAAGAAACTATTTAAGAAGAAATTCTTTCCCGATACCGCACTCCGAACTTTGGAGGCACAGTTCGAGAGTTTGGTTCAGGGGAACCAGACCGTTGAGGAGTACGCTGGAGAGTTCAGCCGTTTGAGCAGATTCATCGAGGATCTTACCGAGGTCGGGAAGGCGAGGAGGTTCCGCAGGGGTTTGATCAAGGAGATCAAGTCATATACCAAGAGCGGCCACGACGCCACTTTTGAGCAAATTCTGGTAGGAGCCATGACAGCGAAGGACGAACTTGGACTGAAGGAGAAGAGGATGCGAGACACTCAGGAAGCTAGTGGCAGTACGGGCCCGGCCAAGCGGCCCCACATGCAGATTCAGCAGCAGTATCCGCATCAGATGCCCCGCTTGCAGATTCAGCCACAATATCCACAGCAAATGCTACCTCTACAGTTTCAGCAGCAGTATCTGCCGCAGATGCTACCTCTACAGTTTCAGCAGCAGATGCTACCTCTACAGTTTCAGCAACAGTACCAGCAGCCGAGGTTCTACCTTCAACAGCGGCAGTTTCAGGACCGTGTACCCTTTCAGCAGGTGCAGCAGCCGCAGAGGCAGCAGCAGACCCCGGGACAGCAGCTTATTATCATTTGCCCTTTTTAGAAGAGACCAGGGCACGATTGGAGCGAATGTCGGAAGAGGCTGGGCTGATGTTTGCTTTGCGGAGGATCCGATCATCGTCTGAGAGAGTGTCCCGAGTCATCGGGACAGACAGTTCAGGGAGCAGGAGCTAGGGCTCCGGTAGGCCAGCAGAGGGGATTACCCTGATCGACTCAGCAGCAGAGGTACATGCAGCATCAGCAGCAGGCCAGGGGAGGCTAGCAGGAGCGAACTTTCGCCAGGTCAGTCGAGGATGCCCAGGCAGTTGGAGATCTAGTTGCAGGTTCCGTTCTTTTGATTCCACTTCCGTAATTGCCTCTTATAACTGCTTTGAAATTTGATTTCCTCTGTTCCTTGTTAGTTGATCAATTCTGTCATGTTGTTCTTGTGTATGTTTATCTTGTTTTGAGTTGAATCATATGGGCTAGGTCACCCAGTTATGGAATCTAGAATCTTCGATAGTCGTGTTAGCTGGCATAGTGAGGACATACAGTCAGATTTAGGACGTATTTCTCGGGTGTGGAAATTTAAGGATTTCGCTGTCAAGCATGCGGCAATGCGAAAATTTTAAATACCATGATTCTAGAGGTATGTGCCTTAGTCGAGGACTCTGTGATTATCGTAGCCTTGCTCACTAGCATGACGAAGATTCTGAGTATCATGATTTTGGACAGACGTATATGATTATCTGACGGTATGTTTGAGACTTTGATTGTGGGGTGTTTGACTTAGAAGGACTACTACCATTTTAATTTCGAGGACGAAATTTTTCTAAGGTGGGTAGACTTGTAACACCCAGTTTCTAAAATGAGGATAATTTTGAAATTTTGTATTTTAATTTATTTAATTATAGTATTTAAAATTTAATATAATTTTTAGTTATTTTTAATCATTTTAAAACTATTTAAATCGTGACTTATAATTTTGGTGTTTGGCTAGTGTAACCGTAGAGACTATCTGTCCTAGAGCCTAGCCATGTGATTAGGATGTTTAATTAGTACATTTTAGCCTAGAGGGTATTTTGGTCATTTTAGGATTTATTTGAATTTATTATGATTTATGGGAATTTCTGTGAATTTAATATTAATTAAATATTGCTATGTGTTATGTTAGTCTTGACTAGTTTGGGACTCGTAGACTAGCCTAGAACCTAACCCTAGCTATGGTAACCCTAGCCTAACTAGAGTTAACCCATTTTATTCATTAGAGATTGGTTTTAGAATGAGGGGACTTGGTTTAGTGAATTAAGTCATGACTTATGGTTTAATGCAATGACTTGTGATTTAATGACTTATGAATTGAAACATAGGCCCATGACTTAAGCCCAAACTCCAACAAGCCCACCCATGGCAGCCAACCTAGGGTTCCACACCCTATTTAATGCCTCTTCCATTTGTTCTTGCCTCTTTTATTAATTTCTCCAAGTTTTGAAGAAAGAGGTTTGTCCATTCTTCCCTAACCCATAGATTATTCATTTTAATTCCTTTTCCACTCTAGTCTTTTGCATTAGTTCCTAATCCAGCTCTATTTCATGTCCATGGAGAGAAATCTCAGGTTTGGACCAATTTGGAGCACTTGGCCATCAAGAAGAAATCTCCCTTTTTGAAGCTTTTTCATGCAAATTGAACATATAGGTAACTTCCTATTCATTCCATAGATTTTTGATTTCTTTGCATGAATAGGAAGCCCTAGGTGTCCCCTAGCCGTAGGTATTGGATTTGTGTCATTTCGTGTCCGTTTGGTGTCCGTATTGGACACGTGTCATGATGTGTGTATAGGTGTTTGATTAAATGCCACAAAGGATTTTTACTTGTTATTTTTGAAAAGTGTTTGAACAAATTTATTGATTTAAATGTATATATTGATTTGCAACTGGACTGAGTTGGTTTTCGAGCCGTGTCCGGGTCCAAACAGGACACGAACACGCTCGCAGCACTCACGGGCAGTGCCCTGTTGTCCGTGTCCCGGTTTGCTTTGGACACGCCACTTTACGATACGAAATTTGACATGGGGACTCCCTACATGACTGACACGAGGCCTACAAAGTTTCGTAGGACCTCGTTGAATGGTTTGGGAGCAATCGAGCCCGCACTGATTCGTGCACTGTGCACACACGCGAAAATTCGCGTCTGATACGCCCCTTTTACTCCTGACATGACTCACGTGGACACAATACAGACACATGTACACGTCCCCCTCGTCTACGCGTACACGTGTGCACACCCACGTGTTGTGTCGTGTCGTGTGTCGTGTTCTACAGACACGTGCACGCGTACACGACACTGTCTGGTGAACGGTTCATGTGTCTGTGTTGCGTTCTGTTTGGACACTTCGTGTCCAGTTTTCTGGACACGAATGGACCACCCTAGACACGTGTACAATTGGGGGACACGTCCATATGCCTGATAGTTGGTTTTTCTTAGGTTTTGGTTTTCGAATTGGGGAAATCCACATTTTCTGATACATATAGAACTGTCAGTTTGGTGGGGGTTTTGAATTCGATTTTGATTTCAGAGTTAATCCTTCTTGACTGAAATGTTAATGTCCATATTATCATAAAGTTAGTTAACTGTGGTTAAGTTCAAAACCTGGGTTTTTATAACTGATTGACATACTTTTGACACTATCATCTGTGCACACAAACCTGGAATTCTGAGAATTATACACTGTTTTTTCTTTGATTCAAATTCTGAGTTTAAACTACATTCTAAATTGTTTGGTTAATGTTGTGATTACCATACTAAATCATTTACTCCTATTTTAGATTTTTGGGATGTTGATTATGATTGGTGGTTGAGAATGTGATTTCGAATTGGGTCGCACTGTCATGAACTGTCATTTTACTGAACTGAGAATGGGGTTTTTATTTCTAAGTATCGAATGTCCTTTAACTGAGATTTGGTTCATGTTTTGTATTGGTTGATGAATGTAACTGCATGGTTTTGATTTTCCTCTTGACTGAGTTTGATTCCATTTCCTTCCCTTAAACAAATTGAATGTTAAATTGATCCCATTTTCCTTAAACATGAGAAATAACTAAGAATTGGTAACCATTAACTATTGAACTGTCACTTGCCATCTCTTGAGATGTGAATGAATTTGATTTGATTCACATTGCACTGTTATCATGCTCATATGCATACTGTTTTGGAATTTCCTGAGGACCTAACCCCTTCACTGTTTTTTTTCCCATTTCCCAAATCCCCTTCACTGTTTTCCTTTTTAGGATATCACATATCACACTCTATTATTTTTTCTGTCAAAAAAACTGAGGATTGAATGGTGGTTTCAATGTGAAGGACTGTTTTTGATTCCAAAAACCTGAGACTGAATGTATCATGAGTTCACTGATTGGTTAAATTGTTTTTTTGATGTCTATTAGATGATCCTTTATGATAATTTTAATTGTACACTGCCTTCTATGACACACACACAGGCCATAACCTGTGTTCCTGTTTTCTGAGAACTGAGGCACACATAGCTATTGACACAATACCATACACACATTGTACTGTCATATAACTGAAAAACTGAGAATAGGTTTCACATTGATTGGTTATTTGACTGTCAATTGGTCTCCTAATTACTGAGATTGAAATACTATTTCCTATTGGGTTTTCCTGTTATATTAGGAACTGGGAAGTGATTTCCTTTCTTTAAACTGAGCTTGGATGTTAAAAATACTATGTTAAATTCAGGTGCATTGTATTAGTTCACAGATTAATTGGTTTATTAGGTTTAAATGTTAGTTTACATTGTGTTAGAGGATTTTGATATGGTCCTCGAATTTGTTTGGAATGGACTGTATATAAACTGTCACTTGGCTTCCTAATTCTGGAATAACCTGAGAATAACTGACACACACTCCTAAACCTGTAATTGACATATACACATCACTATTTCCTAAATTTCTGAGAACATGTACCCTATTCACCACACACACATGTATCCACACTCTCATGACACTTTGCTCACACTCTTAACCCACACACACAGGAAACACATATACACAACACATTACCTTTCCTATCCTTCTATGTATGTGTGTATATACATATGTGTGTGTGTGTATATATATATATATATATATATATATATATATATATATATATATATATATATATATATATATATATATATATATATATATATGTTAAAATATATATATATATGTTAAAATATATATATATATATATATATATATATATATATATATATATATATATATATATATATATATATATAAATATATATATATATATATATATGTTAATATATATATATATATATATATATATATATATATATATATATATATATATATGGGTGATACATATATTATCATATATCCTATATATTATAATGTGTGTATTATATTATTTTAGATATATATGTTAATATGTGTATATATAGATATGTGTTGCTATAGGTAATATAGCCATATGGCCTATAGGCTACATTTATGGCTTAAAGCCTATGTGTATGGCATGTGTACACCAATGAATGTGTATGGTTGGTTTGTATAGCCTAGATTTGATGTGTGCTTGCTAGGATAGCCTTGGTTAGGCTTAGTAAGACTTGTCTGGGTTAGGTTGACCTAGTTTGACTAGTGTGGTTGACTAGAGTTGACCAAGTGTTGACTTTAGTCTAGTTTGACCTAGACAGCATGCAGATGCATTGTAGATTATTATTATCATGCCCTGTATACATCTTGACTTGTGTTGCTCTAACTAGGAGTCAGGTATCTCATCTCGGACAGTAAATTTACTTCAGACATTCAGATACGAGGCGAGTACATTCTCTGATCATTTCATATCCTGCTTAGAATTATTTTCCTGCATTAAATTACTTTACTTGATACTGTCACGTTGGTCACACGAATAAGTACTATATGGATCCCTTCTTGAGATGTTATCCCTTTAGGGAGCATCGGGTACTCTATGTTCTGTGCGTTTTACTTACATGGCGTATCACTATGCTTCTTTGGTTCTTTGATCACTTGTGACATATACTCTTATGATCACAGAGTCTTCTTTGAATCCTTATCCCATTTATTGGGTTTTCTAGAATCCCCATTTATGGGACTACTATGTACCACCCTTCAGGGGCTTACCACCCTTCGGGGGCTTACCACCCTTTGGGGGCTGTTACATGGAATCATAACATAACTTGGTTGGATCCTTGTGTACTGATTGGGGGTACGGGGGAATATAAATAGCCATGTGAACAATTCCAAAGTAGAATAGCCATATACGCCTCTTTAGTATAGCCATGTGCAAATCAAGCCGTTCACATGTCGACTTTGTACTCTAAATCACTAGTCACTGGTAGCTCTTTACTTATAGTAGATATTTCTATTACAGTTCTCTCTCTCTGTTTATATACTGCATTTCTTCAGTATCCATATCTTACTTTACTGCATGATTATATTTTCTAACCTGCTATGAACTGTTGAGATGTATTGTGCTCGCTCCTTTCCTGACTGGACCTGTTGAAAATATTACAGAGGACGAGGAGGAGGCCTATGAGGATACCTTCTACGGGACAGCTCTAGCTGACGGCTTTACCCTACTGCCTAGACTAGCTTAGTTAGGCCTTATCTTACTTATGTTGTCTTGAGACTAGTATAGATAGACTTATTTCTGTCTTTGAGATCTGGGTTGTATATTCTTTCATTTTCAGTAGCTGAGACCATGTATTTCTGGATATTGCTGAGATGTTATCTTAGACTTTCTGATCATCTGTATTTTTCTTGAGTTCTTTATCATATCGTGCTTCTTCTTTCTTAGTTGTGATTGAGTTTATTTTCTGCTATGTCACCCCCACTCGGGGAGTATAAACTGCTTAGCTTATATTGTTAGATGTTGTGACCTAGGACAGCGTTCTACCGTCGATACTGCAGCGTAGGTTGGGCGTTGTTACGCTCTCGTACCCTCACAGTGGGTGCGGGTCGTGACAAAGCTGGAGCCAAAATACAGAAACCAAAATACAAAATATAGAATCCAATCCCTGTGTTTACCGAAAATACAAAACACAGTTCTAATTCATATGTGTTTTAAGTGTGAGAACGGATGGCTCAGAACACAACCCAACCGGAGAGGATACTCTGAAAGATCCATCTGAGTAGGACGTATACTATGAGAGATCACCTTACAAGAATGATATTAGTAGTAGAATTTCGTGTTGGAGGAGATATTATCAGAGTATACGTCCTACTCAGATGGGTCTCTTACCGTTACTATTTTTTTCTGACAGCATGGTGGATGTGCTCCGTCAACAGATTCTTACTTCGAGCTAAAACTTTGCCCCGGAGCTCAAGTGGACATCCTTCATGTAAAGCTCGAGTGAGAGGTTCCTAACAGCATGGTGGTCTCCTTTGTCAAAGTATCCGTGCTGGTCCTACAGCCAATATGGGACGAGCACGGATACTTTGACAAAGGAGACCACCATGCTGTCAGAAACCTCTCACTCGAGCTCTACACGAAAGATGTCCACTTGAGCTCTGAGACAAAGTTTTGGCTCGAAGCAAGAATCTGTTGACGGAGCACATCCACCATGCTGTCAGAAAAAAATAGTAAAGGTGAGAGACCCATCTGAGTAGGACGTATACATTGATAATATCTCCTCCAACACTCAATCCAACTACTGATATCATTCTTGTAAAGGTGATCTCTCAGAGTATACATCCTACTCAGATGAATCTCTCAGAGTATCCTCTCTGGTTGGTTGTCGTATCATCATTGCCGAGGGATGAGGGTCGGAGGACAGTCAACTTCATCTATGGCTATATAGTTTTTGCCTCGCCAGTCGAATGGCTGCAGGGACTAATTAACCATATCGTAGTCGAATACAATCCAGAGATTGACACAGTACTAATTCATATATGTAGTCCAATACAAATAGCCTAATACAAAAACAATCCAATACAAATAGTCCAATACAAATAAGTACAAATAGCTAATGAGAACCACGCAGCTCACGCAAACGCTCAGTGATACGATCACGCAACCACCTCGAATAAGTGGGATTGACGGCGACAGGAGAGATGTAGTCCCTTGCAAGTGCGGCATAAATAGAACTCCCGGTCTCACTAGCTACCGGTGCCACTTCCTCCTTAACAGTAGGAGGAGCCACCTCAGCATTCACTGTTTCCCTCAAACGACGTTCCGCTCCTCGGGTCATGCGTGTCATCTGGTAAGATCGATATTCACAAATAATATAATTGTAACATAATCAAGCTAACTAAAGGAACCATCATGTAATTTGAGTACATTTTCGAAAGCAGATAAAGTACAGAAAAATCGATTTTTTGCCAAGTGTGAGAACGGATGGCTCAGAATACAACCCAAGATTCATTCTAGCATACATTAGTGTGAATCATCTATGTTCTGTACATATGGTGTTGTATATGTTCTTATCGTATCTAGTATCTGAAAAATGTAACAGAATCAAGATGAACTCACATAATGTAATACTAAGACATCATCTACTACTATATAAGATATAGTGATAGGTTGTCGTATCATCATTGCCGAGGGATGAGGGTCGGAGGACATTCAACTTTATCTACGGCTACAAAGTTTCTGCCTTGCTAGTCGAATGGCAGCAGGGACTATGTCCTGATCACCATGTCGTACCGTAGATTAAAGCAAATAGAGCTGGAGCTGGAGCCAAAATACAGTACTACTTCACCATGTCATACCATTTTACTCTATCACTCTCTCTCCTCCCCCCTCCGGCGTTCTCACTCTCTCCGACGCACTCACACTACTAATTTCTATGTATTTTATGTGTGAAAACGGATGGCTCAGAACGCAACCCAATATTTATTCTTGTATACATTAGTGTGAATTATCTATGTTCTGTACATATGGTGTAGTATATGTTCTTATCGTATCTAGTATCTGAAGAATGTAACAGAATCAAGATGAACTCACAAAATGTAATACTAAGACAACATCTACTACTATATAAGATATAGTGATAGGTTGTCATATCATCATTGCCGAGGGATGAGGGTCGGAGGACAGTCAACTTTATCTACGGCTACATCGTTTCTGCCTCGCCAGTCGAATGGCTGCAGGGACTATGTCCTGATCACCATATCATACCGTAGATTAATGCAAATGGAGCTGGAGATGGAGCCAAAATACAGTACTACTTCACCATGTCGTACCATTTTACTCTCTCACTCTCTCTCCTCCCCTCCGGCGCTCTCACTCTCTCCGGCGCTCTCACACTACTAATTCCTATGTGTTTTATGTGTGAGAACGGATGGCTCAGAATAAAACCCAAAATTCATTCTAGCATACATTAGTGTGAATTATCTATGTTCTGTATATATGGTGTAGTATATGTTCTTATCGTATCTAGTATCTGAAGAATGTAACAGAATCAAGATGAACTCACATAATGTAATACTAAGACATCATCTACTACTATATAAGATATAGTGATAGGTTGTCGTATCATCATTGCCGAGGGATGATGGTCGAAGGACAGTCAACTTTATCTACGGCTACATAGTTTCTGCCTCGCCAGTCGAATGGCTGCAGGGACTATGTCCTGATCACCACTTCATACCATTCTGTCTCGCCAGTCGAATGGCTGCAGGGACTATATGTCCCTAACCCGAAACTGCCGATCTGAAACTGCCGATACTACCGATATCGCCGATATCCTATTTTTTAAACTAGAGTTTGTCATATCGCCGATACTACTCATTATATTTGTACCCTGTGCTACCCCGCATGCGCCACCCCCGCTGCCCCGGAGCGCGCTGCCCCCCGCCGCCCCTGCTGTTCCGGAGTGCGCTGCCCTCCGCCTCCCCCCCAGCCTCGCGCTGCCCCACGCGCGCCACCCCCGCCGTCCCCCGCTGCCCCGGTGCCCGCTGCCCTCCGCCGCCCGTCGCAGCCCCGCCCGCACGCGCCAGCACTCCTTCCACCCCCCGCTGCCCCTCCCACCCCCCGTCGCCCCCCAGCCCCGCGCTGCCCCGCGTGCGCCACCCCTCGCCGCCCCCCGCTGCCCCGGAGAGCGCTGCCCCCCGCCGCCCGTCGCAGCCCCGCGCTGCCACGCGCCCGCCACCTCCGCAGTCTCCGCCGCCCCCGCAGCCCACAACGCCCCCGGTAGCCCACGACACCCACGACCACACACACAAAGAAAGAGAGAGAGAAAGAGATTACCTTTGGAAGAGAGAGGAGAGGTCGTCGATCACCGCTGCGGGAGAGAGAGAGAGGAGAGTGAGGTCGCCGACCGCCGCGGGAGAGAGAGAGAGATGAGAGAGAATAAAATTTGGGAGGAATAAAAAGTTCTTCCCGTCGTTTCAATTTAACCCTGGGCCCTTTATTTAGCGAACCAGTGACGGTTTATATCCGTCGCAAGGCCGTCGCTATTTTTGATACTTGCCGACGGAATATCCGTCGCTACGTAGTCGAAGAATTGTCCCACCATTTCTTTCAACAATTTCCGCCAAATAATCGACTGCATGGCGACGGCTACTTATCCGTCGCTATATCTCCGACGCCCTAGCGACGGTTGAGCGACCTTTTTTCCCCCTTAAAATGAAATAAAAATTGTATCGGCTTGTCGTCGATACTCCGTCGGCTATTTGCCGTAAATACGTCGTTAATGCCAACGGAAACTATCCGTCGCTAATGTGCCATCGCTAATTTACTGTATTTTGGTAGTGTGTGTAATCTATGAGCCTATGTAGTATGGATATATATTAAGTGAATGTAGGTATCATAGGTTGTCGAGTATATGTATGATATATATATATATATAAAATATATATATATATATATATATATATATATATATATATATATATATATATATATATATATATATATATATATATATATATATGTTATTGTTGGGTAATATTTGTTAGTATGAGTGTTAGTTAGATAGTAGATGTTAGTATTTTGTTAGATAGTTTGATGTTAGATATCTAGTATATTAGATATTAATATGTTAGTAGGTTATGTTAGTTCTAGATATTGGTATGTTAGAAAGTTAGTCTCTATAGGTTATATGTTAGATATTAGTTAAGATGTTATGTTAGTACATTAGATAGTTAGTTAATTAGATATTTGAGGGGTATCTTGGTATCTCATGATACCAAGTCAGTATCTTAAGGTAAATATGAATTACCCTTTCCTTCAAGGTAAATTATTAGTTTACCTTGTGACCAATGTATGGTATCAAGGTACCAAGTTAAGGTATCAAGATATCAAGGTAAGGTATAGGTTTACCCAAGTTAAGGTAATGGATTCCAACTAAGGTATTGGTATTGGGATGCCAATATGACCAAGGTTGATATGTTATCCTGATGTTAGTGGGTTAGTGTCTAAGTGTTTGAGTTTGAGTAGGTGATGTTAGATTGTGAAAGGGTTATATGGATAGGTATATATTTTTCTGGGTTATATAGTATCTATATATATTATGAGAGTATATAGATATAGGTTATGATTCATAGTGAGGATATGTATATACTTGATATATGATATCTATATGTATGTGTTAGGGTGGTACTATATGGATAAGGATATATGTGGTATGTATATATATTAACATATCCTAAGTATCATAGATGTTGACCACTAACCTAAGTTTGACCAAAACCCTAGAAGCTTAACCTTGACTCCTAGTTTGACCCAAGGTGGACCAGAGTTGACCAAGAGTTGACTTGACCTAGAATGACTTCGAAACATGTAGACTGCATTAAATTTTTATCATTTCAAATTGAACTCTTTATAACATGTGTTGCTCTAATTAGGACTTTGTGACATCAGTTCGGACATCTATTCATATCAGTCATTCAAGATATCAGGCAAGTACATTCTCTGATAGTTTTATTATGTTGATATATCATGTGATGCATGTTATATTAGTGTTTTATCTTAATTCTGACACGATAGGCTCATTGATTGGTATTTTTTGGATTCCTTGACTTGAGATACTTGGTTTCATGACTATCACGAATAATGTAAATCATGACTAATGCATCTTTCATGAATAATGAAATACGTGTCGAAGAACCTGGATTCCAAGTGTACTAGTCGAGCGGGAAAATACCTTGGAGACATGTGAATATACCCTTTCTATCCCGTTGATCTTGCGTGAATAATAGCGGCTACACACGTAGGTGTATGGTTTGTCGGATATCTCCCTCTAGCCATTCGTATGACAAATTGGTATTTTAAATCACTGGTCAAAACACTAATCCTCTATGTTGTCTATTACATACCTTGCATGACAGGTTTACCATTATTATATATCTGCCTGTTTTCACATTTTGTATGTTCTTTATACACTCGTCTTTTCCATGTACATTATCTTTATAACTGGATCGTCAAGAATTTTATTATTATTACATACTTATAGCGCTTGTCAATTATTTTGAACTGTTAGAGGTGATGTGCTCGTTTCATCCTGACTGGATATGTTGACAAAATATTACAAATGATATAGATGATTGTCCCTAATTTCTATGAGGCCTACGTGGATGGCACACAGGAGCCAGAGGAGGATCTAGTCCAGTAGAGAGTGCCTTAGTATTAGCTTAGAACTTTTAGCTTTTAGTTTGTATCGGATTGTTTCGAATGTTAGTAGAGACTTATTTATATTCAGGACTTGTATTTATTTGTATTGGACATCTATTTTGTGTGGTGTGATAACTCTATTTATATTCAGTTTCTTTCTTTTATCTGATTGAATATCGTGTTCTATTTTTCCTTAGACTTGTGACTAAGATTATATAGTAGAGATGTTATATTATACCTCCGTGCGGAGATGACAGGTTTATATATCTTGTTGTTAGATGTTAGATGTTATAGATGACCTATACAACGTTCTACCGCCGACACTACGGCGTAGGCTGGACGTACCTACGTTCTCGTACCCCTAAACAGGGTGTGGATCGTGACAAGATGCGTTGTGTAGTGCCCCGTCCCGCTCAGTCAATCGGAGGAATAGTTACGCCGACGATGTTCGAACTTAGCCTTGCAACGGCTGCATAAAGACATCGCTCGGCCAAGGCGATCGCTCGCTCAGGTGGGGTAGTTTCGGTGAACTTGCCTCATCTTTGCTTTCACATAATAAATCACATATTTTCAACTTGCACAAGTAGGCTTGATAATAAAAGAGACGAATTGTCACGACCCGCACCCGGATATACGGGTACGAATACGTGGGCCACGCCCAGCCTACGCCGCGGTATCGGCGGTAGAACGCTGTCAAGTATACTATACTAACTACAACATCTAATAATCCATAACTAGAAATGTACTCATGTCACATCACGAAAACTAAGGAAGATAAGACAAGAAATAATAACAATATCACTAGAACAACTAGAATCTACAATGATCATAAGACATGAAAGATAAAGAAGGAACAATAAGACTAACTAAGGATAACTACCAGGCAACTCACATAGAAGAATAGTGAGATCCACCTCAGCTAGCAACATCATGAAGTCCAATAAAGAGGGCACAACTACTCCTAAAATTTTCATAACGTATCCAGTCAGGAGCGGAACGAGTACATATATCTCATAACAGATCTCAAGATAGAATAAAAGCTATAAGACTGTAAATAGAGCATATACAATGAAATCATGGAGTGTACATATATGTATCATGGCATGGTAAGCTGTAAAGCTAGAGCTAGAACAAGAAAATAGAACGGGATCATGGCATGTACACGAATCAAGGTAAGCTATATATATCCAATGTGTGTGAGTAGTAGTTTCAGCTTGTGATCGGCTTGGGTACCTGTCAAGAATCGGCCTGGCAAGTCATAAGTGCGGTATATGACTCACACTGTTCGGGAATCGGGATGGATCTGATCACAGGCATACGCTACTACTCCCCCTACCCCAACTGGAAACCGATTTGCACGGAAAAGCGTGTCGGAGCCAATATCCTCAAAACTCAGCAAATTATATGTCAACGAGTCCAGAATGACGATACGAACTCAACGGTATATCCGAAATTGGATTCCGATGAGCCGGCGTCAAAAAGTCCCGTTGACTCAGAAAGTGGGATCCGTTTTGCACCGAAATGCGTGCCCGGGCCCACGTTCTCCAAATCAGGCAAACTTTATATGAAAACAGGCCAGAACGACGCCACGAGTCTACTGGTGGTGTCAGAAATTGAATCCGGAGTCCCGGGTTCAAAAATAGAATTTTACAAGTGCAACACTAAGAATTCGAACGGCCAACTTTGGCGTCGAATTCGACCGACCTAACAAGCTCAAACTGAAATGAAATCTAAAGGGGGCAGGAAGAGGGTTATACCAGCTGTGCACCGGAACTGGTGGCGCGCAAAACGAAGCTGCGATGGAGAAGATACGAACCCGCGAAGTTGGCGTCGCGAAACTGTCCAAAAACAGTACAAATTAAAACGTCAACTTGGTGGCCGGTTTGAGGTATCAAACGATAAAATTAACGGACGAAACTTGACAGGGGTGAAGAGGGATATACCGAGATTGCGATGGAGGAGACGGATCGCCGATCCAACGGTCGGATCTCCCGAAAATCACACGTGAAGTCGCTGTCCCAAAACGCCAAAACTGAACTCCGTTCCCGCGCGCGTCACGCCGGGATTTCGGCAAAAATGCACGAATCGCCCTACGTACGCGACAGGGACGAGGGCGATGGCCATGGGGGCCTGCCCGGGGGTGCGCCCGGCCAAGGGGAACTCGCACGCGTGGGGGGGCGGCCGGCCATGCAGCGGTGGCGCGCGGCCACACGCGGCCAGCTGCCGCTGCTGCTGCTGCTTGCGCAGCATCTGCTGCTGCTGCTTGGGCAGCCTCGCAGCCGGCCAAGGGGCCAAGGAGGAGGAGAAGGAGGTCGGGGTCGGATGGAGTTCGTGGTGGCGTGTGGTGGTGGTCGAAGTGGTGGTGTTTCTCGGCCAGCCAGGGAGGAGGAGGAGAATGGTGAGGGTGGTAGTGGTGGCTCGATGATGATGGTGAGGGTGTTGGTGGTGGTGGTGCCCTTCTTCTTCAAGAAGAAGAAGAAGAACAAGAAGATGAAGATGAAGAAGAATAAGAAGAAGAAGAAAGATGATGATGAGAGAGAGAGAGAGGTTGCGTGTGTGTGCTGGTAGGGGTGTCGGCTAGGTAGGGGTGGGGGTTGTGATGAGCATGGAGGTGGTGGTTGTGATCTTCTTTCTTGAAGAAGAAGAGGAGAACAAGAATGAGAAGAAGAAGATGATGAAGGAGGAGTGATGGGAGAGGGAGGGGGTTGCTGTCGGCCTAGAGAGGGGGGAAGGGATGGCTGCTGCTGTGTACGGAGAAGAGAGGTGAGGAGGGGTGGTGAGGATAGGGGAGGGTGAGTATAAGTGAGTTATGAGTGAGTGTATATATATATGTATATATATATATATATAAAGAGAGGGGGTGAGTATAGGAGGGGGATATTAATGTAGAGAGGGGGTGAGGATTGTGATGTCGGCTGGTAGGGGTTTTAGGTGAGAGAGAGAGAGGTTAAATGTAGAGAGAGGGAGTTAGAGAGAGAGATACAAGTATATATCATATGTATATATATATATATATACATAATATAATGGAGAGAGAGATAAAATATATAAAAGAAATATTTTGAGTGGGCAAAAATGGAAAAACACCAGTGGGGTGTATGGGCAGTCATGACAGGGCCCACACTAAACTGGGTTGGGCGTTGGGCCAAGTTTGGACAAAGTCGAAACCGAGATTTAATTAATTGAATAAATTAAACCAATTAAAATCACGGATGAAATGGAAGCACAAGGGAGATCGAAATTGTGGCACGCAAGTGGCGCGTGCATAGTAGGCTCAAAACAGGCCAGAGCCATATATTGGGTCGACTGGATTGGACCGATGTCGGGCCCGAAAATTAAATTGGAATTTAAATCAGGAATTACGGCAGACGATAAATTGGTCTAAATTGAACCGAAAGTTGTGCGAAGGAAATGGAGCACAAAATGGTGTGTCTGGGTGGGACACGAAGGTCGTGGGTGAAGAGCGTCTTGAGTAGATCAGGCATGACAAGCTGGTTTCGAGAAAATGACAGGTCTGGTGCTCCTAAATTAAAAGTCACGGTAACGCGCAAACGAAGATCAAAAATAAAAGTGGGAAATCAATTAATAATTAAATGGTCTAATATTGACCCGAACTTGCGCGAGGCAAAAAGGATACAAGGGAACAAGTTCGAGTGGGACACGATATATCAAAATGAAGATAATCTCGTCTACTATAAACTCCAAGAAGGAAGTTTCCAGAGACTGGCATCCCTGATGCTCTAGAATTCCAAGTCACGGTAAAGAGCATTAAATCAAATAATAATCAAATAATAATATTCTAATTAATTGATTATTAAAATTAAAAAAAAAAAAAAATAAGCCCTAAATTCAGGGGCTTACAATCCTACCCACCTTATAAAAATTTCGTCCTCGAAATTAAAGGTTGGTAGTGGGGTTAAAACATGATAAAAGATTTAGGCAATATTTTAGGCACGATCCAAGAATGATGAGTTTGCACAATCAAGAAAATCGATTTACAATTGTTCAGGCACGATGAGGGATTTTGGCACGATAGAATTTTGATATGAACAAAATTATATGTGCATGATTTCAGAAATAAGCCAAGTCATTGGGGCACAATTTTTAGAGACGATTAGAGGAATCGTCGATATGAATGAAGTTCAAGTACGGGGTGACCCGTAGGGCTTAGGTTGATGGAAATCAACCTGAAAGTCGCACAGGCCCGATCAAGATTAAGGAGGATGATTGATAAAATCATGAAATACGATCCAAGTTCGAACGCGATTAAAATCGAAAATAGTCTAAGTTCACTTGGCACGATTTGAGGGTTAAGATTATCAAGATCATGAAAATCAAAGTTGGATAGTCATGATCTAAAACAGGACTAAGAGAAGCAAATGGAGAGAAAAATTTGAGAATTGCACGATTTAGAGATAGATTTGATAGAAATCAGATTATAGGTCACATAAGCACGATCAAGATCCAAGTTCAGTTATGAAAGGCGATAAAATCATGAATTCGAAATCAAGGTCCTAAAAGCACAATTTAGAAAGAAACCCAAGTCACAAGGAATTCGAAGTCATCTAGAGTCTAGTCAGCAATCAAGACTCTTTAGCACGATAAAAAAGACGACCAAAATTGATTGGTCATGGACAGAAGTGAATCAAAATCTTAACAGTATCAAAATTTAAGAAACTATTGAGATATAAACATTTTTAAAATTTTCAGAGTTTCCAAGTGTAGATGTCAGATGTAGATATGATGTAGGTGATTTGTGTAATCAAGACATAACCAAACAAGGCAAAGGAAATGACGGCAAGATGAGAAAATCATCATGCGAAGGGAGAGAAAATAATGATAAACAAGAAATAATGGTAGGAATTATCTTGCTTAATTGGTAAAAGAAGTGAATCAACTTAAGATATGACCTGATAACCATACACGTCTATCCCAAATCATGTTGCCAGAATTCTCGCCACGCCAGTAAGCATAGCGGTAATAAACAATAAAGTCCATAACTATGGTATACGTCCTATAATTACGTCATCTAGATTCCTTACCACGCCACCCGGTATGGCTGCAAGAGAACCTAAATGACATAACGAGGATAGTATATCCAAAATCAGGCTCCATGTCCATGTCTCGCTAGCTAATATGACTGCAATGAATTCTAAACTCCATAAATAAAGTAGACACCTACCGTTCTCATCGTCCTTGTCCAAAATATGTTTATCAGGATATCTTAACTCAATTCTTAAAAGAATTATCCGAAACAAAATCAAAGGTCAACAACGAATATTAACATTTAAATTTCAACAACAAGTCAAGGGTAAGTTAATAGAAACAACGGAAACAACTTCCGAGATAGGGTTCAGAGGAAAATTTCAGGGAAAGTCCCGAGGGTACTACCTAGGTCAAGATAGAAAATGGTGGAATATAATCTAAAACAACCCTCGACCATGATACGAGGTTGGTAAATCATATTCTCTCTCAACCTAGATGATATAGAAGTCCAACTTCTTGTTTCCTCTGGGGTCCAAAATCTCATCCCCAAAGAAAGAACAAGTTCGGTGCGGACGAATGTCCCAGAATCCAGGACGGATAGAAACGAATAGGAATAGATCCGAGAAAATTCGAAATAAGATTCGCAGGTATCATTCCTGGAATCTGCCAAGAGTTCCTAATATGTGACTGAGTACCAAATTCCTAGAATATTCCTTGACTCAACCTTAATCCTAGGGCAGGCTCGCAGTAGTACAGATAAACTCAAGTACTACCACGACTTCGCATCAACTGCAAAGACTGACCTGCATGGGCCACCACTAAAAACGTGTCACGACCCGCACCCGAATATACGGGTACGAATACGTGGGCCACGCCCAGCCTACGCCGCGGTATCGGCGGTAGAACGCTGTCAAGTATACTATACTAACTACAACATCTAATAATCCATAACTAGAAATGTACTCATGTCACATCACGAAAACTAAGGAAGATAAGACAAGAAATAATAACAATATCACTAGAACAACTAGAATCTACAATGATCATAAGACATGAAAGATAAAGAAGGAACAATAAGACTAACTAAGGATAACTACCAGGCAACTCACATAGAAGAATAGTGAGATCCACCTCAGCTAGCAACATCATGAAGTCCAATAAAGAGGGCACAACTACTCCTAAAATTTTCATAACGTATCCAGTCAGGAGCGGAACGAGTACATATATCTCATAACAGATCTCAAGATAGAATAAAAGCTATAAGACTGTAAATAGAGCATATACAATGAAATCATGGAGTGTACATATATGTATCATGGCATGGTAAGCTGTACAGCTAGAGCTAGAACAAGAAAATAGAACGGGATCATGGCATGTACACGAATCAAGGTAAGCTATATATATCCAATGTGTGTGAGTAGTAGTTTCAGCTTGTGATCGGCTTGGGTACCTGTCAAGAATCGGCCTGGCAAGTCATAAGTGCGGTATATGACTCACACTGTTCGGGAATCGGGATGGATCTGATCACAGGCATACGCTACTACTCCCCCTACCCCAACTGGTAGAATGGATCCAAACAGGACACGTCACTGCACGGGATTCTACTGAGAAGGTCGCGAACCTGCTCTAGAATCAGTGACCATATATCGAGCAAGAGCTACAAGGGTGCTTGCACAATACATCCCAACCTAAGAAGGAGAGACATCTCTCGTCGGGATCCAAGAATACCAATCCGTGAGAACCATGTGTCGGGAGTAAGCATATCAACACTAAGTACATGAATCATAACAGTTATCATAAATTGTGAATAAGTTATCAGAGAATGTACTCGCCTGGGATCCTGCTGTCAATATGAATCAGGGTTCGGAGTAAAGCCACAGACCTAAAGATGAAATAATACAAGAGCTGATCAGGGTCAAAAGGCATACTAACATCTAGGTCAAACTAAGTCAAACTAAGACAAACTGGGTCAAGGTTGACGTACAGTTGACTTTGGTCAACTGGTCAACTTCGGTCAACTCTAAGTCTAATCTAGGTTAAATAGGTCAATGGTTGACCTACAGTTGACTTTGGTCAAAAAGTCAACGTTGGTCAAATCTGGTCAAACCTAGGTCAGCTGTTGACTCTACTTCGACGTCTAGTCAAAGTAGTCAACCATGGTCAAGCTAGTCTATATAAATATCTACAAGGTCAACTTATGAATTTCAGTGATTTAGAAATCACTGAAATCGACAGGTCTCTAAAACAACCAAAAGGAGAAAAATATTATAATAATAGGGTGACACAAAAGGAAAGAAATCTACAGATGTTGTCGGATGATGAAACTAACATCACCAACGTGTCCAGAATGGTCAAATCAGCTAGGATTGCCTGTCCAAAAGTCTAATTTGGACACAAGGGCAAAACGGTAATTTCGAGCCAAAATGATGTCCGCCGTTGGACACACTTTGCACCGAAAAATGTGCCGAAATAAAAGTGCACAAAACCTAACAAATTATATGTCCACGAATCCAGAATGACGATACGAACCCAACGGTATATCCAGAATTGGATTCCGTTGACCCGATCTCAAATTGGTCCGTTGACCCGGACATTGGAAACCGATTTGCACGGAAAAGCGTGTCGGAGCCAATATCCTCAAAACTCAGCAAATTATATGTCAACGAGTCCAGAATGACGATACGAACTCAACGGTATATCCGGAATTGGATTTCGATGAGCCGGCGTCAAAAAGTCCCGTTGACTCAGAAAGTGGGATCCGTTTTGCACCGAAATGCGTGCCCGGGACCACGTTCTCCAAATCAGGCAAACTTTATATGAAAACAGGCCAGAACGACGCCACGAGTCTACTGGTGGTGTCAGAAATTGAATCCGGAGTCCCGGGTTCAAAAATAGAATTTTACAAGTGCAACACTAAGAATTCGAACGGCCAACTTTGGCGTCGAATTCGACCGACCTAACAAGCTCAAACTGAAATGAAATCTAAAGGGGGCAGGAAGAGGGTTATACCAGCTATGCACCGGAACTGGTGGCGCGCAAAACGAAGCTGCGATGGAGAAGATACGAACCCGCGAATTTGGCGTCGCGAAACTGTCCAAAAATAGTACAAATTAAAACGTCAACTTGGTGGCCGGTTTGAGGTATCAAACGATAAAATTAACGGACGAAACTTGACAGGGGTGAAGAGGGATATACCGAGATTGCGATGGAGGAGACGGATCGCCGATCCAACGGTCGGATCTCCCGAAAATCACACGTGAAGTCGCTGTCCCAAAACGCCAAAACTGAACTCCGTTCCCGCGCGCGTCACGCCGGGATTTCGGCAAAAATGCACGAATCGCCCTACGTACGCGACAGGGACGAGGGCGATGGCCATGGGGGCCTGCCCGGGGGTGCGCCCGGCCAAGAGGAACTCGCACGCGTGGGGGGCGGCCGGCCATGCAGCGGTGGCGCGCGGCCACACGCGGCCAGCTGCCGCTGCTGCTGCTGCTTGCGCAGCATCTGCTGCTGCTGCTTGGGCAGCCTCGCAGCCGGCCAAGGGGCCAAGGAGGAGGAGAAGGAGGTCGGGGTCGGATGGAGTTCGTGGTGGCGTGTGGTGGTGGTCGAAGTGGTGGTGTTTCTCGGCCAGCCAGGGAGGAGGAGGAGAATGGTGAGGGTGGTAGTGGTGGCTCGATGATGATGGTGAGGGTGTTGGTGGTGGTGGTGCCCTTCTTCTTCAAGAAGAAGAAGAAGAACAAGAAGATGAAGATGAAGAAGAATAAGAAGAAGAAGAAGAAAGATGATGATGAGAGAGAGAGAGAGGTTGCGTGTGTGTGCTGGTAGGGGTGTCGGCTAGGTAGGGGTGGGGGTTGTGATGAGCATGGAGGTGGTGGTTGTGATCTTCTTTCTTGAAGAAGAAGAGGAGAACAAGAATGAGAAGAAGAAGATGATGAAGGAGGAGTGATGGGAGAGGGAGGGGGTTGCTGTCGGCCTAGAGAGGGGAGAAGGGATGGCTGCTGCTGTGTACGGAGAAGAGAGGTGAGGAGGGGTGGTGAGGATAGGGGAGGGTGAGTATAAGTGAGTTATGAGTGAGTGTATATATATATGTATATATATATATATAAAGAGAGGGGGTGAGTATAGGAGGGGGATATTAATGTAGAGAGGGGGTGAGGATTGTGATGTCGGCTGGTAGAGGTTTTAGGTGAGAGAGAGAGAGAGGTTAAATGTAGAGAGAGGGAGTTAGAGAGAGAGATACAAGTATATATCATATGTATATATATATATATATACATAATATAATGGAGAGAGAGATAAAATATATAAAAGAAATATTTTGAGTGGGCAAAAATGGAAAAACACCAGTGGGGTGTATGGGCAGTCATGACAGGGCCCACACTAAACTGGGTTGGGCGTTGGGCCAAGTTTGGACAAAGTCGAAACCGAGATTTAATTAATTGAATAAATTAAACCAATTAAAATCACGGATGAAATGGAAGCACAAGGGAGATCGAAATTGTGGCACGCAAGTGGCGCGTGCATAGTAGGCTCAAAACAGGCCAGAGCCATATATTGGGTCGACTGGATTGGACCGATGTCGAGCCCGAAAATTAAATTGGAATTTAAATCAGGAATTACGGCAGACGATAAATTGGTCTAAATTGAACCGAAAGTTGTGCGAAGGAAATGGAGCACAAAATGGTGTGTCTGGGTGGGACACGAAGGTCGTGGGTGAAGAGCGTCTTGAGTAGATCAGGCATGACAAGCTGGTTTCGAGAAAATGACAGGTCTGGTGCTCCTAAATTAAAAGTCACGGTAACGCGCAAACGAAGATCAAAAATAAAAGTGGGAAATCAATTTATAATTAAATGGTCTAATATTGACCCGAACTTGCGCGAGGCAAAAAGGATACAAGGGAACAAGTTCGAGTGGGACACGATATATCAAAATGAAGATAATCTCGTCTACTATAAACTCCAAGAAGGAAGTTTCCAGAGACTGGCATCCCTGATGCTCTAGAATTCCAAGTCACGGTAAAGAGCATTAAATCAAATAATAATCAAATAATAATATTCTAATTAATTGATTATTAAAATTAAAAAAAAAAAAAAAATAAGCCCTAAATTCAGGGGCTTACACGAATCAACATATATAAGGGAATAATTCCGACGGGTCGAATTGAGTTAGAATATGGAAAGGTCCAACGATCGTCTTAGAGTTGGTGCACGGCGTGCTTTGAAAATGACACTCGATCCTTCGTCCCATGGCTTGGGAGAAGGAAAAGTTTGTATTCGCCACAAGCTAAGAGTTAGCCAAATTCATAGGCGTCGCCCGCATAAATGCTTCATAAAGCATGCACGGTCTCTTCGCCCAAGGCGTAGCATAGCCTCTGCTCGCACGGGTTAAGTTGTATTGCACGGCTTGTGGCATAAGTCTAGGCACCCCAAATAACTTGGTTCTTCAAGTCGAACGCGTGCACGGCACGTTCCCACGACGCAAGGCTTGACGCAGCTCTTGCTCGTCAAGTTGTTGCAAAGTAAGTTAGGCGAGTTACGTTAAGCTATCAGGAGTAGTAGCAAGCACGGCCCTATAAGTTCTACGGCCGAGTATAACCATATAGTCTCACGATTGTAAGGCCCGTCATATGGAGTATGACTTGGGCGGTGGTGTCACATAAAGTTTCATGTTGGTTTGAGACACGAAGGCACGGATTTAGTATTTTAAGGCACGGGCCACGATTGATTCATTGAGTTTGAAAAGTGTTCAATAGTTGTTCTTGAGTTAAGTGAAATGATAGGGCAAGAAAGAAATAAGAATGCTCACGACTGGGTCGTTGAGGCAAGAAAAAAGAAAGCTCGCGACTACGGGTCGTAGAGGCAAGATCTCAGATATGAGAAGTATTAAACTTAGCCCTGAAAGAGATGGTAATACTAGAAGTAGCAATGACTGTGTGAGACGTCAGTTTGAGTCGAGTCTTGCATGGTCATTGGACAACTAGTACAAGGTAAATAAAATAAACAGTTTCTCGAACGACGACCCAGGCGGCCCATGGGAACCATTACGATAGAGGCTTTTCGTAGACTGTATGCTGGATGACCGTACGGGTTAGGCAGGAACTTGCAGCGGAGATAGCTACTAGCGCTGGCAAGGGGCGTCGGTCTAATCAAAACTACAAAAGGAGTCCACAATGGCTCTGGGAGCCAGTGACCAAATTCATATAGTTGAGTCGGCAGAAAAGCGGCAAATCGCCTGTATGCCTTTGGATTTGGTCTAGAACTTGAATGTATGTTTAGTCGGTAACACAAAATGTTTGGACCTAAGATTTGGCTGCAACGAAGGCGACGTGCTTCGACACGAGATGTGGCATCGAGTCTTATGTTGTCGGCATATAAGTTGCATAGTTTGGTTGTGAGTTATCCTGAGTCTAAGTCAGGAAAGACCGCAAGGCAATGTTGGTCGAGTCACACTTAACCCACAAGTCTTGATTGGGTCAGTTGATGATTTAGTAGAAAAGTGCCACAAGGCGACGATATGATTGAGTCTCACTGAGTTACGAGGCACGGCCTCAGCAAGGGTTTGTAGCATGGTCACACGGGAAAGGAGTCTTATCGCGTAGTTGTATCTCTGATTTTAAGCCGTAAGGCAAGCACGACCTGATAGGTTAACGTTGTTGAGTTGATGTTGCATTGCAAGCACGAAATGGTCCTGAGACATAAAATAAGCCAAGGCATCTGTCCTAAAACCGATCCTAAGGAAAGACTAAAAAGACAATTGTTAAGAAGGGACTATATTACACAAAGTAAATCAAACGTGTTGGTTTCGTATGGGTGGGCGAGAAGAACATTCCACCAGTACAGTTGAGTACTGACATCCACATAGTTTTTATGTGCAGGCACAGGTAGAAGCTCGTGGCGCGGAGCTCGTATGGATGCGTCGAGGCACGGAGTTCCTTGGCGATTCGAAGCGTGCGGCCGCATAGAGTCGAGACTTATACGGGACATAATGTATGGACGTCGCCTCCCGAAGCTTCCGCTGGCTCAAGCATTGTATCGAGAGAAGAGAGAGAGCAGAGTGACTTGTAAAATGAGAGAAAAGTGAGCACGAGAGACTTATAAACTTGGCCTTGCGCCCATTGTAACCGTTGTTTCAATATCAATAAAAGAGTGTTTTGTAATGACTTGTGTTTGCTTTCTAAATTTCACTATTATTATTTAATATCTCTACTTGGGACTTCTGTGCGACGACCCCGTCGCAGTCGCTGAAATCGGCCGTTATGGAACCCGCCTTGCACGAACGCAATCTAGGCTCTTACGGCATCACGCCTTAGCGAGGACGATCGCTCCTACGGGAGCGGGGCGTGACACGCTGAGTAGGCATCCGATAGCGTGGTACATGAAGTCCCGGTGAGCATCGTACCAGACTGGGATAGCAGATTAACATCCCATTACTGGAGGAGCCTGAAGGAAGAGCTGGGCAGTCAGCTTAAGTTCTGCACCGCGTACCACCTGCAGACAGATGGACAGTCCGAGAGGACGATTCAGACCCTTGAGAACATGCTGAGGACATATGTACTAGACTTTGGAGGATCATAGGAGAGTCATAACCCCTTGGTAGAGTTTTCATACAACAACAGCTACCAAGCCAGCATCGATATGTCACCATTCGAGGCATTATATGGACAACGATACCGTACACCGCTCTTTTGAGATGATGTTGGAGAGAGAGTTATGCTTGCACCAGAGATAATCACTGAGACTGTACACAAAGTCAGCATAATCAAGGACAGGCTTAGAGGTGCTCATGACAGGCAAAAACATTGGGTGGATGCCAGTCGCAGACCACTGGAGTTCTCTGATGGAGATATGGTGTTAGTGAAGATATCTTCTACCAGAAGGACGATCCGATTTAGACGAGGAGGCAAGTTGAACCCTAGATACAATGGACCCTTTAAGATACTCGGCAGGATCGGAGAGGTAGCTTACAGAGTTGCACTACCACCCAACTTGGAGGGCGTTCACGATGTCTTCTATGTGTCTAAGCTGAGGAGATACGTTCCCGACCCCAACCATGTACTGGATCATTCAGAGCTGGAGATCGGACCCAGCCTTGTCGTTACAGAGCATACAGTAGAGATACTGGACCGAAGAGAGAAGATCAAACTGAGGAACAAGATCATACCCTTGGTCCGGGTTGCATGGAGCCGTCACTCACCAGGAGAGCCCACTTGGGAGAGAGAGTCATACATGAAGGAGAAGTATCCAAATTTTTTGACCTACCGAATGCTGGAGAGCTATTCGTGCCCACTTGACATTTTAGATGTTGTGATGTTTGTAGTTGTGTTCTACCCTTGTAAATTGCAAGGACAAAATTTTTCAAGGATGAAATTTTTCAAGGAAGGAAGATTTGTAACCCCCTGAATTTCTTTTCAAATTAAATTAGGGATTTTGCATCTCAAATGACAAATTTTAGCCTTAAAATAATTATTAGAATTTTTTGAACCATTTCTAAAAAAATTTAAACGATTTTTAAATGGATTTTAAAAACCCAAAAAATATGGATATAAAATTTTTAGAAGCCTCTTTGTAATTAATAAATTAATCATGTAAATTCTTTGAATTGTTTTAGAAGTAATGTATCAATAACTAAGTTTCTATTATTCCTAGGCGTAATATAAATTTTCCTAGTAAATTTTTTTCCCTATCTAAACCCAGCCCAATCCTTGCTGGCCCACCCGTCAAGCCCTCTACCTATTTGAATCATGCACTATTTAATATCCTTCTCTACGCAGACTGCATGCTAGTACGTGTTACCAATGCCCCACTGCAAAGTTGCAGCAGTGCAAATCACGTGCGTACGCAGTGCGGCAGGCCAGCTGGCTGGACTCTCTTCCCTTATATATATATATATATATATATATATATATATATATATATATATATATATATATATATATATATAATCTCCTCCCCATGACCTAACTCCTAAACCCTAGCCACCGAGCTAGACACCCGGTTCCTCTTTCCAGATCCAGAGTCGACCGGGGTAGCAGACTACGCCGGTGGACGCCCCGAGCGATCGGTGACCTCATTGAGCTTCGAATGGCCGTCAACTTGCCAATACTGTCAGCGTTGCCACCCTCTCCTCCTTTCTTCTTGTCGTCATAATTAGATCGTACTTGTTAACTATCGGAGATGACTTATGTGAACGAAAATTTGGGAGGTATTTTATTTACTGAACAAGATTTAGGTCCGACTACAGCCTTCATGTGCATTTGGTAAGGCTCATGCGTAAGGTCGAGTGATCTGTGCAGGCGCTTGAGAGGGAGAAAATGTGAGAACATGATAGGGAGTAGCCACGTCCTAGTAGCAACAATTAGTGCACTTCCTATTTGCTTGCACAAATGTATTGTAGCTCAAGTGGTTGTGTATTGATTGGGTATATATCTGATCTTGGTTATAAATCCAGGATCTTGCGAGAGGTTGGATTTCTTTTGTAGGTTTTCTTTTTTGTCATGTATAAGTGAGTATATGAGCAGCTGGTATATGTATATTTATAGAGGAAGGATCCACATCCCCAATTTTTTTTATCTCCAAGCATCCCCATGTTATCAACCGTTTGATTCAATTCAACGGTTAAGATTAGATGACTTAAACAAGATCCAACGGTTGGTAACATGGGGATGCTTGGCGATACACAAAGTGAGGGGTATATATATATATATATATATATATATATATATATATATATATATATATATATATATATATATATATATATAAGTAACTAGTTTATTATTATTAATATTTATAGACTGTGTAATACTGTACATACAATATTTTGTATGTAAACAGGTTACCGTATTACACTGTATATTTTACTATATGTTATATCATAATAAATGAGTATTATTATCTGTGAATGAATCTACAGTATTATTAATATATTTTTATATTATTTTAATTAAGGAATGTGGTATTTTGCTCATGTATTTAACCTTGTATTTTTACGTATTTTGTTCAATACGGCCACTTTGAGCCCAAACCTAGCATCGGTTGTGTGGACTCAAGTGAGCAAACATATATTCAAGGTCTGTACAAGTCATGTTGTACTTGATTCATGGTCTTGGATCCCGTATTTTGGACTTAGGTTAAAGTTTGTATATGTGGATAAATACGTTGAACAATTATTTAATTTTCAGAAATGGTATTTTGCTGTTTTTCAGAAATGGTTTTAGCTTACATATTTATCACCATGGAAAAATATGTATTCAAAGCCTACTTTTAATGTAATTGTGTATTCTGATTTTAATAAATATCTACAGTAGTTTCAAAATTGCAAAAAAAATTAAATTATTATAATTAACAAGTATGATTTTGGGATTTCATTTCGTATTTTTTGGAGCCTTATAACTACCTAAATAATTATTGGAACACAGTGGACAGTCTGAATTTATAATTAACCAATTATGCCTTGTATGGTAATTCATGTTTTTGGGTAATTAAGTGTCGTAGTTTTTGCCCACCATCATACTGTTAAGATTCTAAGAACTCTAAGTATTGATTATAGGTTTAGTGTCACCCAATTAGTCTGCTATGCTAAGTCATAACTTAGCTAGGAGTCCTAGTTAGAAGTTGTATCGCACCACTAGTGTTAGAGTTAGTAGTTTAGAGTCTTGAACATAGAATATAAACTGAGATTGTTATACCTTTTTTGACAGTGACTGGACACCAGACTTCTTTCTCTGCATTCTCATCACATTGCCTTGCTCGGGGCAAGTACAAACTATAAACTTTACTTACCGTACTTGACAATAAACTGCGTATGAATATTGTTAATTTAGCTATTTGTAACTGAAATTATATCTCACATGTTTCTATGTACTTTCCATATGTTTCACATGTTTTATAATGCTCTTATTATCTTTACCCATGATTATACCCTGGAGATGGAAAAACTGCTAGTTGAGTACGTGATCAGACTGTAACTTAGTACATGTAGCGAGCTCGGTTGCATCTCATACATCCTTGCCGTAGGCCTTATCCCGTATACATGTACGAGTAGTACATTTATACTTGTAGACTTGTACGTATATACATTTTATTGATGTAGAGTTGTACATCGGTACATTTTATACCCATTGACCGATCACGTACTAACTAGAGTTTCAAACCTATATATGTAAACCACCATAACAAATGTACTTTTTTATATGATAGACTATGATGTGACATGTTTCATTTTAGCACATCTATTTTTATTCCATGTTGAGTACGTTTAGTTTGTAGAACCAGTACTTGCTCCCTTCCTGACAAGAAACGTTACAGCCATACTTTCTGAGGAAGAAATGCTCTGTGACTCTTACTATGGATCCACTGCAGAGGACCTAGTCGTTGTCCCCGAGGAAGTCCCCGCAGGAAACCTCATTTAGCAGCCTTGATCTTAGTTCTCGTTTGGTTTTAGTATGTTGAAAACTGTTTAGACTCCACCTTTTGCCACTGGACTTCGTCTCCAGTTTGATTCTAATTTAAAAATGTAATAACTAAATCTAAACTTATTTGCTTTCGCTTAGATGCTATGTTGTGATGAACATTTAAAATGTGATATTAGAACTGTTAGTATCTTAGATCATGTACTGCAACTTAGTATACTTACTACGCTTTAACACAAGCGTACACTACAACAGATATGGGATACGATAGCGTGCTCAGAACGCTGTAGAATGCTTATTATAGCGTATTCGGCCTGCTATAAATGCCCCAGCTATAATTGTCCCATATATAAGAACGCTATAAAGTTATAGCGTTCATAAACGCTATTGATGGATTACAGTGTTCCATGGCGCTATAGACAGGTTATAGCATTTATGAACGCTATACAATTCTTATAGCACATAAGAACGCTATAGGAAAGTAATAGCATTCATGAATGCTATATAGTGATTATAGCGTCCATGAAAGCTATAGACTTGTTATAGCAGTGACAAATGCTATAGAGTTTACATAGCATTTACGAACGCTATAGTTTCATAATAACGTTTGAATAGCTTTTTGATGCAAATTGATTTTTATAGCATTTCTTTCGCGCTATTATAAGTGCACCAATATCATGTCAGAATGCTATTGCAGAATACATTAGTGTAAAGAAACAATTCACATCAGAATAGTATTGCAGCACATTAAAATAGCATTGCAGATATACAGAATGCCACAGATATCTATTGCATATATACACAGAATACGGGTATTCAAAAATTTAAATACTTCTCGACGAATCAATCACAGAATGAATTCCGAACACAAGTAAATTCATTAATTTTACTGTCAAGAACATTCAAAATCCTTCATAATTTCTCAAAACTTAAACATTAACACCGTAGTCAGCTTTTGATTGTTTCCATACATACATCCAAAATGTTGCATATGCAAAATTTAGCTCGGACCCTTCGAGCCTTTCCACAACCAAAGATCCTCAGAAATCCTCTTACTTCATCCAACCTACACAAATATAAGGGGGGAAACATTAGTGTTTCTGGTTAATAAATAAGTAGTTGAATTTATGAGTTAGCTATCAATAGAAAATTGCCTAAAATTCTATGAGTTATAATCAACCAAACAACTGGAATCCATTGTCAGTTGAATTTATTAGTGATCCATTCATATCCATACATACTTAGCAAGTCCACAACTTGTGGCACACCCTTTCTTCATTGCTGGTTAAAACTATTATAATCCTTTGTCTTTTCTGTTTGAAATTAATGCAAATGACCATCATAGAGTCAATTTTATGTCAGTAAACTATTGCTATAAGAACATGAGCTTTGTGTTATGGCTCTACAAACTAATTTTGCACATCTTAGCAAGAGCTTTATATTTTTATATTGTTCTTTTCAATTTAGAACAAAAACTTGTGACGTGTAGTGACAAATGAATCTACAACTGAAGAAGCAATATGTTACACACCATCAGTTAATAAGAACAACTTTATATCAGATTTATCAAACTAAGATACAAGAGGTAGTAAACTGTGTAAATGCATGATTAAAGATGTGGAGTTGGTTGAATGGATGCAGTTATGGATATGAGAGATGATGCAGCTATAAGACCAAAAAGAGCAACACGAGTCGATGCGGATCTTACTTCTATGATCGTGATGGGTTTAGAACAAGCATCAAGGGAGGGAAGTGTGGAAGTTGGAGAGCGGGGTGTCGTTGAAGGACTGAGCTTGATCAATCCATCGTGCTGTGTCGATGAATTGATAAAATAATAAGAATTTGTTTCAATTGGGAGCATATGAGTGCACCCTTCTATAATTTAAAAGGTAAATACTCTTACCATTAAACCAAGCAGTAAAAGTAAAACTACTACAATTTAAAAGGTAAATAATTGGAACACCGCTCTAGAAAGATTCAGATATTCCAGTTAGTCAATCCATGATCTATGATGAATTGGTTTAAACACTCTTACCATTAAACCAAGCAGTAAACTTTCATCTTACTATAATATTCACTAATTATATCATTCCTGGACTAAGAGAGAGGTATCACTAAAGACGTTCCTTGTCTTCAAACGGCATAATGTGGTCTATTGGCCAAGCCGTGGTACTTCCAATGATTTTCTCTACTGTGTCATTACCAAAACACGGCCTAAACAACAGAGCTTTGGGTTGTATCACTATATCTACCCAAACACGGGATGCACCTTGTCCAAGAGGATAACTGTGAACCGGCACATTCGGATCATCGGTGATCCATCGTCCAATTGCAACAACTTCGTTCTTATTTTTAGTCCACTCGATTAACTTGCATTTTTGGTCCTTTGACAGAGGATGATGTGAGTACAACAAAGATTGAAGCTCAAAAATATTAATGTATCATTCGGGTTACAATACTTCTATTTGTTATTAGAGATATATTACATGTGGAGTAGATGAAGATTTTGAAATGACCTTTACTTCAAAATCATTCTTGTCGCCACTGTTGTTCTCCTCCTCTTTAGTGTTCTCATCATCACTGCCCTCATTGTTCTCATCCTCCTCTTTAGTGTTCTCGTCGTTCTTCTCATTGGTCATCGTATTTTGATCCTAAATATGAAAACAGTTACATGTAATTATCAAAAAGAAAAATATAGTTTACCAAGTGGTCATTCTTGATGACTTACCTGACTTTTCATTAATGTACCAAGTAGTTGAGTTTTTTTTTCAATTAACTTTGATATGGAGTTGATTTGCCCTTGCATTGACTCAACCTTGCTTTAGGAATTTCTTTCCTCTACACTCACCTCAACATCATCATCTTTTTGTTGATCACATTCCTAAACAAGGCAAGCATCATAGGTAATGTATAAAAAAATCAAAGTGAAATAAAATAAGAGTCAATCTAGAATTCCTCCACACTTACCTTATTTTTCATCAAAGTCTCTATCAACTTTGCTTGTTCTTTAACTAATTTTGACATTGAGTCAATTTCATCCTGCATTGATTCAATTTTGTTTTACAGTCAAACTACTGTTTGAGAATGCTTCTTTTGAGCAACTAATTTAGATTTAGTTGCTCCGGCTCCTCTAATCCTACCCTATTTTTCAGATTGCAGTACTACTTGTGAAAGTGCATCACCTTCATCTAATTGTTGGGATCCCTCTGAAGGTGGTGTAAGAAGGATTTCCTTGGCCTTTTGCTAAATTACGATGAAGAAAACTAAAATTAGTCTCCGTTGGACAACGCTTGACTGTCAATACAAGAAAAAAACATACTATCCATAAGAAGGTAATTGTGTTATACATACAATGAGCTCATTGTCCTTTGAGTTCTTAGCTTCATCTTCCCCAGTAGTATATCCCCGGATCCAAGCACGAAGTCTAACCTTATCTTTAGGACATGGTCCCTCCCTTCTCTGTATTGTATTAGGTAAATTGGCATTGATAAGTAGAGAGATGTAAATACGAATGAAAAAAATACTTTATACTTACCAATATTTCATCGTCAATGCGAACAAAGCCTTTTCTACTTCCAAGGTACAGCATTGTTTGTTTTCCTCTCATTTGTTTAAACTTTGTAGACCTCTCCTATGTACAATCACATGCATGTTATTAGATAATACCTTAAATGTTAGACATTGAAGCTTCAAAAAATATTTATTCAACATACCTTAAATTTTTTTGATGATCTTTTCTTAACGAATAGTTCCCAATCTACCGGGTGTACGTCATTCGGCTTTTTCTTCAAATATTTTTCCAATTTTGATTTGTTGGCCCTAGCAAGTCTTTCCATTTGTTGGAGGACATACATTTTTGCCTCCTCATCGTGCTTCTTGAATGTAAATTTTTGCTACAAGTGCAAAATAGTCATAAGTAATTATTAGGAAGATAGTAGATATAAACTACATTTAACCTTGAATGTAAACTTTCATCTTACTGTAACAGCTTTCCAATAGAAGTCCTTGCTCTCAGAAGGTATACGTCTCCAATCATCGAACGTTATTGGTACCATTTCATGTGTCAAACATCCGACAAAAGTTGAAAGATGTTTCGAGTTCCTTCCAATTGGTTGACCATTTTCATTTAACTCCACCTCTAGCCTATTGCCACTTTCAACGGGCAAAGCACTATACCTAGTGGGTCCCCTAGTCCTTGTTTTTCTATCTGTTTTGCCTTTATTTGAAGCTTGTGGTTCTTGTACGTCATTTGAATCTTCTGGTTCTTGTCCCTCATTTGATGCTTCTTTTCCTTGTTCTTTATTGGAACATTTTTCCTTGTCCTTCCTTTGCTTCTTGTACTTCTTTTCCTTCTTGTGCTTCTTTGTAGATTTACTCGCCTGCAAGAACCCAGTTGACATTTATGCATTAGAAATATATGTAAGCATTGCTATAAAAAATATGTGCTTGTTTACAGTTAACATTTATGCTTGTTCTGAGAACACAGTTCTGAGAACAACATTCCCACAAATCTGAGAAAATATGTGCTTGATCCTTACCGTATTCTAACCTTCTTGCTCACTTATATAGATACCAGCATTTGGATTGTTCACAACAGCAGCCTCGATGCCTTGTCTTTGCTTCTTTCTTCTCTTTTTTGCGCGTTTTGAACTCTACAAATATGCAACATATTAAAACATTAAGAAATAAATGAGATTTATGTAAGCTTAATTTCAAATACATGTTGAAGGTTATTTACCTCAGCTTGAGCATCATTTCTCTTCTTCCTTGGTGTCATTGCAAGATAGGGTAGCTACGAGCAAGAATTACCCGCTGATGATGATAGAAAATAAGCAAATATTAAAAAACAAAGCATGACACGTAGAGTATCATAGAGTATCAAATACTAAAACTATACACTGGATTTTGAAGGACTGTACATTGTTTGAGTTTATACCTGAACATTATTTGATACCTATATTGCTATTTTCTTATGAGCTTGTCTCTAAAAGACCTGAACATTTCCACTAACCATTGAACTACCTACAGATTTTCTGTATTAATTAACTACTATCATCATGTTCTGCACAACTGCAGAACAGAAACATACCTACTACTATACCCAAAGCTCTAAGAGCCTAGTTAATGGAACACAACCCCACACTATATAACTACTAGGGCAGACCCTTTACCTACATCAATGTACTGATTACCTACATGACTAAATCAAGTTCACAGACCCTATATTGTGAAGCATTAAAAAAATACCAAAAACTAATAAAAACTAATGATTGTATACATGTTCTGCACAACCGTAACAAAGAAAAATAAAAATCTGCATATAACAAATTCAAGAACAATTGTGAAGCATTAAAAAATACTAGTTATTTTCAAACAAGCTTCTATACCAATAATAAAAACTAATAAAACATAGAGACCAATTAAACCATATAGAGCGTTTCATAAGATTAAATATAGAGGAAAAAGACCTCTTAAACATAAATGCCCTCACAATCCTTTCTAAGATAATGCGTGCCATAAATGCGTTTGCAATTACGTCGTGCAGGTAAAACACGCGGTAAAAAAATACAAAAATTGACTCTTTTATGGCGCGGAGAATTGCACGCTGTAAAAGAGTGTCATTTACGATGCGCAGAAAATGCGTGCCATAAATTCTGCGCCGTAAATGATCATTTTTCTTTTAGTGAAACCACAAGTCAATTCTAAGGTTCTAGTTCTAAATTCATGGAATAGTGGCTAGTTCGGTTACTAATCTAATAATAGTTAATTCTGGAATAAATTACTTAAAAATATTATTTAACCTAATAATAATCTAAATATAATCTAAACATGTAAGTTTGGTCATCAAAAGTGTAACACCCAGTTTTCCAGATGAGGGTAATTTTAAAATTTTGTAATTATAATTATTATTTATTGATAATTATTTTATATTATGATTTTTGGTGATTTTTAATCATTTTTAGACTATTTAAAATTATGACTTGTGATTTTGACATTTTACTATTGTTTGGTTTTAATTTCGAGGAATTTGTCACCCCCAGTTTTCAGAAACAGGAGTATTTTTGTCATTTTATATTTTTGAATATTTTTGAAATTTATTTTATTATTTATGATATTATTTTGGGGTTAAAATTTATTTTATATTTATGATATTGTTTTGGGGTTATTTGAGTCGGGTTCGAATTTCAACTCAATCCGACTTGAAACGGGGACCTGGGGGGTAGTTTGACACTAGTGGGACCTACACACTAGTTAGGCATGGCCCACATAACATTAATTTTAGTCCACATGATATTAATTTTAGTTAGTAGAGGTTAGACTAATTATTATGGATAAGGTTAGTGTGATTAGAGACTTTAGAATGACTAATTTAGCCCCAACCAATTAGCCCTTTCCTAATACTAATAGAATAGGTTAGTGGGGGCATTTTGGACCTTACCATAATAGAAAAAATAGCCCCATATGGCCAGCCACTTTGGGAGAGGATAGGCTCAAGTTCATTTCATTATTCTCATCCACACTCTCTCTCTTATTCTTCCCCAAATTCCTAGAGAGCAATTCCTAGCAATTTCTCCACCAAATCCTTCCATTTTGCTACCAAATCTTCTTCTTTCCTTCTCCATTCTAGCCAAGGAGGAAGCTACCCAAGTTTGGGAGGATTCGGAGCTCGTTCGTGTCCTTTTGGAATCTCTACGTGTCGGTGTCGCTCCGGGAAGGCTTTTCTTCGATTCGATCTACCGGGAGGTATAAATCCCTTCTCCTTTTCATTTCCTCATGCATATAGGTCTATTTTGAACCCATAGGAATGACCCCATAGTTGTATCTCCATTTGTGTCCATTTCGTGTCCATTTGGAGGTCATAGGAGTGTCCTTTGTGTTGTGGTTGTGTCCATGTGGGAAAACCCCAAATTTGGACACACTATGTGTTGTTGTTATGTATGAATGAATTATTACATGTTTAATCTCATATTTTTGGATTGGAGATGTGTTCTATAGTGTCTCATATATATATATATATTAGTGTAGAGAGTGAGTTCTTGATATATTATGTTATATACTTGTGTTCATTTGTCTCAAACTACCCAAATTTGTCATAATTTTTATCCACGTTTTTAGTAGCAATAGCAACTTAGAAATGTCATAACTTTTAGCTTAAAACTCCGATTTATCTCTCATTTTTTTAAAAGAACCGTATCGAAGTTAGATTTCCAAATATATATTTTAATAAGCCAAATTCTTTCTGTAACTTTCTGTAGAATTATTTGAGTGTCAGCTGTATGAAAGACGAACGCGTTTCGGTATTTTTGCGATTCCGGGAGCTTCCGGACACGAAAATGCGATCCGTTTGAAGTTTCGGAAAGCTAATATGAAGTACTACAACATACTTTAATCCTAGAATTTAGTGAATGCCCAATTGGTACAGTATTGGTTTTAAGTAAAAGAGTGACAATACGATATATACATTTTGTGTAACCTATGAGCCTATGTAGTATGGATATTAAATAAATATAGAGTATGTAATGCATGATATGTTAGATGAATGAAATGATATATATATGATATATATCCTATTTACATTAATGTATATATATGGTTGAATGCAAGCATGTAGGAATGCAATTAATGTAATATATGTAAGCAATGCATAAATGCATGAATGAAAGAATGATATAGAATGCATGCATGAAAGTATATAATGAATGCTAGATATAAATGCAAGGTATATATGTAATGATAGATATGAATGCATAATGTATAAATATTGTAAATGTAATATCAGATTTCATATGTAGACATAGAACCAATGCATAGCTGATATTTAGATTGAATGTTAGTTCATTTTAGGTTGTTCGAACACTGAACTGTCCATGTAAGCATATATACCTTCATTTTTCTATTGCCAAGCCAATTTCAGTTTTCAATATAGTGGAATGTCTATGAATGTAATGTTAACCTTCAACCCCTTAATTCGAAATGTTAGTTAATTTCAGTATTAGACAATACATGAGCTGTATGCATATGGGATGTTGGCTTAATGGCAGATTTCAGATAACATGGTTCATTTTATGTGGTTAGTTACACCAGTTTATGGAATAGCTCACTTTAGTTTATATGTAAATGTGGAACTAAACTGAGAATGAACTTCACCCTCTGCACAAGGACACCCCACTCTATATCATCCACCATGCCATGTAACCCTTCTCTAAATGATTGCTATAATATATATAGATTTATGTAAAGTATAGATGCATGTTAGTTATAACTTAAATAGTCTCTACTCTAATGTATATAGATGTATACTTGTAGCCATGCATGTTAAGTATAATACATGTGTAATGTAGATGGGTTAGCTTTGTGCCATGTGTAGTGTAAACTCATAACTAGTGTTGATTTCTCTTTTCATGTACACCTCCATGTTCACACACACACATAGCTTTACATGTTAGTTCCTTTCTCTTATATATATATATATATATATATATATATATATATATATATATATATATATATATATATATATATATATATATATATATATATAATATCGAATATGCATGATAGTGATGTATCTTGATGTGTGACTTGTGTTGGCTTGTATAGCCTTGTGATTGGTGTGTGACTGCTAGCCTAGGCTTGGTTAGGCCTAGTGAGACTTATTAGACTTGTTTGGGCTAGGACTTGACCTAATTGACTAGTGTGGTTGACTAGAGTTGACCAAGTGTTGACTTTAGTCTAGTTTGACCTAGACAGCATACAGATGCATTATAGATTACTATTATCATCCCCTGTATACATCTTAACTTGTGTTGCTCTAACTAGGAGTCAGGTACCTCATCTCGGACAGTACATTTACTTCAGACATTCAGATACGAGGCGAGTACATTTTCTGACCGTTTCATACTTGTCTGGATTTACATTCTTGCTCTAGATTACTGTACTTGATGCTGACACGTTGTTATCACGGATTAGTACTATACGGATCTTCTTCTGAGATGTTATCTCCTTGTATTCACTAAATACATATTGTGATGTGCATTTTACTTACATATTATATTTATTGAATACCCTTATCATTGTACACTCATTGTGCATATTGTACTCTCATTATCACATTGAGCCATTGTATAAGCCATTGTATAAGGTAACGTAACTGAATTGGATCCTTGTGTATTGATTGGGGAGGGAGAGTAAAAATGGTTATGTGATCAATCCTATTGTATAAGAAATTGTATATGTCCATTGTATACCCACGTACAAAGGAGTCCCATTTTATTGTATAACCTAACCCGTTTACATAACCATATTGTGCTCTAAATCACATGTTGCTTACAGTTCTTACTTATCATATATAGATATTTTCCATTATCAAATCTCTGCTATTTTCATATATATTCTTCTTTCAGCGTTTCATGTACCTTACTCTATTGCATGCTTTATATTTCCTAACATGATATGAACTGCGTGAGATGTTTTGTGCTCGCTCTCGTCCTGACTGGACCTGTTGAAAATTTTACAGAGGATGATGAGGAACCCTGCACCCTTACTTGGAGTTTGCCTAGTTGACACTCGTGACCTGGACCCCTGGGGAGGTTCAGGCAGCTGCTCAGGATGATACCTTGTATAGTGTAGATAGCTTAGACAGTCCTTTCTTTTCATGTTTAGCTGTTGTCTTATTTTCAGAGTTGTATATTTTAGAGATGTTGAGACTTTGTTATTTCTTTCTGTTGTACCTCAGTTGAGGATTTCTTATCTATTTCCATCATGCTACATTCTACCTTAGATTGTGATTGAGTTGTACCTCTGTGTTGGCCCCCTTATGGAGAGTATTTATATTATGTAGTTATAGTTCATGACCTAGAACAGCGTTCTACCGTCGACACTGCGGCGTAGGCTGGGCACTGTTACATACTCGTACCCTCACGGTGGGTGCGGGTCATGACAAAAAGTTATATTTCCAATTTTGGAAACCATAACACGTAAATCGAGACGTATCGTTGACTATCTAGTCAAACATCATGAACTCTAGATTTTGACAGTGCACCTTGGTAGATTTTAGTGCCATGAGTGCGCTGGAATCAACCGTGCCGTAAAATTACGTTTTGGTCAAAAGATATTGCCGTTGTGGCTAATCGTGACCAAAACGGTGATCAACCGATCAATTCTGAGTTCAACAGAATAACTAAAATACTAGATGAATGAAATAATTTCTGGAAAGAATATGTCGTAGAAGTCTGTGTTAGCTTTCCTAAACTTCAAATGGTTCGTGATTTCGATTTCTGGTTCCGGAATCTCGAAAACATCGAAATCGTGTCAAGTTTCGGGCAACTAATACTCTACAAACTTTACAGAAATTAAGATTTATGTTTGATGAAAATTAATTACATATTCAGGAAGTTTACCTCGAGACGAATCAGACAAAAAAAATGGCGCGCGGATCCGATGTCGGGGCTCTCCGCAATCGTCTCGGGAAGTTGAGGAATCACCAAGATCAAACCACAAAGGAGGAGGCTATAATTAATTAGGATTTGTGAATATACATGCATATATATAGGAGAGAGAGAGAGAGAGAGGCAGTTACTGTAGCGGGTGCCGACAGGTGGGCCCCCCTGGGTGGATGACTGGGTAATTATTTATTTAATTCAAAAAATTATTTTAAGTCCAAATAAATCAAAATAAATTGCAGAAAAATCCAGAAAAATTCTAAAAAATTCTAGAAAATATTTCTAAGTGTCTAGAATCTATTAAAATATTTTAACATAAAATATTATCGTGTGACCTCACAGTAAATTTTCAAAGCCTATAAAATATAATTTCTATAGGTTTTAATTATATAAAAATTCCCAAAATTTTTAAAAAAATTCAAAAAAAATTTAAAATATTCTAGAAAATATTTTTTGTCATTTAGAGCCCAAACAAAAATATTTGGTCCAGAAATACCCACGTATGACCTTACAGTAAATTCTGAAAGTCCTTAAAAATAATAAAACCTTAAATATTAAATACCTAAAAATATCCAAAAATTGTAGAAAATATAAAATAGCTAAATAATACATATATAAGCTATCTAGATGTCATATGACCTTAATATAGTCATAGCCCACCTACAAGCTTTGGCATGACTCACAATGACCATAAAATTAATCATAAACAAATAAAATTAAAAAAATTAAAAATTTGGGAAGTGGGCTTACAGAGGTTCTACTGTAATTTTATCGATATAATTATTTCGTAAAGAATCCACTTGAGGAAATTAGGAAGTTAGGAACGTCCTGAGCTACTATATTATCTTAGATACTAGCCAAATAATTGTAGATGTGTAGTCATCATGAATGTTGGGGCAGACTAAGAGCATCTCCAACCCTATTGTCTTATTTTGTGTTGTGAATCTTAGGTGGCATGGGATAGAAGACAATGTCTTGTATAGGTGGCAAGATTGTATTAACAAATGACAATGAGTTGATGTCATATCCATATTTTGATAATAGGTATATGATCGTATATGGGTTATTTTCAAATTTCGTATTTGTTTAAAATTTTATTTATTTTTCCGGACTTGTGCTGGCCTTAGTTGTTTAGGCCTGACATTTGATTATTACTTCTATTAAATTGTTATTAATATTATTTTATTATTATTATTGGGGTTAATATGGTTTGCTTTTATTAAATTATTTCCATTATTATTTATGTCATCATCCTTATTATTATTATTATTATTATTATTATTATTATTATTATTATTGTTATTATTATTAGCATTATTAATCCTAATATCTAACCTAACCCTCACCTCTCTCTCTCCCCATTTCCATGGAGCAGCCGCACCCCCCTCCCACAGCTCATCCCTCTCTCTCTCTCATCTCTCTCCCTCAGCTCTCCTCTCCCTCACTCTCTCGCTCAACTCTTTCTTCCTCACTCTCTTTCCAGCCCCTCTCCCTCTCGTGCACTCTCTTTCTCCTCTCCCTCGAGCTCCCGCTCGCCCCCGCGTCCGGCCTGGCCAGCCCCTTCTGCCACCACCGCCACCATCACCCACCAGCACCGCCACTGCCATCAGTCACCACCACCACTGCCCCCTTTCTCCTCCGTACCCCTGAGCGCTGCCAGCGCCATCGGCTCCACTGCCACCGCCCTCATCATCATCATCGTCTTCCTCCACCGCCATCTCCATGGCCGGCTACCGTCGCCTCCATGGCCTCCGCGACTACCGCCATCCCTATCGCCATCGTCTTCCTTCTCCTTGACGATGGCGAGGCCCCATGCCGCTGCTGCCGTTCGTCTCCTCCGCCGGAGAGCCGACCGAACCAGGTGAGCCCCTCCGCCCCTCCTTTTCTGTTCTCTTCGACGGCCAGCACCACCACCGTGCCTCCCCCACGAGTGCCGCGTGCCGCTTCGAGCGGCGGGACACCCTTGGGCCCCGTGTTGCACGAACAGCGAGCCCTCTCGACCTACGTGCTTCTCGGGAAGTGAGCCCTCGTGCTTCATACCTTTCCCCCGGTTGTGTGCCTCGATCTGCGTGCTGCCTCGTGTAGTACACTGCCTCGAGCAGCGCACGTTCGATTGGTGTGCCCCTCGTGCTTTGAGTCATCATCAGGTTGCGTGTGCATTATTTTATGTGTGCCTCATTTTGCGTGCGCCTCTATCCACGTGCTGCCTTGGACAGCTGGCCGCCTCGATCCCCGTGCTGCTTCGGGCCTCATGCCATCTCGATTGGTACATCTTTTCGATTTCCGTGTCTCGGCCTTTGTGCCCATCTTGGTTTTCGTGTCGCTCTGATTCGCGTACCAGCACCAATTTATATGCCGCCTCGATTGCGTGCCACTTTGATCTTCGTATCGTATTGATTTGCGTGTATGTATCGATTTGCGTGCCTCATTGGTATGTGTGCCACCTTGGTCTTTGTGCCATCCCGATTTGCGTGTACATACGGATTTGCGTGCCGTCTTGGTTGCATTTTACCTTGGACTTTGCACCGCATCGATTTGCGTGCATATATTGACTTGTATGCTGTATTGATTTGCATGCTTCCTTGAATCTCGCTCCGTCTCGATTCGTATGTATGCCTCGATTTGTGTGTTCGTATCGATTCGCGTGCCTCAGTTTTCGTACGAGATCCCTGCACTGCTTATGGGACCCACACGGTATAGCCTACTACCATCCTTGTGCTTCATGTTATTATTTTATTATTTAATGATAATAATTGTTTATTATGTGTTTCGAGGACCTCAATTGGCGTGCAAGCTTGGATCAGGATTATTGAAGACTTGTTTACCTAGCCGAGCCCTCTAGGCAAGTATTCCTTGTTTATCGACGGCTCTTGCCCTCTCTCCTAGATTTATTGTATTTTAATTAATAGTAATCGTAAATGTATAACCATGATTAGTGTAGCTTAGCAGTAGAACTGCCATGATGATAACTTAGGATAGCTTGGTTCGATACCGATTTACAATCGTATCGGACAACTCGGACGGGTCATCCACACCTCCGAGGACACGAGCACGACTCACACGTATGGATTGTCCCCATATTCCCCGTGTCCGACTCACGGTCGGGTGATGGCTTTGGCTAACTGTTTCTATGACTTTGTTTGTGACTTGGATATGACTGTGGGTCTTGGTGCACCCTGCGTGGCGATTCTTGCTGCATGTATTGGTTTGGCGCCCAGTATGCATCGTAGTGCTGTTGGAGGCCGAGACTTAGTATTCTCGGCTAGGGTTGGTGACCAGTACGCATCGTAGTGCTACTGGAGGCCGAGACTTAGTGTTCTCGAATTGCGATTCTGCGATGGGTTGCGTCGAATGGATTAGCTCCAATTCGCAGGGAGCTTTCGTTCAGAAATACAGAGAAGACTCTGTCAAATTTTTCCAGAATTTTCGATCGGGAATTTGCTTCGAAGAGTTGGGCAGAACCGTTCCTTTGGTTTGCTGAACCAGCCTCCTGTAAGTTTATCGTAGTATAGTATGCTTGATCACAGAACCTGCTAGGTAGACTCATGGCTAGATTAGTCGCCTAGCTCTTGACCTGTCTTATCCGCTGAATAGCGTAAGGAGCACGGTTCTACTCGGGAGACGGTCTGCAACCCTGGTCCTTGTTTGTTTTAAGGGTTATGGATCTGCTCTAGAGTGGTTCATGTAATACTTGCCATTTTTTGGCGGCATTAATTAATAAACTCTTGTACCCTGACCATTCATTCTAGGAGTTGTCCTAGTATAGCCAGATAGGGCTGACAGTTGTCTTATGTATCAGAATTGTGACATTGGGAATATTTAGATTGCGTATTATTGGAGGATCGATATAGAATAATGTACTGGTAGACTCATTGGATTCCTGGAGTTTGATTATTGTGCGAATGTTTCACAAAATGAGGAAGATATCGAGGATATCGATATATAATTTTTACTCGACTTTCCAAGCGCCCAAAACCTGATACCATTGCTGTATCTCGGTAGTTGGGAGACTTAGTTGCTGATAGCCTGTGATCATTGACTTGGAGGATTCTTGTGAGCCAGAGGGCCTAGCATTGTCTATAGTGATTAGCCTAGTACCAAGTGATCGTATCTTTTTGATATAATATTTATCCCATCGGGAATGGAAAGACTATTGATAGATTGATCCGGTGGGTAGACCGACTTGATGATTAGTGCTGTAGACCCCCATGTGTACTTGAGATACTACTATAGTAGAGATCTTGACCATGTACCTGACCTAGTATCCATGCCACGATGTGGGCAGAGGACTCCATGTGATTGACCGATTGACCATGTTCATGACTTGACTACTTGTACCCGTGCTGGTACCATTCTATGTGTGCACTGAGGTGCTATCCTACGTTTGCACTGAGGTATTAATTCTATGTGTGCACTGAGGTGATACACGCTTCTATGTGTTCGATGGCAGTACAGTCATCTTCCAGCACGGACATGGTAGTTGACCTGTAGTTTTAGCGTGGTTAGGACTGATTGACTGCTTGTTGCATTACACTAAAAATGAATCCAGATTTGAGACTTTTAGTGTCTAGGTAGATTCGTACTTAGTGTACCCGTACTGAGTTACTCATCTAGGAGGAGGAGCATGTGACCACGATATGTGATTCCAGATAAATGTAGGGTTAATCTAGGCAACTAAAGATGGTAGAAGCAGTGAAAGGGAGCAGAATCTCGAGATCGTGCATGCAGCTGCCACAAGTGCTATGATTACCTGTCTAGCACAAGGCTGATCGCCCCGGATATTGTTATCGTCCGCAATAGCGGATGGCACTATCCGACTACTATATGTACTACCATATGATTGATCTGTTTTGCCTGGTTGCCTTTGAGGGACCAGTGCTTATCCATGTGCTATGCGTTATTATTTGGCCTCGTTAGCCCTGCTGGAAATAGTACGATCCGAGGATTCTTATATTGTATTGTTGGGGTAACCCAACCTCCATATAGATAGCCGTAGACATTTGAGTGGCCGCTTATTCACCTAAATTGTATGGCATGTTGCTTGCTAAGCTGGCTGGCACGTAATGCTGTCCCGGTACGGTAATTTATTCTCTTGTTCTTGTTTGATGTAGGTGTGGGTTACTGTTCCGATGATGGACTACGAGTTCCAATTGGCGATGCAAGTATTAGTGGATGTTAGGATGATTATGATGATTGGTGGTTACTTACGTATTAGTTGTTGGATTGCTGCTTTATATTTTGTAATCGTGCGTTGGTATCGCACGATCCTTTACCCTCATTACTGCTATTCATATATGTTATTCCTGTCATATATTATATCCTGCTGGTTTTCTTCGCCCGTCCTTGAGCCTTCCTTACTGGTACTTGCTACGGTTGGCCTAAGCAATCCTGAATTATTCCCAGATTGCATGTGACCGACCCTGTAGATCTTTCAGACTTGACTTGGAGGATGTGCTTCAGTTTCAGACCATGCTAGGAATTATAGGAAGGTATATTCGTCTACATTATTATCATGTACTGTAGACTTCCGATTATCATATGTGTATTTTCCTGTTTCCCATATGATTATCTCTCTTGTGGTTATTTTATTGATTATTGCCTGTAGATATGAGATCAGATTTAGGCCATAGACTGCTTGCATGCTAGGGTACCCAACAAGATTGACAGCCACGATCGTCGTATAACGTCTTCATACCTTATACGGTGTAGCTGGCCTACGTCCGTCCCCGTATTTCGATACTGGGGCGTGACAAGATTTTATTAGTGGCCCATGCAGGTCTCGTTTTGAGATATTGTTGGGTATCACATGATTATTGATCTCAGTCCACTATTCCTTGGGATTTTAACTTGCTACACTTGCCCTTTGCTCCCTTGAACTTGTGAATTGGTCCTTATCTCTACCTGGACCTATTTTGCTTTGCCCTGTCTTATTTGTTGTTATCTACCCCTGATCCTTGTTTGATGGATATGATCCTATAGTTGGTCATGTTGATCGTTTTATCCGATGAGATGTCATCTTATCTCCATCATTGGGTTACTTGATTATCTATCTTGGATTCTTTACTCTCTACCGGTGTTTCATCTTAGTTGATTTCTTGCTATCCCTTTCATGCGTTGACTTCGTGTTGACTTTGTATCATTATCGTCCTCTTCGAGCGTTGGCTTGATTGTTGTAGAAGGAAGATTTCATCAGGACTCTGAGATTGGATATTTTAACATTTGTTGAGTATCCAGTGGATATTTTTGTATGAATTCAGCTCCTTTGATTCTGGATAATTCCGCACTCATGATTATCTGTTTCGGATATTATTTTGATTATAGATATACTTTCTGTACATTATGTTTTGATATGGATCCTTGGTTTGGAGTATTTTTCTACGGATATGGAGTATTTTTTAGAAAAGCTATCTTGTGGTTATTATTAAAAATATTTTTGGATGTGTGTTACGATTCACCTGGATTTTGGATTTTGATTGCTTTCTAGGACTCTTGTTATATTGTTAGAGATTTTGTGATTTGGATGTGTGAGTTATGGATTTGATTCGTTTTTGGGTATTTATCAAGAGTGACCGGATGAACCTAGTATACCTTGACGGCATGGTAACGAAAGTTGCAACTGCTCAATTATAGTGCCATGGTGAATCTTTTACAGCTATTCCGGGTGGCGTGGCAAGAAATGACCATGACACAAATTTTTCGGATATTGGAAAACTACAGTTGTCGGCTCGAGAAAGATATCCTGTGTTTTATGATTTTATGCAGATTTTCATACAGTGGGGCTTTCAGGTTTTCTGATACTGTTTTCGATATTTTGTACTTATTTTTAATTTATGGAGTTATTTCGTGCATGTGATATTTTGATTTTTTGAGATTATTTTATTGTTTGGATTTACCTTACGAGTTGATTTATGTAGCCATATACTGTTCACTTTGACGTTTCATATTGAGATTTTGTTCTTTTCTAATTTTATTACTTAATTTCTGTAAAGTGGATAGAATTTTCATGATATGTATATACTAGTTTTGAAAATCCTATATTACATGATTTCAAAATTTCGAGGACAATTTTTGTAAGGTGGGTAGGATGTCATGTCCCTATTTTGATAATAGGTATATGATCGTATATGGGTTATTTTCAAATTTTGTATTTGTTTAAAATTGTATTTATTTTTTCGGACTTGTGCTGGCCTTACTTGTTTAGGCCTGACATTTGATTATTACTTTTATTAAATTGTTATTAATAGTATTTTATTATTATTATTGGGGTTAATATGGTTTGATTTTATTAAATTATTTCTATTATTATTTATGTCATCATCCTTATTATTATTATTATTATTATTATTGTTATTATTATTAGCATTATTAATCCTAATATAAAACCTAACCCTCACCTCTCTCTCTCCCCCTTTCCATGGAGCAGCCGCACCCCCCTCTCACAGCTCATCCCTCTCTCTCATCTCTCTCCCTCGGCTCTCCTCTCCCTCACTCTCCCGCTCAACTCTCTCTTCCTCACTCTCTTCCCAGCCCCTCTCCCTCTCGTGCACTCTCTTTCCCCTCTCCCTCGAGCTCCCGCTCGCCCCCGCGTCCGGCCCGGCCAGCCCCTTCGGCCATCACCGCCACCATCACCCACTAGCACCGCCACTGCCATCAGTCACCACCACCACTGTCCCATTTCTCCTCCGCCCCCTTGAGTGCCACCAGCGCCATCGTCCCCACCGCCACTGCCATCATCATCATCATCGTCTTCCTCCACCGCCATCTCCATGGCCGGCCACCACCGCCTCCATGGCCTCCGCGACCAACGCCATCTCTGTCGTCGTCGTCTCCCTTCTCTTTGACGACGGCGAGGCCCTATGCCGCTGCTGTCATTCGTCTCCTCCGCTGGAGAGTCGACCGACCCCGATGAGCCCCTCCTCCTTTTCTCTTCTCTTCGGCGGCCAGCACCACCGCCGTGCCTCCGTCACGAGTGCCGCGCCAGCCTCGAGCGGCGGGACGCCCTTAGGCCCCGTGCTGCTCGAGCAGCTAGCCCTCTCGGCCTACGTACTTCTTGGGCAGTGAGCCTTCGTGCTCCGTACCTTTCCCTGGGTTGCATTCCCCGATCTGCGTGCTGTCTCGTGTAGTACGCTGTCTCGAGCAGCGCACCTTCGATTGGTGTGCCCTTCGTGCTTTGTGTCATTATCGTTTTGCATGCGCATCATTTTGCGTGTACCTCATTTTGCGTGTGTCTTCTATCCACATGCTGCCTTGGGCAGCGGGACGCCTCGAGCCCCGTACTGCCTCGGGCCCCGTACCATCTCGATTGGTGCATCTTTTAGATTTTCGTGTCTCGGCCTTTGTCCCCATCTCGGTTTTCGTGCCGCTCCGATTTGCGTACCCACTACCAGAATAAGTCGTTTTAGCGACGCCTAAAGACGTCGCTAAAATGACAAATTTCGTTGCTAAAAATATTTACCGACGCAATTACCGACGTTTTGGACTTGTCGCGGAAACGTAAGTCGGTAATCTTTAAAACGTCGCCGAACGTCGCAAATACCGACGTTTACCGACGTATATTTACGTCGGTATATTACCGACGTCTACCGTCGTTTCGTCGGTGGATTAGCGACGTGTTTAAAGTCGCTACACGTCGATAAAATCCTGGAAATTTATCGACGTTTACCGTCGTTTAAAATGTCACTAAATGTCGGTAATTCCTGGGATTATTACCGACGTGTAGCACGCTTACCGACGGTCTTCGACGTAGAAGGACGTCGGTAAACGTCGGTACCCTGGAAAATTTTGAAGATTTACCGACGTTTACCGACGCAAACGTACGTCGGTGGTCGTCGGTAAACGTCGATAAACGTCGGTAAATCTGAAAAAAATAAAAAAAATAAAATACAGAATGTTCTTTTCTCCCTGCAGTTTAAAAAGATAACCATAAAGATATAGTATAACAGATATTCTTTTCTCCCTGGGTTCGCCGACCCCTTCGGTGGAACACTCAACACCGGTAAACGTAAACCGCAGAAGCATATTAACATCCAATTGAAACGAATAATAACATAAACGAATAATAACATCCAAATACACCAAATAACAAAGTCTACAACCAAATAACCAAAGTCTACACACAACCAACAAATAGAATAGGATCCAACAAATAGGATCCAAACATCCAAGTCTACACAACCAACAAATATCCAAGTCACAAACAAAGGATGAAACAAACACAAATAAACAGTCCTAACTAGGACTACTAGGGATCTGGTGCAGGAGGGGCACCGCCGCGACGAAGGGATAAGAACAACTCATACTCCTCAAGTGAAATCAATATCGATGGAGAGGTAGTGACGTCGGTGGAGTCAGTGTCGATGAAGAAGACGGTGGAGGCGGCAGAGTCGACGACGATAAAGGTACACCCGGAGGACCAGCACGCTCCAACGCTGTAAGTCACTGATTGTATGTATCCATGGTAGATAACAGTCTATCAGTGCTCTGGACCATCGAATCCGTCACCAACCTCAACCTATCGGTCATGGTCACCTGTGCTGTCTGCAGCTCCGTCACCGTGCGCTCTAACCCTCCAACGCTGCGCTCTGTCCTCTCGGTCGTCTCTACGAGCTCCATAATGCCACGGTCGAGCGCATCCAATCGTGCTAGCAGCGCAGGATCGTCCGTAGAGTGTTGGGACTGCTCCTCGATCCGTAGTAGCAGGTCATCACGGAGAGACTCTATTATCTGGTGGACTCGGGCAGACTCCTGGGATGGCTGTGGACCATACACACTAGCAGGAGATGCCCTAGAGGACTGGGTCGCAACTAGAGCGCCATAGGATCCCGTACCGTAGTACATACCCCTATGGAGTCCACCAGCGGCAGTCATCCACAGCTTGTCTGCCGACGGAGCTTGAATGGGCTATGAGGAAGTACCGGCCTATCCTGTATTAGGTGCACTAGCAGCCGCCCGTTCCCGCAGCCTCTGATACTCGGCCTAGAAAGTATGGATAGTACTCTATAATTTCTAATTTCTAATTAATGTACTTATTATTACAAACTACATGAATATTTATTTGCATCATATTTACTAACTTATATCAAAATTGACACGAAGTATTAAATTAAGATAACGTATTGTAATACTTACATAGGTCTGCTCGGCCCTCTCGTCAATAAGGCCTTTGCCCTTCCGATGGGTGGTCCGGAAGACGGTCACCATGTCGGCGTTACCGACCTTCCTTACCTGTAATTAAATATATTATCTTAGTAATAATTTATCTGTTTTGCATTAAAATAATATTTCTAAAAGAGAAAGACATACAAGACGACGGAAATGTTCTGTCATCAGAATCGACCCACCGCACCACTTCGAGGCATGTTGCTTCCATGCGTCTCCATCAGATGGGTGATCCAACACTCCTTAGGTATGTTCCCGCTTATGCCAACTCATGTTTTCTGCAGTTTTCTTCACCATAAACAACCGCTGCAACCGCGACGTCAACGGCAAGTAGTGCATCGAAGAGGTAGGCTTCCTGGTACCGACAGACTTTTCTCTACCACATGCCTTATAGAGATCGACACCACAAAATCTGCAGGCGTCTTCATCCTTGTCGTCTTTGTAGTACAACATGCACCCGTTGCGACAGGCATCAATTTTTTCGTATTCCATCCAGAGCGATCTAACCATCCTCTTAGACCGGTAGAAGTCTTTAGGCAACTTCGCACCCTCAGGCAATATTTCTATAAGCAACTCCATAAGACGGTTGTAGCAATCTTGCGACATGTTAAAATTGGACTTAATGCTCTATAATCTTGTAACCACCTCCAATGGTGAATGATCCTCACAACCATGATATAATGGAGTCCTTGCATTCTCCAACAACTCCATGAACTGTGCAGCATCGGGGTTCGGTGCCTCCTCAGGTGCATCATGATCATCCGAATCAAAACTAGGCCCGGCCGCGTCAAAAACCATGTTCACCAACCCATCGTCGTAAGGAGCGTTGTTGTGGACATCCACATAAGGCTCGTACTCCGATGCTAAAGACACAAGTTCTCAGTGCTCGCTCCACTGATAGTAATTCGGCGTGAAACCCTTCGAGTATAAATGATACGTGACATCCACTTCTGGATGATATTTCAAGTTACGATATCTCACACACGGACACTTAATTTTGGTACCGTCCATGTACTGAGGGAACGCCTTGGCAAACTGCAGGAACTGGTGTACACCCTCTATGAATTTATCCCGCACACCGCACATGTCATCAGGATGATGGTTATACATCCAAGTATGATTCTGCAGATAGTAATTCAGCTCCATATCCATTTGAGGATAATTCTGTAAGATAGATACAAGCACATCGTTGAAACACATGTGAAAGTAATAGCATTTGAGGATATTCCTATTAGTATCGATATCGAAATCGTATCCAAGTCCAATGTGCTCGTGTCCAAGTCCAATGTGCTCGTATATAATTTCTCGGATCATTTGTGTTTGTTTACTTCCTTGCTTAATTCATAAGATGTATGTTATTAATATTTCAGATATATTTCACTTTGGTTAAGATATCGGATATCCATAATCATGACTATGATGACCGAACTTTAATCATGAAGGAAGAAGGATAACTAACTCGATTTAGAAAGAATTAGTACAAAGTTGGACAAGGCTCTTCTCTTAGAGAAACATAACTACATATGAGACTTTCAAAAGGGAAATCCTTTTCAAGTGTTTCCAAAATCTCAAGTTGGGAACAGTACTTAAATACATGTTTCTCTCAGTTTAGTTTTCTCTAAAAAACAATTTATTTTCTTCCTAGTTCAATTCATCTCAGTCTTAGTATGTATGTTCTTTCATAAGAATTTCAGATATATATTAGAGAGGGAGGATCGAGAGTGTGGGGTTTTGGTTTTGTGTGAGAGTTCGGCCAATGGGGTGGTGAATTAGAGTTGGAATTGGTTGATATTGTGAGTGTATGTGTATTTGTTAGAGAGGGAGGATTGAGAGTGTGGGGTTTTGGTTTTGTGTAGTATGTGTATATATAGAGTTAGAGAGAGTGAGGGATTAGAAGGAGTGACTGATAGAGTAAAAAGGGGGAGGACTTCACTGCTGTGAACAGCAACATTGTAGTATATCAGTCCCCACCCAGGGGACTGATCTCTGGAGACTCAACAGTCCCCAAAGGGGACTATTGTTTACAAAAACAAAAGTCTTTATTTCACAAACTTTGTAAGAAGATTACAATTCATGAATTCTGGAAAAGTAAAACTATAGGAATCCGATCTGAAGACGATCGCTTTATCCCTTGGACGATGTAAACTTTGAAGACGATAGCCTCTGAAGAATGCAGCAGCACTTGGACAAGAACTCCTGATCTCTGATGATAATAATGGTCTGATCTCCTTAATGAAGGACTTGAACCTCTATTTATAGAGTTCTGGAAATAACTAATTTATAGTTATTCTGAATTGTGCATGATGAACTGCGCTGTCGACAGACTGTGCAGACTATAAAATGTAGCAGACTACAAACTGCGCTGTCGATAGACTGTGCAGTTGCTCGATCGTGGGCTAACTATATTCAAATGCGTGGCATTGTTTGATTGAAATACGCTTGGTCGTGTACAGGCGGTTGCCACGTGGCGAGCAATTGATGGCATGTAAGCCACGTAATAAATGTCAGTTATTCGATGAATTATGCTAACCGAATAGAGCTAGCTTTAGACCGCGCTTCCTTCTAGTCACTGGAAAGCGCTGGATTCAGGCTTGGTGAAACTGCGCTGAGGTTGGACTGGCAGATTGTGCTGAAGTTGACAGCTGTTCTCGAGCGCTGTACTGCACAAGAAACGAATGGACTCCTCGTTTTTTGGGCTGTCAGACTGTCAGAAGATCCGACCTTTGTCAGGTAATGATGGCATTGCCACGTCAGCGTAGCGCGCTCTGGTGGTAGCGCAGTTCAGTTCGCGTGTTCGATTTGTAGCGCAATCTGTTTCCTGCGCAGTCCATTTGAAGGATGCGCAGTTGAAAATTCTCTGCCTATTTGATAGATGCAACTTGATTTTTAGGACATACAAGACCCCTTCAAAGTTTTCAAAATTTGAAAATATTCAAAGTTTCGAAATACTTTGAATTTCAAATTTAAAATCAAGTTGTGCTTTGATTGCGCGTTTGGAGGAATTAGCTCCGTCTTTTATGGCGTAATTGGAGGTGACTGTTATACTTCTAAAACTATAAATAGTTTCATTTTTCATTCTTTCAACCTTTACTTGCTTTCGAATTCTCCAGAGACAGAAGCTCCTCCCTTACTCCAACTTTTTCTTCTTCCTCTCGTCGACGACAGAAATGACGCCCAAGCGATCAGCTGCCGAGAAGGGAAAGGCCCCTGCTGAACCCTCGACTCGTGTTGCACCACGAGTGTCTCGTCACGCGACGGGTCATCCAGCGCTTCAAGGTAAATGAACACTATGATCGAAACCCTTTTTAGGGTTTTTGATGTTTTCAGACCTTCATACCTCTCTCTTTTTAGAGATTGATGGTATTTGTGCCACCCTGTTTAGGGTTTCGGCTGCATATACAATAGTTTTCATTTTTATGAAAACTATACTCTTGCACAATCGGTTGGAAAGCGCTGACAAAATGTTCGGCACAATCTATCGATTTGCGCAAGTCGGTTGTGCCAGCGCAAGCTGATGTTTTGCGCAAGTATGTTAGCGCAACCTGACGTCTTGCGCACGTTGGCTGTGCAGGCGCAATATGATAACTTGCGTATATTGACTGTGCTGGCACAATCTGATAACTTGCGTAAGTTGACTGTGCTAGCGCAATCTGATAACTTGCGCAAGCTGACTGTGCTGGCGCAATCTGATAACTTGTGCAAGCTGACTGTGCTGGCGCAATCTGATAGCTTGTTTCACACAGCACAAATTCATGATCTTTTGACGAAACTTTTTGATTTTGCATATACTGATCTTTGCCTTCTTTATTGATGTAGTTAACCTCAGGGAAGATCCCAACTATGAGGTTTTTTCAGGATCCCTGTCTGAACCTGAATACAAGGAAGATCTCTCGCATGTGTCATTTCCTCAGTATGCCCTACCGTCATCTCGGCAAGCTGTTCTGATTGCACAAGACAACGAAACTTTACTGTGTCTAATGAACGGACAGCCTCTTCAAACTGCGGACACTGTCACCCATAAGAAACCTCTGTTCTTGTTTGGTGAAGGTCTTAACAAGAATTCTCAGCCGAGACCTCGCATGGAATAGAGAATTTTCCAGAGGGGTGAGAAGACGATACTTCTGCCAGAGATCTCCAGATGCCTTCCTTTGTTCCGATATGCTTTTGCGGGTTATCCCAGAAAAATGGAATGGGACATAACTCCGCTGCAGCAAGCCCGAACGGGAAATATCTGTGTTAAGAAGGGACCAGACCACAAAGATATGTTCTACAGTTCCTCTGAACGTCATAGCACCTTACTCAGAGGACTAAAACCCGGTTGCATCCCGTCGGAAGATTCTTCTCTGTTGCTCCCAGTGAGAACTCTAATATTCGTAAATGAGTTTGCGATGGTGGAGGGAAGGTATCCGGACCAAGATCTGCGGCTGACAGGTCTTGTGAATCCGGATAATAAGAGATGGATCTGTATAACCAATTGGATATTGGTCCAATTTGAAGCTCGGCTCAAGGAGATTGATCTGTACCAAGCAGTGTACGCCACTGTTTATGGTTTCCCCCTAAACCGCATCTATTCCTTGTGTTGGCGGAGAGATACAACTACAGGACTGGGACTTTCATGACGCCATGCGGAGAGATTGGATTAGCTTTGCACGAGATGAAGTATATCTCTCACCTGCCTATGGAGGTTATCCCCTATGAAGAGTTTGTTCCGACAAACGATGAATTGGACAGACTGTTCCAGGAGAATACCGATATGGTAGCTGTCTTTGAAGAACTCCTCTGCCACTACAAGATCTGTTCTTTATACTACAAGAGTGGCACAGCCGACACCTGCTACTCCACCAAATGGTTGCCGTATCTTTTCCTCAACCATATCATTAAGAAGAAGACCAAAGAGCATGAAAACTGCAATCCCAACTTCTTCAGACCACTTAGCAATAGTGAAGTGATAGAGCTGATGGAGACGCATGGTGATATGGATATCAAAATTAAGGATGATCTTCAATATCCTCCTTTTAAGAAAGATGACATCATTGAAAGCTACATGAGGATGGGCTACAGGCCCATGTCGAAGGAAGCCCAGCTGGCGGGTTTCCTCACTTACTGGCTTCGATGATATGTCATTCCTGGGGCCAGTACAGTTGACCGCTTCCATCGCGGTATACTATTTGCTGCTGTCGTCTGGTTTTCGGCTACTGGATGGATCTGCTGTCAGCAATGACATGCAGGGTGAATGCCGGCCTCCGCCTCTTCGTTGATTCGATGATTCGAAGAAAAGGCGAGAAGGAAAGTTTTCTTCGGCTGGAACTGCCATACACCTATCTGTTTGTTTGGCTGCTATGAGGATGCAGCCGTTGGGCCATACAGCTTTTGAGGATGCAGTCGTTGGGCCATACAGCTTTTGACTGGCTGAGGACAATTCGGCCGTCACACTTGGTGTACCGGTTCGAAGATGAATGTTATCTCAAGCCTTATCTCCCCAACCGATTTACATGCCAATTCGGTTATGACCAATTTTATGTAGGTAATGCTATAACATGCCTACAGGGAAAAGGTTTTTTAATTGATGGAGCCCGGGCTTGGGCATATTACAATGCCCGTGACACAAGGACGACATTCTCGATGACGACAAGAAGTGATCGTGGCCCTCGCATGCTATATACTTATTCGATTTTTTACACATCAGCAAATACTTTTGCTGAGAACTTCAATCTGGCAGACAGCTTTGCGACGGCAACTCGATTTAAAAAAAGGAGCACCTGTTATGGTACTTCCTGGTAATGATGAAGAGCATGAGCCAGCCGATACGCCTTTAGAAGCTTCGAGGAAAGCCAACTTCCCCGAAGAAGTCTACGAACCGCTGCGTGTCTCTCTAAAAGTTGTAAGATCTCCGATCAAGGAGAAGAAGAGGAAGGCAGAAGAAACATCTTCTCCTATCTTAAAGAAGAAGACCGTCGTGGACTCTTCAGAAAGAGTCACTACCCGCTCGCAGTCTCGACAACAGGCCGAGTCGGTTCATAGAGAAGAGGCAACAACCCCTACTTCCATTCAAAGAAAAACACATGCAGTAGACGTAGAGATCTCAGAAGAACCTCTACGCAGGACGGAATTATCTTTTAGGAAGAAAGTAACCACTCCCCCGAGATCTGCTCATACATCGACCTTGATCAATGCTGTCGCTGGGGTTATGATGCCTTCTCCTACACCTGCTCCTGAGCCCAGGCAGGAAGCTTTCAGTGCAAAGAAAGGAGACCAGGTTGCAGAGACAAGAGAGGAGACCGCAGAGATAAAGGATGGGGCTGCAGAAGCAAGAGAAGCAACTGCAGCTCCAACCCCAATCAATGAGTCGGGATCATCTGTCGAAGTAGTACAATCTCATACACTTGCAATAAAAACTGCCCCTCTTCCAGCTACACCAAGATCGCGTCAGACTGAAGAAGATCGACTGATGATCGAGGCCCTGGAAGACTGTGACTTCGGCTTCAATGATGATATAGATCCAGTCGACGCAAGTGATAGCGAGAAAGCATGAGAAGAGGGTACAGATGATGAAGAAACATCTGCAGAGGATGACAATCTGAATCTGGAAAAGGATGCCAATGCCCATGCATCCCAAGAGAAGAACGTTGTTAATGGCGTAGCACTGGAGGAAGCTACGGTTACCAATCAAAGAGGTATTGACTGATATTGATAATCTTCTTTTATAGATCAAATGACTGACATCTTAACTTTCATTTATGCAGAAATTCAACCCTCTCCAATTCCTCCAGTATGTACTGATATAGTGCAGGCAAAGGCGATAGCCACCAGTAGCCATCATTTATCAGGCGGCTCTGAAGCAGGAAGTAGTCAGGCAGTGATGTCTAAAGCTACTTCTGCGAGGCTGCAGCCTACATCAACAAATGACAATTTTGTTACTAAACCCAGCAAAGGTAAACTTACCCTTACTTTTGATCCTTTTTTATAATCGCTAATGACAGCAAACAGATGATGTTTATTTGATTTCATAGAGGAACATCTGGGAGGGACAACTAGCTCCACTATGGCTCCCTTGTCCAGAGAGACTTCAGCCCATGTTCCAGAAGTCGAACTTCTGCCTTTACAGGCCTCTGCTGCTACAACTTCTATAGGAGTAGCTGCTACACCCAGTACAGTGGCTACCAATAAATTTATAGTTGGTTCCTTCACCAACCTCTTCTTCACTTCATTAAGACCCTTAGTAGAAAGGGTAATGGAAAGAGAGAATGTTGGCTTCATCACTGTCAGAAGTCCAACTAATTATCTGATCGGCGCTATCCGAAGCCAGGGTGATGAAGCTCAAGCTGCCTATCTTGAACATATACTGGATGAGCTGGAAGAATCAATTAAGATTTACAAAGATCTTAATCGGGGGGAGGTAGAGCCCCTGGTGAATGCTGAGTTTGAAAGGATGACTCGAGAAGCCGAAGTTACGAAAGCTGATTTCAAGATTTTCTTGGACACTTTCGTTACAAAGTCTTCAGAGTATGACTCCCAGATGGAGATATTAGCGTCTGCTGCTGGGGAGAAAGAAAAGAAGGTTGCTGAACTGAATGCAGAGTTTTCCGACTTCAAGAAGAGTTGAGAATTATTCAACTTGCTCTTGAGGAAGAGACTACACAGCATCAAGCTGCAGTTCAGCAACTAGACATTCTGACCCATGAGAAGAATGAGTTTGTCACGTCTCATCAAGATGAAATCGCTCGCCGATTAGTGACCTTGCCGATATTTGACGATAAATCTGGAATGGAGGAAGCTAGAAAGCGGGTGCTGGATTCTCGTGAAAAACGACTTCAAACCTTGAAACAGCAGATAGCTAGTCTAATGACCCCACCGATTGAGTGAAAGAAAATCTTTTGTACTTTCTCCTTTGTTATATGTCTTTTTGTAATACCTTTTATTTTGATCAATGAAAAGACATTATTTTTGTGGCTCTATTATTTATTGCATATCCCATTACAGATATAAATAATAGCGATAGAAAATATATTCAGAGGTTCAGGACATAATATATTTCTTGATTTAGAAAATAATTATATTCATTATATCTGCTCAGAGGTAATGTGGACATGGCAGAATATAATTTGTTGAATATCATTATTTCGGTAGACAAATTAATCAGAAGTAATAAATACGTGACAAGTTACTGATGTGGATGAACGGATGAATCGTCAAATTGTGTGAACGAAACGAATCGTCGGGATGAACGGATGAACCGTCAGATGAATGGAATGAACGAGAGAACCGTCAGATGAATGTAATGAACGGATGAACCGTCAGATGAATGTAATGAATGGATGAACCGTCGAATGAATGGAATGAATGTTGCGAAGAACGCATCGCTTCGATGTTTCAAGAAGCTCTGCCTATAAATAGAACTAAAATTTAGATGGAATGATGACTTTCACTTTTCAACATAAAAATATCGTCTGAAGATGCGTCCAAGAAAGCTGAGATTGTCCCGAAGGTTGAAGAAATCACGGAGGAACGTCCAGTCGAACCAAACCAGCCAAAGCAGACGGAAGCGGGAGAAGGTTTGTCTGCACCCAAGTCACCGCAGGATATCTTGGACTTCTTGGTTGAGCCAGGAAAGACTGAAGAAGAAGAAGCCATAAGCATGGCTGTTTGTGCATTTCTAGTGAAATCGGGCAGGGATGTTCTCGGCTCTTTTGCCGACTACATTTTTGAAAAGGACGGTAATGGTCCTCGTCCTGTCTTTAAGAAGGATGATAGTGATTCTCGTCCTTGATATTATGTAACATCATTTATGATGAAATAAAATCAAACTTTATTTATGAACTGTCTGATCATATTTACAAGAAATCCTTTTTACATTCATACATAATATTTTTTAAGGAACTTGTCGTTGATGGGCATCATTGCAACTCGACCATCTAGCTCTGTGAGTTGATAAGCTCCATTTGAAAAGACTTTACTCACAATATAAGGCCCTTCCTATTTGCATCGAACTTGCCTTTGCTCATGTGAGTCATAGTCATGGGACGTCTGACTTTAAGAACGAGTTCTCCTTTCTGAAAGGCTCTGACTTTAACTTTGCAATTGAAAGTCTTCGAGATACGGGCTTGATATAACTCTATGTGTTGTTGAGCCAATAGTCGTTTCTCGTCGAGTGCCTCTAGTTCTTGAAGTCGAAGAAGATCATTGTTCTCCGCAGTAAGTTCGTTAGCGATGGCAATCCTTAAGGAATGAATTTAAAATTCCAAAGACAGAACTGCTTCGCAACCATACACCAGAGAGAAAGGTGTACAGCCTGTGGGGTTGCGGACCGTAGTACGGTAGGCCCATAAACATTCTCCAAGCTTTTCACTCCAGTTTCGTTTGTTAGTAGACACAAACTTCTTAAGGAGCTTGATAATAGTCTTGTTGAAGGCTTCAGCCAAGCCATTAGCAGCAGGGTTGTAAGCCGTAGAGGCGACATTGTCAATCCGATGATCATCATAGAATCTGGTAAACTTTTGACTGATAAAATGAGGTCCATTATCATGAATGATTCGTCGAGGCACACCAAACCTGTAGATAACATGATGTTTGACAAAGTTGATAACACTGCTGGTTTTGACTTCAGCCAAAGGTATAGCTTCGACCCACTTGGAGAAATAATCTGTTATGGCTAGTATAAACCGATGTCCTTTAGAAGAAGGAGGATTGATAGGACCTGTAATATCCATGCCCCAAGCTTTAAAAGGCTAGGAAGCAACAGTCGGATGAAGAAATTCCGACGGTTGATGGATAAAATCTGCATAGATTTGACAGGCTCGGCATTTCCTTGCATATTCAATAGCATCAGATACCATAGAGGGCCAATAATAACCCATTCGTCGAATACGATCTTGTAGTTTAGGGCCGGGTTGATGTGCTCCGCAAACACCATCATGAGCTTCACGCAATACTTGCTTCGCTTCATCACCAGCAAGACAGCGCAAGAGTTGGTCGTCATAAGTCCGTCGATAGAGAGTCTTGGTGGTCTGATTGTAGTAGAATTGAAGAGATCGTCGGCGAATACTCGTAGCCTCCTTAGGATCTGCAGGAAGTATGTCATGAACTACGAAGTCAATGAAAGGAGCTCTCCAATCTTCATCGATAACATTGATTTCAGCAAAATTACTGAACTCGCACTACAACAAAAATGGTTAATAACGACACTTTCTTGACGACACTTTCTAGATAAGTGCCATTAATTATTTCTTATGATGACACATTGCTAAAACGTGTCGTAGTAATATGATATTTATCATCATCCATGACACTTTTTTATAAGTGCCGTAAAAATATATTCAATGACACAATAAAAAATGTCATCTAATACTAAATAATAAAGACAACACAATTTTAGTGTCATTTTAAAATAATTAACCCGCTTTCTTTTTCATTTTGGCGCTATGTTTTTCCCAATCTGTACTTTCTCTTTATTTTGGTGTCTCTCTCCCCTCTTCTCTAAAATCCCTAACATCTCTCAAATCTCTCCCACCAACTCTTTTCCTTCATCCTCTCTCCAGTGCCCTCACCCCTCTCCCCTCGCTGTTGCAGTCCCACCCCTACTTCCTTCACCCTCTCATCCTTTTCCCCTCAGTCGTCTCCTCCTAGGGGACGTGGCAGGTGGAGACCAGCAGCGTCCGCTCAAAGCAGCGAGAGACGGAAGAAGAAGAAAAGAATGAAAAAAGGGTATAAATTATTGCTTTATTTTTTATTTTTAGTTTATTATGTTTCTATTTCCAATTTGATATGTAGATCGATCAGATTTGTTGTGAAAGACAGAAATTTTTGCTGGTTAGGGATAGTATATATATCTGATCTACGTTTTTTATTTTTATTATATAGGGTTAGATGTTAGAGATTGTAGTTAGAAATACAACTTTTCTTCTGATATATTTTTAAATGTAGCAGATCCAAAACATGAATATTATCAGAGTATATTAATGTTTTCGAATGATTTTGTGATCTTTAGAATTTTCCCCAAAATTTAAGTCTTCAAATATTATCTCTCATATCCAAGATATTTCTTTTTACTGTACATTATGGCGATTTGTATTTGGTGTTTTATTGTAAGAGTATAATGATCGCTTTTTTGGGAACAAAATCAACCTTTTTTTGGTAAGGATCACTTGCCCCATGGCTACATGCTCAAAGAAGTTTCCATTGATCAGCCATCTGAAGAATATGCTTGTCATTACCACTTTAGCTTTGTTTACTTAAGCAGTGATTCTGATTTACTTCTCAAATATCAGTGGTATTTAGGAGAGAGGAGCTCAAACAACTTTGTGGCAGTTGCTGATACTAGAGGAGTGGTATAAAATTGGCCAATTCTCTGTAATTCAAGGTAAGGTACAATTTTGTAATTTTGGCATCTGACTTAGCTATTTGTTTACCAGGTTTACTGGAAGGCATGAGGATATTGGAAAAATTCTAAAGGTTGAGTGCACTCCAATGATGAACGAGCATGAGTACAATTTTGTTTATGCAATATCATTATCTGTTTCTCCAGGTATATCTTGATAAAAACATTGTTCATAACCCAGTTCTTGATGATTTCTTACAAAGTTACAAAGTTCTCAGTTATATATCCAAGTAAGTTATGTCTATTCTCAACAAATATTTTGGAAAATGTGTTATTCTGGTAAAGATAATAACAATGTGACAGAATTAAGGATTTGGAGCTGTCTGTGATTAAAAGTTTGTCCACATCAAGACAGACACATATATTAACAAAGAACCAAAGAGGTCAATATGATCTCAGATTGAAATCATTTCATCAATTTAACGAGAACAAATAGAAGTTCTACTTACCAGAGATTTCCACACCCTACACCAAAGAAACAACACACCAAGCTTCTTCGAAATATGCATCTCCAGTGACTTCATTGGCAACTGTCCATTAGACACCAGCATCTTGGCATGTCTATCACATAAGTCTTCTAAACGTCATTAAACTGTCTCTGATACACATATAATACATGTTTTTAGAAAGAAGTGATTAAAGAGGAAATAGTAGGGACCGAGTTTTAGTCTCTTTAGGTCAATTGTAGACACTGAGTTCATTTTTTGGGTTGAATTTGGGCCTCATTTAATTGGTATTGCTTTAGCTAGTTGGATATTACTTTACTTATTTGGTTGGTTGGTTGGATGATGCAACATTTTTTTAAATACATGTAATGTTCTTTATGCTTATCTAAGAACATAGCCCTTTTGCTATATAAGCATCTATAATCTGAATCATTCACAGAAATTATTGAGTTTGTTGTCCGATCCTTGCCTAATTACTATCTTCCTTCTCTCATTATCTCCTCATCTATTGTGACCCAGAAATACCCATACACCTTGTTGTTGCTGTTGTCGAGGAATCAGAATAGTCCCCTTTCTTGATGCCCCAACGTAACTTGCCTGTAGGTCCTACAACCACCTAAGAGCACCCTATGGTAACTGGACATCTCAAGAATAACTCTAATATAAAACTTAAAATCCCGAGGCCAACTATTTGCATGTTGTTCAACTATTTGCTGTTGTCTGATCCTTGCTTTTTCAGTTTCATTTTATGAACAATACTCCTGATTCTTTCCCATTTATGGTGGATGATGGTATCAGACTTTGAGGTAATTCTGAAAAATGCTCCATGACCAATCCCTTTCTAGTGGGAAAATGCTTCGATGTTTCTGATTGTATTCATTTTAGTTAGATCAACCCAAGGTCAATGACTCAATGAATCGTCCAGCTATACATTCCACATTCTTTTCTTTTCTAAGAAATAAGGAAATCCCATGCCTGCCGTACAACTGACCTAGGTTTCAGACCAACACTCTGCTATATGATTGTTCTGCCATTCATTTTCAACTTTTAAAAGGTTTCACCAAGCTAGAGATGGTTGTAAAAAAATTTGATGATCGAATGCTACATGTCAACCGAAGAAAAAGATCAGTTTGCGTGCGATAAACAGTGCGGCCGGAAGAAGAACTACTGCAGGCACCACTGCAGCGAGAAATGTTGCCCGCTGTCCAAGCCAGCACGAAATAAGCATTTTGACCTGTAATATTATTTAAAATCTAGAGCCTTTGTTTTATTTTAATTTTAGATTCTTCCCATTTATTTGTTGCTGATGATCTAGAGATAGCTTCATGATCGATCTCTCACATATCGATAGAGATCGAGTTTTGCTGATGATGACCTGTTCCCTATGTAAACTATGTGCAGATTTTCTTCCCAGCGATGACCAAGATCGTGGGGATGCTCGGCCCCAGTCCTGATCCGTCGAGGTGATCTCCTCCTGCCTCAAGGCTGGGATGTCAGGTGTGTTCCTCTTCCCAAATATTAAAATTATACCTAAATGTATAAAATATATTTTCTAAAATGTTAATAATTTATTAATAATTATTTGTTTTTTGATACCAAAAAAATCAGAAAGTCCGATCTGAAACCTCCGATACTGTCGATACCGTCAATCCCGATACTCATAGGAATGGTCCGATACCGATACAGATACTTCGAACCTTGGGTGGTAATAGGAATTCCAGATCCGCACTTTTTGTTCACTTGGACTTGCACAAGTATATCAAATTGTAATTTTGATGGCAAGATTGTACTTGACATGTCTCTCTTACTTCATAGCTCATATCTAGATGTTTTTTTCTTTTATGACAATAAAAAAGGTGATAACAAATTTATGGAGTAACCTTTCACATGACAAGGCAGTTCTATCTGTAGTTTTTTAAATTACCTAAGGTCTTTTTATGAGTTTGCTAACATATTCCATATATCTATTCTGTTAGTCTATCTTTATATTTGTTTAAGCCACTTATTGGCTTTAACATGAGAATCTAGCCAATAGTCTTTCTACTAGGGTCTTTAGATGTTTATGTTTGGGTGTTCTATTCTGCCTTATTGAATCAAATGCAGTGAATTTGGTTATACTTATAATATGAACCTTTTCTTTTTGAATCAGCATCTCTTTTGGAGCCATAGCAAATCTCTTCCCTGTGGGTGCTAATCGTAGGCCATTATTGATGTCTGACATTTGTTGCCTCCCTGGTATTGTTGACACTAGGTTTATTTTTATTAAAGTTGTTTTAATTCAAATTAATACTTATATGATATCTTTTAATATTTAAGGAATGGAAGGGGCTCCAGCCTTTGACAAGTATGGATGCCTTGCTGGTATTGTTACTCAACCTTTAAAGTAAAAAGGAAGCAGTGTAGAAATCCAGGTAACAAAGAAATAGTTGGATCTCTTTATTTCCTTTTATATTGAATTTCCCATTGCACTGTGAACTCTTCTCTGTAACAGCTTGTCATCTCATGGGATGCAATAGCAACTGCCTTGATTAGTCAACTTCAGAACGAAGCCCACAGATTGCAGGTAGAATTAACTGAAAGGAGTTTCAATAGTGCACAGAGCGCATCAGTCTACTGCTCTAGTAATTTCAGAAGGTCTGTCGAAGTTTTACCCAGAGGTTCTATTTTTCCTAGCGTCTTAAGAGTCCTCATTATAGAATGTTCTCTCTTCAGTTGTTCTTGTTACAGTAGGTGATGGTACCTGGGCTTTGGGATTGTACTCAACAATCATGGGTTTATACTCACAAATGCTCACATTTTGGAACCATGGAAATTTGGTACAACATCTCTGCTAGGTCTAATAGACAAAACCACCAGATTATCTGTAGAACGAGAAAAATCTTTTTCCCAGCTGCATCAAAAATAATGCCAAGTAGAGAGATGTAGCTTATTATAGTCATAGTTGGGAAGTTCCGAGGCCAACAGGCATGAGGCTTCACCTCTGAATTCAAATTACAGAAGCTTTGAAAAGATAGCAGTTCGTTAGGATCAAACGGAGCAGCAGATGTGGTATAATGCTAGAGCAGTTTGTGTTTTAGAAAGCCCTGGGATGTTGCTTTTCTGCTACTTGAGTCTGTTCCAAATATACTTCGCCCCATCACTACAGAATTTGCAAGCCCGCCAACAGGTTCAGCCATTCATGTTATTGGACATGTCTTATTGGACATAGATCTGGTGAGAATTTCAATAGACTTTCGTATATCATTTATAGATTTGTGGAAGCTAATGAAAGCTCATATGTACTTTGTACTCGTGTAAATTATTGTGGAACACAGATATTCTCCATCTGTTTCATCTGGAATTTTAGCAAACGTGGTCAGGATACCAAGTGCAGGCCACCTTTAGAAATCAAGCATAGTGGGGACTTGTAACAAGGTACTTTATTTGTTCTGTGTCCCTCTCCTGCACATACTTGCATGTAGTAAATCACACAATTAATCTTGATAGAAAACTAGAATGTTGTCATATTCAGATGTCACTTTTCAGTAAAATGGTGATGTTTGTTATTAATACTAGAACTTTATTATTAAGTTTGTTATGCTTTTTATGATGATACTGGTTAAGGTTTCTTATTGCAGCTGATGTTGGTTTGCATCATAGGACATAGTTATTACTTCCGGGCACACAGGCCCCGCAGGACATTACCCATGCATGAGCCCCAATGTGTATCACCACTTGGCTATCCACATGCGGAATTAGTTTACTTTGATATTTACATGAGACTTGAGCACACTCATAGATACAACCAAAAAAAAAAAGCAAATAGCCCAAATTTGGGGTCGGCTATTTGAATCCTTTTTTTTTCCCATTCAGTTCGTCCTTTGTAACACTAGCAAAACCATATCTTTCTTTAAAACAAGAAAAAGAAATCTTAGAGTCAAAGGCTAGTTGAGGTTTAGGTAAATATTTGCAAGTGCTTGACGATAATTAAATTTTACTGCAATTGAGTTTTTTCCCTCTTATTTTTTGTTATGCCTAATTTTCAGTAAAAATAAAAGATTTGAGTTGTTTTAGTACATTATATTAATATCTTATAGTCCAAATATTAATTTTAATTTTTTTTTTCTGTGCAGAGCTAATGATGAGTGCGGATTAGGTTCGAGTTTGATGCTCGAAAAAGGTGGATGCTAAGAAGTAGAACTAGGACTTGCATATTATGTAATAGACTTTGTTACTCTTAAACAAGTTGAATAATGTATTCTTGTAACCTTGTATTGACATTGTACGGGCTGGAATTTGTTTAAAATATTACTTTTGGCACATTAAAGTTTTATTTTTTGTGAAGATGGTTATATATATATATATATATATATATATATATATATATATATATATATATATATATATATATATATATATAATGGTGAGGCTTGGAAGTCATTTAAAAAAGTGTCATGAAAAGTATACATGGCATTTATTAAATGTTATAGAATATTTTTAGATGACATTTACAAAGTGTCATAATTTTGACGACACTTATGAAATGACATTGAAGCACGTTAACATGACACCAGTAAAGTGCCGTGGAATAAGCATTACATGACATTCAGAAAATGTCATCATAAAGTTATTACATGACACTTATCGAGTGTCGTTGAAAGTCAAATACTTTCTATGACAGCCCCTCTAGACAGCACCAAAAAAGTGTCATGGAAAGTCATTAACGACACTTTTCGAGTGTCGTTAAAACACTTTTTTGTTGTAGTGTCGATGTTACGATTGTTTTTCACACAGAACAACTCTCTATTGGAAACAACAACCACTTGTTGTCTTTTGACAGGAATTGCTAAGACTGCCGCAAGATTAGCTAAAGCATCTGCCTCAGTGTTGCAAGCTCGTCGGACATATTCAATGAAAAAGGCCTTGAATGATGTAGCCATGTAAATTGCAGCTTCATGATAGGGCACTAGATCTTAACGGCGGACTTCGTATGTTCCTCTAATCTGATTAACAACCAGTTTAGAATCACCGTAGACTTTGAGATATTCGACTTCCAACTATTTTGCTAATTGAAGTCCAATGAGCAAGGCATTGTATTCAGCCACATTATTAGAGCATGGCTGATCTAAGGAATAGGCTCTTTGGATAGCTAATCCTTCTGGAGAGACTAGTACAATCCCAACTCCTGCGACAATGGTCCCTTTTAGCCCGATCCGGGATGCTCCGTCGAAGAATAGACGCCAGGTAGGAAATTCTTCAGAGATCATGTTTGATTCTAATATTTCATCTGGAATTTTATCATAAAGCTTTGATGTTTCCAGAACAGGATGAGCTGCTAAAAAGTCAGCCAGTGCTTGACCTTTAACAGAGTTTTGCAGAACATAAACCATGTCGTATTGGGCTAGCTGAATGGCCCATGTAGCCAGTCGATAATTGAGTGTGCTGGGCTTCTTCATCAGTACCCGAAGAGGATTAACTCGGGAAATAACGTAAATGGTTTGGCCAATGATATAATGCCGAGTCTTTTGAACAGCAAACATAAGAGCTAGGCATTCTTTCTCAACCAGACTATAACGGTGTTCAGCACCAATCATAGTACGACTAAGATAGTAGATGACTTGTTCATGGCCTTCTTTGTTCTTCTGGGCAAGTAAAGCACCCAATGAATGATCCATAGCATGGACATATATTAAGAATGGTATGCCTGAAATTGGTGGCACCAAGACTGGTGGGTTCATGAGATATTGCTTTATATCATCAAATACTCGTTGACATTCTTCAGTCCAAATGAAAGATACACCCTTCTTCATTAACTGGATAAATGGTCTGCAGCGTCCAGACAGATTTGAAATGAATCTCCTGATGTACGCAAGTCGACCTTGGAATTCTCGTAGCTCTTTTAAATTGCGTGGAGGATGCATCTCTTGAATGGCTTTGATCTTCTCGGGATCCATGTGTATACCCTTAGAGGTAATGACGAAACTGAGAAATTTACCACTAGAGACACCCAAGAATGACTTGGTGGGATTCATTTTAAGTTGATGCTGGCGCATTAGATTGAAGATAGTTCTTAAATCTTGGATGTGATCTTCCTTTAGACGACTCTTGACGGCAATATCGTCAACATAGCATTCGACAGTCTTGCGCAGATGATCTCGAAAGATGGTACTCATAGCTCGTTGGTAAGTTGCACCAGTATTCTTGAGACCTAATGGCATCACTTGTAGCAGTAGACTCCGCGAGGAGTACAGAAAGAAGTGTGTTTTTCATCTTCAGGATTCATCCGAATCTGATTGTAACCGGAGAATCCATCCATGAAGGATATTCTTTCGAACCCATAAGTGTTGTCGATCATGAAGTCTGTAATAGGGAGAGGAAACTCATCTTTCGGATAGGCTTCATTAAGATCCCAAAAGTCGATACAAACTCAAACTTTGCTAGTTTTTTTCAAGATTCGGACAACGTTGGCTACCCAATCTGGATGTTTTTCTTCTCGAATAAAGCCACAAGCTATAAGCTTTTTGACTTCATCATCAATCGTGTCTATCATTTCTGGCTTGAACCGCCTCTGCTGCTGTTTAACTGGCTTTGTATTAGGCAAAATATTCAGTTTATGAGTGGCAATTTTGGGATCTAAACCTGGCATATCTTCATAACTCCAAGCAAAGACATCAATGTATTCTCGAATAAGAAGAATTAATTCTTGCTTATCCGTCTCTGGGAGATTTTTGCTGATGAATATCGGACGAGGTGGCCCGTCTTCTCCCACGTCAATTTGGACCAATTGATCTTCGGTAGGAGGTTCCCGTTGTTCGAATCGGAGTTCCCACTGGGTATCCATTCGTCGAGCCCAAGGATCTGTTTCGGGATTTTCTTCGATATCTTCGTCATAACCTTCTGGAAGTTCAGCGGAGACCATGTTAGAAGATATAATCAATCGATGAACTTGACCGATAATGGTGTTAGAATCCCAAGATCTGGAATCAGAAGAGTTAGAGCGCTCCTCACTATCAGACTCGGAGGCTACTGGAGATAAAATCGAAGGTGAAGTATATCCGAGACCTCTTTTCGTTCTGCTGTAATACATCTCTGACTGTCCTTTCGGAACAACCGTACGGATAGGAGTCCGTCTACCCTTACCGTAATTGAGGCCATTCTTGAAGTCATAACCCATCTTTCGGATGATATCTTTTGATTGTTGACTATAACGACGAAGTTGGAGACGTTCTATATCGTTATTTTTGCTATTATCTGTATAGCTAAATTTTTGTTCTGGCCCTTTACTAAAAAATATTGGCCTCTCACATCTCTTCGAGAAAGGACAACAAAATATGAGTCATCTGGATGTTCAAATAATACTTCCGTCTGAAGGGATTGTACGACTCCTATTGTAAATGACTGAATGCTGTCTAGCATATCCAAATAGCATTTAGTATGATAAATAACATCAGTATACTGGAAAGTAGATACTTTTTTATTGATTTGTACATCCCTATTTATAATAGGACCTTTAGCCTTAGCCGGCTTGGTCAGATCGATTACAAGAGGAGGAGAAGAAGAGCGAGGAGGATTAGACTTGTTGCGACGGAGGTCGATAACAAGTGGCTCAGAAGAGGTGAGCTCCCTTTGATCTTTGTTACGACGGAGGTCGATAACAAGCGGCTCAGAAGAGATGAGCTCCTTTTGATCTTTGTTACGACGTAAGTCGATAACCAGTGGCTCAGAAGAGGTGAGCTCCCTTTGATCTTGATTATCACCAATCGATTGCTTCTGGGCTGGCATATGAATAGCTAGTGGTTTGGAGGATTGAGGATGAGAGACACGCCCTTTGACAGGTATGATGAGAGTGTCACTGGGCACTGCTTCATGTTCTTCTTCACCATCCATGGCTAATACCACTTTCATAAACTCTTCTTTGTACATGCGAGCGTCGTTGCAATATGCTTCAACGCCTTTAAATGGGTAGAGATCCATAACTTCTTTTTGGACTTCTCCTTTGTCATCAACGTATTTGAAGCATTGATGGAGAGTAGAAGGAACAATGTTGTGTTCATGCAGGAATGGTCTCCCCAGAAGAGCATTGTAGGAACAACCATGATTGTCTATAATATAGAAGGTCACCTTCGTATGAAGATTGCCGATTTAGAGTTTTAGGCGTATCTTGCCTAAAGGTTCACTTCTTCCCTGATTGAATCCCAGAATGGTGGGGATAGAGCTGGAGAGGCTATGCACTAGAATCTTCAGAGCATCCAACATTGTCTTAGGCATGATACTAAGTGCTGACCCTGGATCTATCAGAATACGATCGACCTTCATGGAGTCGACATATCCTGTAAAGTAGAGAGGACGGTCATGTCGATTGTCTTCCATTAACATGTCATCTTGTGTGAAGGTAATATTTGGAATTAATTCCAGCACACTGTGACAATGGAGACAAGAGACAGGTTCTGCTTCAGGTTTCTTAAGAAGAGTTAGGCAAGTGTCTGCCTGCATCGAAGCCTCACTCAGTGTTTCTCGAATCTCTTTAGAGAGGCGTAAGAGCTCGAAGATGGACAGCCTAGCCGGTGTGTTGGCCAGTTGAGCCAATATGTCAAAGTTATATGGCTTTTCAAGTCCAGAGGGGGATGACTTCTTCAAAACTTTGTCGAAGCGGACTTGTTGTTTGCCTTTGTCGGCTGCTGCCGGTTTAGGAGGAATGGATTCTACAACCGGTGAGGATGCAAAAGGGATGTCCTCAGTAGAGACAGGTTGCACTGGGGCAGACTCAGAAGAAGAAGCAGGATTTTCTTGAGTTTCAGGAAATTCCTGTAAATAGGCTTTCCCTGACCTGGTGCCCAGCATGATTTCCTCTTCAACTATAGGGTCAAAAGACACCATATTGCAGATCTTTGTTCTGCTCTTGGAGCGGTCTTTTTTTTTAGACGAGGAAGGAGCCTCGAAGTCTGCAACAAGGTCAGGGTGGATCTACATAATCTCACCGTTATCAAGGGATAAGGGGACGAGACCTTCACTTCATGGAGGAGGGAGATTCTCGATCTTAAGAGTGGCCTTGGGGACAGGAATGACACCATACTGTACCATCTGTGGAGGGAAGTTACCGAACTGTACTGAGATCATATTCGCGGTAACAGTTTTCTCATCTTGTTGAAGGATGACAACACCAGCATTGACTAACTCTTGAATCTTGCCTTTGAGCACATAACATGCTCGAGTGGGATGACCAATGAACCTGTGATAAACACAATATTTGGGATGATCAGTCTTACCGACCTCGTCAGGCTTCTTCGGGTTTGGGAGTTGGAGTTTATTGCTTTTGATCAAGCAATCGAAGATGCTCACGATGTCGTTCTCATCAAAGGAGTACTCTACTTTCGGACGAGGTTCCCTTGGTGGAGGGGCAGAAGGAGTAGAAGTAGACGTAGGTGGAGCCACGTTAACAGCCAAGGATTTCTTGTTCTTGAGATTGATAATCAAGGTTTCTTTACCCTTGCGGTTGGTCTGGCGATTACCGCTACTAGATGTCGGGTGTTCATCCCGGTCGGGATTAGACATGTATACCCCCAACTGCTTGAACTTGTCAGTACTAACTTCAGCTGCTTTAGCATTGACAAAGAATGATGGCCAGTCTTGAAATTGAGTTGACCCCGTCCACATACTGATAATAGACAAAAGATTTGCCTTGCAGGTATCTATAGTTACAGCGGCCGGAGTTCCAGGAGGCATCTTTAATGCTTCTCGGCGGAATCTTTCAATGAAACTCTCAGCGGTTTTATTATGTCTTTGTTTGATCTTGTTGAGGGCCGACATAGTCATGTTATTGATTTTCTCGTAGAATCGCTCCAAGAAGATTTGTTTAAAACCCGAGAAAGAGGTGATACAGCCATCAGACAAGCTCCTGTACCAATCGTATGCTATACCGGCTAAACAGCCGACGAATACCCTGGTTAGAAGAGCGTCATTTGGCTGAAGTTGAACAGTCATTATCTCAAAGTGGTTAATAAACTGACTCGGAGAAGTGCTGCCGTCAAACAGCAAAATTATGGGAATCTTGTACTTTGGAGGGAATGGAACTTCCTTCCATTCAACCGGATAGGGTTGTTTGATCCCCAATCTCTGTAAATTGTCCTTCTTTTTAAAAGCCTCGAATTGAGTGCACAAGAGTTTGACAGCTTCATTAGCATCCTCTGATAATAAAGAAGGAGCAGACTGAATTATAGTATTAGGGAGAGGAACAGCGTGGTAAGTACTACCCCCAGCTCCTGACTGACTGGGTGTGGGTTGAATTTGTACAAGGGGTATTTGAGGAGATACTACCCCCAGACCTGTATTGACAGGCACCGACGATGCTATAATCTCAAGATTTGCAGCAGGTGCGGTCGGTGGTACTGTATATTGGGACACGATGATAGAATGCATACTTGCGACCATTTCAGCGATGGTCTTCAGCTTATCCTCCAGTACAGCTATTCGTTGTTCTTGATTTGCCGAACTAGAAGCATCTGGGTCTTCAGTAACAACATAAGCTGTCACTTCTCTAGGTACAGTCGAAGGCACTGTCTGTTCAGAACTTTCGCTATATGCATCATAATCAGAGAAGGAATCATCCCCTGAATGAGAAATAGAAAGATGACCAGAGGAATCTTGGAGAAGATTCCTATGACTGATTGTGTCTCGACTTTGGGATCGGGTGTGTCGAAATATTCCTTCAGAAGATTCTTGGAGTATATCTAAGTACCGCTGGCTGGGCCTGCGAGGCTTGCCGTATTTGGAGCACTTTCTACCCCCAGTGTCTCGAGAAGCCATGTTGACGGAAGCATACAACATTTTGTCTTCGTCTTCTGACATTGGTTCAGAAGTTACAAAATTCAGACGATCGAAGACAGATCGTTTTGTTGTCTGGCAACAGCACTTGATGACAACCTTGTGATTACAATGGCGTTCAAGTGGTTGAACTGGAGGTGTTGAGATATTGTCCCGCTTTTGCTTGAGGTGCTCTCGGAGGTCAGGAACAATGACGGGATGAGAAGAAGTTTGAGGGACATATTCTTTGACAACATTCGGAATATGGTTCTGGCTCTTCGGATGTTTTGTCCCATGAGTATACAGGGAAGTACTCACTTCATTAGCATAGGTGTTAGGATTTTTTATCCTGGAAGTTTGCCTCTGATGCAGGTTCATCTTCGGCAATGGCTGCTAGCGTTTCGTCGAAGTTGATGTAGACCGAGGTCTATTGAGATAAACCCGTAGATCAGCAAACTCACCCCCAGGGGTTTCTGTCTGAGACACTAGTAATTTTCCCTGCTTTGAGCTGAACATCCGAAGAGTTGGAAGATCTTGGAAATGTGCAACTGGAGTAGGCAAGATGCCTCTTTGATCAATGTTCTTCCCTTTAGCAGAAAAAGTTTTTGTACTGTTTAGTGCCGAGGCACATTCAGATGGATCTTCTGCAGTAAAAACCGAAGAAGACTGAGAAAAGACCAAAGGGCCTTTTTCTTTATTTTGTGACGAAGGGTTGGCTAAAGAGCGTTTCCCTCTGTTGTTTTCCGAGTTCTGGACTGCGGAAGATCGAAAAAAGACCAAAGGGCCTTTCTGTTTATGCTGAGACGGAGGAGGAACAGTCAAAAGACTACCCCCTGTGGGTTGCGCAGGAACAGAAGAAGCAGCAACTTGCCCTCTGGAGATGATGACAGAGGGTTCCTCGGCCATAGAACAAGCAGGAGGTGCAACTTGTGTTTTAGAGGAAGCAACAAGTGAAGCTTTGACAACAGAGGGCTTGAGTTGCGCTCTGTTTGAAGGAGCAGTGGATTGCGCAGGAGGGAAAGACTTCGCCAATTGCGCCAAAGGAAGAGGGGTTTTGGATTTTGCCAAAGTAGCATAGGTTGTGGATTGCGCTGCAGCAAGAGGAGGAGTACACTGCGCATGGACAGTAGGAGCTCTGGTTTGCGCTTTGGCAGTACAGGTGATGTTTTGTGCAAGAACAGGAGAGGCTACTGGTTCTTTGGCAGCAGAGATAGCAGGTTGCGCAGATGACTACGCAGAGGATTGTGCAGAGGACTTCGGAGTCCACACTGAACAAACCCTGTTCTTGGCAGAGGCCACAGTGCGACGAGTAGACCTAGAGTTAATCATCGCTTCGTAAGCAGTCTGGTTGACCTTCACAACCAGCGTCTTTTGCGTCTTTTCGATAGACGCAACGTCACATTGAGTTGTCACTTCCTCGTCGGAGGAGAAAGTCGTCCCCAGCAGAGTCGCCATTTTGTTTGTAAAAACAAAAGTCTTTATTTCACAAACTTTATAAAAAGATTACAATTGAATTCTGGGAAAGTACAACTATAGGAATCCGATCTGAAGACGATCGCTTTATCCCTTGGACGATGTGAACTTTGAAGACGATAGCCTCTCAAGAATGCAGCAGCACGTGGACAATAACTCTTGATCTCTGATGATAATAATGATCTGATCTCCTTAATGAAGGACTTGAAACTCTATTTATAGAGTTCTAGAAATAACTAATTTGCAGTTATTCTGAATTGCGCATAATGAACTGCGCTGTCTACAGACTGTACAGACTACAAACTGCGCTGGCCTATTGGGCTGTTGCTCGATCGTGGGCTAACTGTATTCAGATGCGTGGCATTATTTGATTGAAATACGCTTGGTCGTGTACAGACGGTTGCTACGTGGCGAGCAATTGATGGCATGTAAGCCACGTAATAAATGTCAGTTATTCGATGAATTGCGCTAACCGAATAGCGCTAGCTTCAGACTGTGCTTCCTTCTAGTCACTGGAAAGCGCTGGGATTCAGGCTTGGTCAAACTGCGCTGAGGTTGGACTGGCAGATTGCGCTGAAGTTGTACAGCTATTCGCTAGCGCTGTGCTGCACAAAAAACGAACGGACTCCTCGTTTTTTGGGCTGTCAGGCTGTCCGAAGATTCGATCCTTGTCAGGTAATGATGGCATTGCTACGTCAGCGTAGCGCGCTCTGGTGGTAGCGCAGTTCAGTTCGCACATTCGATTTGTAGCGCAATCTGTTTCATGCGCAGTCCATTTGAAGGGTGCGCAGTTGAGAATTCTTTGCCTATTTGATAGATGCAACTTGATTTTTAGGACATACAACTGTTATTTAGTAGCAGCAGTAGCTGTAACTTACTGCTATTTAATAGCAGTGAGGGGGGGCAGGGGATCAACCATATCAGCCATATCAACCCATTTAACACCCCCATTTCAGTCCAAGGTTGACAGCCAACTACTCCCCCATTTAGCAGCCTATAAGCACTCCAAAACTAGTCCATAATACCTGTCCTTAGCTGCCCCATAGCAGTCCATATAACCTCCAAATCTGTCCTATATTCAACCTTCATGACAGCCCATAGACTGTCCCATAACAGTCCTTAATAGGCCCCTTAAATCTGTCCCATTTCAGTCCCTATAACTCAGCTATTTGCTGTCACAAACCACCCCATAGCACCCCTATGAGTACCGGTATTGAAATCGGTATCAGACCATTCCTATGAGTAGTTTATCAAAGAAGAGACAACCCTGAAGATACCTTATAGAATAACCATTATCATCAAATACCATTCTGTTTGATACAACCTCAATATTAAGTCAATATCATTATCTACATCCATCAATTTGGTTTAAATTTTAATGTAGGACATTATATTATATGCTTCATCAAAGCAAGAACATTATATGCTTCATCAAAGCAAGAAATAGATACACATATTCACAACTCCTGATATGAAGTGCAAAAGTATACTAAAGTTGCAAAAGAACACTCCTACTTTTCTTTAGTAAAAAATGTAAAAAGATTATTAACTCACAGAGAAAGAAGGAGGAGGGGGCTGTCGAGAAGGAGGAGGAGGAGGGGTTCGACCGCCTGGGGTAGGAGGTCGGCGGTCACCGGAGGAGGGGGTCGGGGGTCGACAGGGGTTGTCGTAGACGGGGGAGGAGGTCGGCGGGGTTCGTGAGACAGAGGTGTCACACCCCAGAACCAGAATACTGGAGAGCGGAGGACAGACACAACCAGCTACGTACATTGAAGTGAATCTCACATCACAATACGGTCACGGCTGTCTAGATGTATGAGGGTTTACTACAAGCCATTAGTCTCTTAAGGTCAATAACAAACCTAGTGTCTCAATCTCCAGCAAGCGAGTAGATATAACAAGATGGTAGATCATCAGACATACAAAGTAAGGCGTCCCATACATTACATATTCAGATGATCATGAAGCTAGTCATACAAAATACGAAAACTAGCAAGAGTTTAAGTCATACATGATCAACCCTAGGATTTGTCAATCATGCTACAGCCCGTAGGCAGACAGTAAGTAAAGTTGCAAACGAGCTAACACTTGCTCGGCGGCTAAACGTCTCAAAAGAATATTTTTACAAGGGAGTGGGAGAGCAAAATAAAAACTCACTCACTGCCGGGATTCCTTCTAGTGTTCACCATCTGGCAGGAAAGTTGGGAGATCCTCGGTAGCTGCTCCGAAATCTGGCCATACAAAACCAGCTGGGTCAGACCCCAGAAAGAGAAAGTGCCACAAAGGGGGCTTCACTTAAGAACTAAAACCAGCATGTCAGCACATAAAGTCATAGGTGAAATAACATAAGACATGAGTTAAAGAAAACAAGATGATAAACGATAAGATAACTAGAGGACTATTCCGGTACCCAAGTTACAACCCGTAAACCAAACAAGGACCGGGATTGTAACCCTTCACCTGAACAGAACTTAGCCTCGAACCAATTATCGATAAAGTAAAGCATAAACAAGCATATCCGGAGATATCCATGCACCAGATCTAGGCAAGACTAGACAAAATAGGACTCCATCCATCATTCACGGCCAAGCAAAGGGTACGGCTTGATACTTAACTAACTAGGGTTATCACAAGCTTAGTTACTAGCAAGATGCAATGAGGTACGCCTACGGCCACAAGCCCTGCAGACTATCCAGGTTATCCACACGCGAGGTTCAAGATTAGAGTTATCATGCCTTGTTAGGTGACTTAGATACAACACATGACAGTGTGCATAGTAATCGTTTCATGTAGTGCCCCACATAACATTGAGCTGGAAATGTGCCCTACTCGTCGGCAGGCTACAAGTCCATCAAGAAAGACGCCCAGATAACGGGATTGCTTGTAGCCGGAATACCTCTCTATATGCTCTACTTGATCAATCTAGTCATTAACCTAGTCAGATTCAGTATGAATTCCTGACCGTGGTAACCAGGGATACATGTCCTAGACATGATGCGAGACAAGACTGGTTGCTTATACAAGCATATTCGATACAATCACCCACGGTGTCAAGAATTCACTTAGCATGTCAAGTTAGCCGTCGCAACAGCGTATCAAGGTTATCATGTCGGGTTGCTTATCAAGATTACTTATCAAGGCAAGGGTGCGTCACAACGGACCACCATCAAGAATTATTATGTCAAATTACTTGTCAAGAGTGCACCACGGCGGATCACTATCAAGAGTTATCCTGTAAGGTCATAATGCCATTTCGTGTTTATGCAAGTACACCACAACGGGTCACTGATCATGCAATTCCATCACTAAACCGTGTTTCGATTAACATTCATAAATAATGTCATGATCACATCGGGTTCATGTCGAACAAGTGGCATTAGCCAAGTTGCGCCAGGGTAACAGGTTGCGCCAAGGCAAGTAGGGTCAAGTCTAGTTGCGCCTGAACATCAGGTTGCGCCTAGGCACTAGGGGTGCCAATCTCTAAAATGCACAAGGTCGGGTCAAGTTGCGCCAGGAAGAGTCAGGCCAAGTCATGTTGCGCCAGGCACTAGACTGCACGAGGCTAGGTTGCGCCTGAGTCAGGTTGTGCATGAGTCAGACTGCGCCTGAGCAGACTGCGCACGAGTCAGACTGCGTACGAGTCAGACTGCGCTCGAGTCAGACTGCGCACAAGGTCAGACTGCGCACGAGTCAGACTGCGCTCGAGTCAGACTGCGCACGAGTCAGACTGCGCACGAGGTCAGACTGCGCACGAGTCAGACTGCGTACGAGTCAGACTGTGCTGCACTAAAGAGCGTGCACAACTCAGTGACGCAAGCTAAAAAGCTCGCGCACACTGCTCACTGTCTTCTCCAAAGCAGCAGGACTTCCATGGTTGAACCCAAAGCTTCAAAAATCCATAACTTAGTCAAAACAAGTCCAAATCCAACTTTTCAATGGTCAAAATTGAGTAGAATGAAATTCTCTACAACATGGAACCATCAAAACTTGAAAACAAAGGAGTTTGATAGATCAAAACCACCAAAATCCGAAAATGACCAATTTCTAGATCTACAAAAATCAAAGCCTCAAAATAAAAAATGACAAGTTCTAATGTGTCTTAGAAACATGAGAAGAAGCTATTGGAACAATAAAATGGGTTCTCTTGTGGAAGCAAGTTGCACTTGCCTAAGGGGCGTTCTTGGTTGGGGGGTGGGTTTAATGGAGAAGGAAGAAGAGTTAATGAGAAAGTGGAGGAGAAAAAAAGTTAGGTGGGTTATAAAGGGGGAAGGTGGTGGATTTAACATGATGAACCAAAGAATAAACCAAGCCAACCCAAAATAAACCAAGTTAAACCATTACATGCCATGATGAACCTAATCAAGATTAAACTGAAATTAGCTAACCAGGCAGAAAAATAAAAATACATGTCAGGATTCCGTATAAGTATACTGGAAATACGTAGAACAGAAAACGGGGGTGACAAGAGGAGGGGGTAGGGGGTCGGGGGTCGGTGGTCAACGGAGGAGGGGGTCGGGGGCCACCGGAGGAGGGGGTCGAGGGGCGACGGTCACCGGAGGAGGGTGTGGGGGGTCGGGTTGGGGAGAGGGAATGGTTTGGAAGGAAAGTGAAATTTTAAGAATAAAATTTCGATCGGCTGGCTGACCTAAATAAAATTCACCAGCGACGTCTAATAAAGACGCCGCTAAACGTCGCTATATCAAAAAAATATAACGACGTAAGGAAGAAACGAAGGTAAACGTCGCTGATTGACGTTTACCGACTTATCAGCAACGTCATTTTTTTCTACTAAAAAAATGTCGCAAGCCGTTGCCAATCGTCGCTACACAGTGACGTCCTGCGACATTTTATTTATGTGTCGCTAAAGTCCTTTACTTTAGCGACGTTTTCTATAAACGTCGCTAGTTTCGTCGGTAATTTGACTTATTTTGGTAGTGACCCGTACCGATTTGTGTGCCGCCTCGATTGCATGCCACTTTGATCTCCGTATCGCATTGATTTGCGTGCATGCATCGATTTGCATGCCTCATTGGTATGTGTGCCACCTTGGACTTTGTGCCATCCCGGTTTGTGTGCACGTACGGATTTGCGTGCCGTCTTGGTTGTGTTTCACCTTGGACTTCGCACCGTATCAATTTGCGTACATACGTCGACTGGTATGTCGTATTGATTTGCGTACTTCCTTGAATCTCGCTCCGTCTCGATTTGCGTACACATCTCGATTTGTGTGTCCGTATCGATCTGCATGCCTCGATTTTTGTACGAGATCCCTGCACTGCTTACGGGACCCACACGGTATATCCTACTGCCATCCTTATGCTTCATGTTATTATTTAATTCTAATGATTATTTATTATGTGTTCCGAGGACCTCGATTGGCGTGCAAGCTTGGATCAGGATTACCGAAGACTTGCTTACCTAGCCGAGCCCTCTAGGCAAGTATCCCTTGCTCATCGACGGCTCTTGCCCTCTCTCCTGGATTTATTGTATTTTAATTAATTACAATCGTAAATGTATAACCATGATTAGTGTAGCTTAGCAGTAGAACTACCATGATGATAACTTAGGACAGCTTGGTTCGATACCGATTTACAACCGTATCGGACAACTCGGACGGGTCATTCACACCTCCGAGGGCACGAGCATGACTCACACGTATGGATTGTCCCCACATGCCCCGTGTCCGACTCGCGGTCGGGTGACGGCTTTGGCTAACTGTTTCTATGACTTTGTTTGTGACTTGGATATGACTGTGGGTCTTGGTGCGCCCTGCATGGCGATTCTTGCTGCATGTGTTGGTTTGGCGTCCAGTACACATCATAGTGCTGCTGGAGGCCGAGACTTAGTGTTCTCGGCTAGGGTTGGTGCCCAGTACGCATCGTAGTGCTACTGGAGGCCGAGACTTAGTGTTCTCAAATTGTGATTTTACGGCGGGTTGTGCCGAGTGGATTAGTCCTAATTCGCAGGGAGCTCCCGTTCAGAAATACAGAGGAGACTCTGTCGAATTTTTCCAGAATTCCCGGTCGAGAATTTGGTTCGAAGAGTTGGGCAGAACCGTTCCTTTGGTTTGCTGAACCAGCCTCCTGCAAGTTTATCGTAGTATAGTATGCTTGATCCCAGTACCTGCTAGGTAGACTCATGGCTAGATTAGTCGCCTAGCTCTTGACCTGTCTTGTCCGTCGGATAGCGTAAGGAGCGCGGTTCTACTCGGGAGATGGTCTGCAACCCTGGTCCTTATTTGGTTTAAGGGTTGTGGATCTGCTCCAGAGTGGTTCATGCAATCCTTGCCATTTTTCGGCGGCATTAATTAATAAACTCTTGTACCCTGACCATTTATTCTAGGAGTTGTCCTAGTATAGCCAGATAGGGCTGACAGTTATCTTATGTATCAGAATTGTGACATTGGGAATATTTAGATTGCGTATTATTGGATGATCGATCTAGAATAATGTACTGGTAGACTCATTGGATTCCTGGAGTTTGATTATTGTGCGAATGTTTCGCGGAACGAAGAAGATACCGAGGATATCGATATATAATTTTTACTCGACTTCCCAAGCGCCCAAAACCTGATACCATTGTTGTATCCCGGTAGTTGGGAGACTTAGTTGCTGATAGCCTGTGATCATTGACTCGGAGGATTCTTGTGAGCCAGAGGGCCTATCATTGTCTATAGTGATTAGCCTAGTACCAAGTGATCGTATTTTCTGATATGATATTTTTTCCATCGGAGATGGGAAGACTATTGATAGATTGATCCGGTGGATAGACCGACTTGATGATTAGAGCTGTAGACCCCCATGTGTACTTGAGATACTACTATAGTAGAGATCTTGACCATGTACCTGACCTGGTATCCATGCCACGATGTGGGCAGAGGACTCCATATGATTGACCGATTGACTATGTTCCAGACTTGACTACTTGTACCCGTGCTGGTACCATTCTATGTGTGCACTGAGGTGCTATCCTACGTGTGCGCTGAAGTACTAATTCTATGCGTGCACTGAGGTGCTACACGCTTCTATGTGTTATATGGCAGTGCATTCATCTTCCAGTACGGACATAGTAGTTTGCCTGTAGTTTTAGCGTGGTTAGGACTGATTGACTGCTTGCTATATTACACTAAGAATGAATCCAGATTTGAGACTTTCAGTATCGAGGTGGATTCGTACTTAGTGTACCCATACTGAGGTACTCATCTAGGAGGAGGAGCATGTGACCACGACATGTGATTCCAGATAAATGTAGAATTAATCTAGGCAACTAAAGATGGTAGAAGCATTGGGAGGGAGCAGAATCTCGAGATCGTGCATGCCAGCCGCCACAGGTGCTATGATTACCTATCGATCGCAAGGCTGACCTCCCCGGATATTGTTATCGTCCGTAATAGCGGATGGCAGTATCCGACTACTATATGTACTACCATATGATTGATCTATTTCGCATGGTTGCCTTTGAGGGACCAGTGCTTATCCATGTGCTATGCGTTATTATTTGGCCTCGTTAGCCCTGTTGGACATAGCACGATCTGAGGATTCTTATATTGCATTGTTGGGGTAACCCAACCTCCACATAGATAGCAGTAGACATTTGAGTGGCCGCTTATTCACCTAAATTGTATGGCTTATTGCTTGCTAAGCTGGCTGGCACGTAACGCTGTCCCGGCACGGTAATTCATTCCCTTGTTCTTGTTTGATGTAGGGGTGGATTACTGTTCCGATGACGGACTACGAGTTCCAGTTGGCGATGCAAGTATTAGTGGATGTTAGGATGATTGTGATGATTGTTGGTTACTTACGTATCTGTTTTTGGATTGCTGCTTTATATTTTGTAATAGTGCGTTGGTACCGCACGATCCTTTACCCTCATTACTGCTATTCATACATGTTATTCCTGTCATATATTATATCTTGTTGGTTTTCTTTGCCCATCCTTGAGCCTTCCTTTCTGGTACTTGCTACGGTTGGCCTGACCAACCCTGGATTGTTCCCAGATTGCCTGTGACCGACCCTGTGGATCTTCCAGACTTGACTTGGAGGATGTGCTTCAGTTCCAGACCATGCTAGGAACTATGGGAAGGTATGTTCGTCTACATTATTATCATGTACTGTAGACTTTCGATTATCATATGTGTATTTTCCTGTTTCCCATATGATTATCTCTCTTGTAGTTATTTCATTGATTATTGCCTGTGGATATGAGATCAGATTTAGGCCATAGAGTGCTTGCATGCTAGGATACCCAACAAGATTGACCGCCACGATCGCCGTATAATGTCTTCATACCTTATACGGTGTAGCTGGCCTACGTCCGTCCCCGTATTCCGGTACTGGGGTGTGACAGTTTAAAAAGTCATCTCCAATACAAAAGTATTGAGAAGACAATACAAAGTGATTTTTTACAACTTTCAAGACAACTTTTACTCTTCCACTTCTTTTTATAAATATTTTTATTCACAAATGATGATGTGGACATAAAGACATTGTGAAGTGCATTGTCTAGATATAGACAACCAACTTCACATTGTCTTTGTCATGTCATTGCCATGTCAACTCCACACTTTATTTCACATTTGCATTGGAGAAGTACTTTTGGAAAAAAAAATGGTTGTCATTCCTATGTGGCAACCATATTTTTCAAACTCACAATAGGGTTGGAGATGCTCTAAATCATAACTACCACGGTGCCTCGACTGTCTCTTCTTCTCACACCGGGGAAGGCCATCCGCAGCTCGAATCCTGGGTGGTTAGTACTATTTGACTCTATTCTTGCTATATCTCATTGGATGATGGATCTAGCATGCATGTCATCTACTGCATCCCAACGCAAGAGGAAGTCAATATGTTTTTTCAAATATTTTGTATCAATTCTATCCATATATAAAGTTGTTGAATATTTATTATTTTTTAAAAAAATTATGATAATCATAGTTGTTGATTATTTAACAGGAACAAAATTGATACATAATATCTTAAACATCAGATTTGCTCCAACGACAAGCTACAGCTACTAGCTAGCTACAGCTACTAGCTTATGCCTCTTGATTTATTAAGACATTCTATAGGCACTCCACATTTTACTACTTAACAGTACTTATTTCATGACATCCCAACTTGGTGTAATTTTTTACTTAGGAGAGCCCCAATTTTACTTTAGGCTGCCCAACTTTTCTTTAGGACGGCCAACAAAGTTGGCAGTCATAACATAAAGTAGGATTGTCCACAAAGCTACAGTCATATTGTATGTTAACGTTAGGACTGACAACTTTGTTGACAGTTCAAATTCAAACTATCCAAATTCTTTAGGACTGCCAATAAAGTTAATATTTCTAACATAAAGTATGACTGCAATAATGTTGACAGTCTATTCAAATATGTAGACTACTCTCAAATAAAAAATTTGGAATGATAAGATACCTGTAGAATTTGCCTTTATTAACCCCATGCACATCACACATCCCAACTCTAGCTCAAAACCTCTTTCATGTGAGCCTATTATTCCTTGTTGGTAATCAGCAACCAACCAACCAACCAACCAAATTTCAAAATATTAGTAAGTTGGCTATTACTTCTGATATTTGGACTACTAAATGGAGTTATGCTTATATTTGTATTACTGCACACTATATAGATGCACAATGGATGTTGCAAAAATGCATCATCTCTCTTAAACTTATAGAATGTCCACACACGGGAGCTGTAATTTCAAGTGAGATTTCAAGACACGTGCGTGAATATGATATTCACGCAAAAAATTTTTCTGTCTCTTTGGACAATGCTTCAAACAACAATGCTGCTATGTGTTCTTTGTCAGTAATTTTTAAGCCTATTTTAGAAGGTAGACTTATGCATGTTAGGTGTGCTTGCCATATAATTAACTTAGTTGTTAAAGAATGTTTAAAATTTTTTGAACCACATTTAGACACTCTGCGACAATGCTTGCTCCACCTAAACTCGTCTCCAAGTAGACAACAAAGTTTTGCATGCGCTTGCGCACATTTTGGTATGACTTTTAGAAGATTTGTGAAGGATATACCAACTAGGTGGAACTCCACCTACTTGATGTTGAAATCTGCAATTCCTTTTAAGAGTGCTATTTCATATTATTGTACTTCGGATGTCACCTTTGACTATCAGGTTACTGATGATGATTGGTTAGCTGCTGAAAGTGTTTGTGAATTTTTAGAAGTTTTTTACAATGCTACATTAACTCTTTCTGGTGTTTATTATCCCACATCTTGCTTAGCTTTACGTGAACTTTGTAACATGTCTTATTTATTTTCTAAATATAGAGATTATCCAAATTTTGAAATTGCGGTGAGAAATATGGAAGCCAAATTCAGGAAATATTGGGGTGAAGTACCTCTTTTATATTGTTTGGCTTCCATATTTGATCCTACAATCAAATTGGATGGCGTAGAGGTTTTATTAGAAGGATATGGAGAATATATGGGTATAGACGTTACTGACATGAAGGCAGAAGTTAAAGTGGCTTTGGACAGGTTAGTTATACTGTACGAAGAAGGAGCAACGTCGACCCGACCAACTCAGGGGGGGGCTAGTAGTAGCTCCGGCTTGGCGTCTAAGCTATCAGCAGCCGGTCGCATACTACAAAGGAAGAAACAAAAGCAATCTTCCCAGCCTACTCAAGAGTTGTCTGCTTACCTTAGCTCTTATCAAGACGAAGATGAGACTCCAGATCACTTCGCCGTTCTAGAATGGTGGAAGAGACACGACAAGAGATTTCCTGTGCTTTCTAACATAGCACGTGATCTACTGATGGTTCCGGTGTCGACGGTAGCATCGGAGTCCTGTTTTAGTGCAAGTTCGAGGATGTTGAGCGATAGGAGGAGCCGCTTGAAGCCCGATATTTTGGAAGCGATCGTGTGCGTACAAGATTGGATGGCTGCCGATAGAAGAACACAAAACCAGAAAGATGGAGAAGATCATGACATCCACGAGCTGGATTTGGAATCGCTTTCATTGCATGAAGGCGAACAACAATGAGGCTACGGTACAAGGTATTAGGTATGTAAATTTAACATTATACATTTCAATTTTAAATTTGAACTTATACTTTCAAAAACTATTTTTTTTTTTTACTTATACTATTCAAATTTTTAATTTTAACTTATCCTATTCAAATTTTAAACTTATACTTTCAAAAACTATTTTTTACTTTCAAAAACTATTTTATACTTTCAAAAACTATTTTTTAAAAAAAACATTTTTTAACTCCGCCTATGCCAAACAAGCATTTGCCGGTCCCAAGCCCGGATAAAGGAAGAGGGAGAAATGTTTTTTTTAAATTTTTATAAATTTTTATAAACATTTCTATATATTTGTTTGTATAAAAATTATAAACATTTCTATTTATTTGTATACAAATTATAAACATTTTATAAACATAAAATTATAAACATTTCTATTTATTTGTATACAAATTATAAACATTTCTATTTATTTGTATACAAATTATAAACATTTTATAAACATAAAATTATAAACATTTTATAAATATTTTGTATAAACATTTTATAAACATTTAAGTTACAAATTAAAAAAGAAAATATAAATTTAAAATACAAATTTTTAAAATATAAACATTTTATAAACATTTTATCCTATACAAATTTTTAAATTTAAAATACAAATTTTTAAACATTTAAAATTTAAAATATACATTGTATAAACATTATAAACATTTTGTATAAAAAGAAAATTTTAACTTATCCTATATACATTGTATAAACATTTTGTATAAATATTTTTAATTTTAACTTATCCTATACAAATTTTTAAATTTAAAATACAAAAGAAAATAATTAAAAAACCAAATTTAAAACAAAAACTGAAAAAAAAAAAAAAACTGCAAAAAAAAAAAAAAAAAAATTAAAAAACCGGGCCGGTCCGGTTAAACCGGCCCGAACCGGCCCGAACCGTCCAAGCCCGGACCGGCCCGACCCTATAATGTCCGGTCCTCTGGGCCGGGCTGGGTCCAGAGCTACAAAACCGGGCCGGGCTTAGCCCGGACCGTAATTAACGCTGGGCCGGTCCTGGACCGGCCCGAACCCGGTCAGGCCCGCAGCCTTTGGACCGTGGGCCGGCCCGGACCGGCCCGAAAAAACCATGATCTCTAGCTAGCTAGGGACAAAGAAATTTAGTGACTCCGAAAAAATGGGCAAAATTTGTACTTAAACTATTAGTTCACGTTCATATCTGTTATTTCGTGAAGTGATTTTTGACTATATGTATATAAAATATGCACTTCAAACAACGTGACAGTTGATTGTCTTTAATGATATTGATATTGATATTGATATATTGGAGTTTGATGTGATCATAAATAACTAACAAAGTTTGGAAGATATCTGGCCAAGTATGGGCTATACAACCTCCACAACAAAAGACACACAACCATGTATTTCACATGTTAAAGTTTTGCTATATATAAACACGAAGGGAAAAAAAATTCTAAGCCTACCACCGCACCTAGCTAGTCTGCTTGTGTTGCTTGACGGATGTACAGACAAAATACAATCCACCAAAAGACTGTGATGCATGATAAATTAAGATGTCTAACGTTAATTAATCTGTCTTTAATAAGGATATTAATCAAGAGTGTTTATGTATATGTGTCATTATTAAGGAACATTTTTGCTGGATATATATAATAATTTTAATTAGCATAAGGACAAGACTAATGATCTGGATTAATCTATTCAAATTTTGGATTGTGCAGAATTTGCAATTCAGCTGTATCGATGGATCTTTCGGCACATGAAACTACTTTTCTTGATCTATGTTATGGGTATGACGAGAGTATATTTGGAATTCACTCTCATGGTTGATTTAGATTATAGAGTTCTAAAATTGATCACACCCCTACCTCCAATTTGAATACTTAGAAGGGAGTTCAATTAGCTCTTGATTTATACTGAGTAGAAGCGTTAATGTTTAATGATGTACTTATGACGTATGATCACGTTTCAGATCCTTCTATGTCTTATCATAGATTAAATTTAAGTCCTAAAATTAATTCAGCTGAAGATTAGCAGAGAGGGAGAGAGAAAGAAAGGAAAAAAAAACAAAAAAAAGGAAAATCAGCAAATTAAGGTGATTTTTTTTTCAGAGAAAAAACTATACTGATGATTAAAAATTGTGAAGAAGGCGGTAGATATTAGATCTATACAAGAGCTGTGATACCATATGCATATATTATAGGGAGGATTTATGAAATGTCCAAAAACTAAAAAAGTTTTATGTAAAACCCACCGCTAAAAAAATTTTTATCGCGTGCCCAGAATTAGAGAAACTTATCCAAAGCGGGTTCCAAATGACCATTTTGCCCTTCCTTTTAATTTATTGAAAATACCCACGAAACTGCTCTTAAAAAAACGTTTCGATACTTCATCTTCTTCCATACGCTGCTCACTTTCGAATCTAGGTTTTCTCCTCAAAAACTCGTCGGAAAATTTCGGAAAGACCGGACAAACTGCAAAAGTGCTAAAACGGAGGTACAAACATCATTTTTTTGCGATTCTAAAATTTCGGAAGGTCGTCTAACTATGAAGCTGTTACTTTCAGTCTCCTCGACGATACGCTCATTTTGCGACAAACGGGACCTCGTTTCGACCTCCCAGTCAAAAGTTATGGCTCTCCAAAGTTTCAGCTGACCATAAAATGCAGGAGAATGGTCATTCTCCGTCTTAGAACACGAAAAATGTTAATTTCGCATAAGGGTGGTCATTCTCCGTGTTAGTAACACGGAGAATGACATTCTCCGTGTTACTAACACGGAGAATGGCATTCTCCGTCTTAATTTACACGGAGAATGACCACCATTCTCCGTGCTAAATTACACGGAGAATGACTATTCTCCGTCTTAATTTACACGGAGAATGCCATTCTCCGTGTAGTTTATCACGGAGAATGGTCATTCCAGTGTTAAAACACAGGAGAATGACCATTCTCCGTATTAGAAACACGGAGAATGCCATTCTCCGTGTTAAATAAAACGAAGAATGTTATTCTCCGTGTTAAATAAAACGGAGAATAGCATTCTCCGTGTAATTTAGCACGGAGAATGGTTATTTCAGTGTTAAAACGCAGGAGAATGGCATTCTCCGTGTTAAATAAAACGGAGAATGGTCATTCTCCGTGTTAAATAAAACGGAGAATGGTCATTCTCCGTGTAATTTAGCACGGAGAATGGTCATTTCAGTGTTAAAACGCAGGAGAATGGCCATTCTCCGTGTTAGAAACACGGAGAATGTCATTCTCCGTTTTAAGTAAAACGGAGAATGGCATTCTCCGTGTTAATTTACACGGAGAATGGTCATTCTCCGTGTTAAATAAAACGGAGAATGGTCATTCTCCGTGTAATTTAGCACGGAGAATGGTCATTTCAGTGTTAAAACTCAGGAGAATGGCCTTTCTCCGTTTTAAATAAAACGGAGAATGGCATTCTCCGTGTTAATTTACACGAAGAATGGTCATTTCCAGTGTTAAAACGTAGGAGAATGGCCATTCTCCGTGTAATTTAGTTTTTTCAGGAATAAAGAGTTTCGTTCTTCTTTCAAAGCGATGATAATTCTTATGGAAAAGATGAAGAAAGATCTTCTCTCCACAATTGACGTTGATGAAGATGATGATGATGGTGATGATGATGACGAGCGATGATCTGAGTTCGACCGAAGAAAAGCACACCGAACTACGAACGATCTTTGCGATCTCTGCTGAAGATGAGAGCAATGAAATTCAGATTTTTCGTGAAGAAGAAGAAGACGAAAATCGCAATCCAGATCTGAGTTTCTTGAATTCAAATACATATAGATGACCAATTCGCGCGGAGGGGTAGTTTCGGTATTATAAAAATAGCAGTTTCCAGCGGGTGGCATCTAAAAGGGAATCTTGGAATATTTAACGTGAAAATACTTAATTCTGGGCATTTCATAAAACTCATCCAGCGGGTGGGCATTTCATAAAAGTCCATCCCGAAATTGGGTTTCTCCGCAATTTCCAGTATATTATATGTTTAGGAAGTAAGAAAAAAAAACCTAAAAAAATAATCAGAAGGAAACGCGGGGATTTTATTGATAAGGAAAATATATCAAATATTTGTAGGACTCAGTGACCAATTATTTGACTCGAAATTATTATCCTTAAATATTAAAAAAAAAGTTTATTTTAAATGACCCCGTAAATTTTATAAACAGTAAAAAATTATCGTCGGCTAATTATTATTTTTTTCGTCTAAATTTCTCCCACACCCGACCGACCATCAATTTCTACTCTTTAATACATGTCAATGAGGAAGTTGAGCAGTGCTTGACCCCAAGAATATTGTCTTGATCCACATCAATCTATCAATCTATATAGGTGTGATATTGGCCGGACGGCACGAAAAATAGCAAGGAGTGACTCGGTCAAATCTGGACTAGGTCAACCCAGACTTGGTTAAAGGTCCAATTCGGCTCAACCCACTTGCAATCTAGGGTCGGGCAGAATTCCCCCCCCCCCCCCCCCCCCAACTTGAGCCTGGCCCGTAGACCTAACGGGTTTGAGCTTGATTTTTCATCCAAACCCACTGGACCGGACCGACCCAGTTGGGAGCCCTGTTCAGGACCAGTCGAAACCCAGTCTACACCCCCTCCAGGTGTGTCCCACATGCATTAGAAATAATGATTATGGTGGGGGTTTACTACCTACTAGCCCCCCCCCCCCCCCCCCCCCCCCCCCCCCCCAATGTTATTATACACTATGGGTTTTTTTTAGAAAAAAAAAAATCTAATATCCATATTTTAGGAACAATATTGTCTTGGGGGAGGGGTATTGTACCAAAATACCCTCATCATTTATGTTTTCCAGAACGGTAATAAAAGATATTTTGGTTATTTTGTTGAAAATGATAAAAACAACTCAATAACAACTATATTCTAAGAGTATATATAGTCATTTGACACCCGATAAATTTATGTAAATAAAAATTAATTTATCCAAGTTTATCACAAGATTATCTCTTCCTTCTCTTCTTATACTTAATTTCAGTCAAGTTTTATTCTGAATTAGCTTATTCTTCACTCCGTAAAAAATAAAAACATCGTAGGTACCTCAACTCGCACAACCTCATGGGATACTTAAGGCAACGGAGAAGGATAACCTCGTCATCGAAATTCATCTGAAGTTTGGCAATACTTTAGCAAAGTTCGTAATGAGAACGTTGCAGGCCAAAGAAGATTATCGGATGCAACTCATGCTCAACGCATTCATTGTGGAAAACAAAGCAAATTGGTATCTAACTGTGGCACAAAAATACTAGGCATCTGACAGATGTATCTATATCTTGTAACTTAAAGAAATACTTATTTTAATTTATTTAATTGTTAGTATTAGGAATTTAAGTAGTTGCAATTATCGATCATATATCAGTTCGAATAATTAACTACAACAATTCTTCTATATTTAGTGCTATTTTATTGTTGGTAGATATGTATTTTTGTACATTATTGATACGACTTATATTTTGCGTTTTGACTTTAAACTTCTCTACAAGTTTTCTTTGTGGTGAAGAGAGGTTAAAGTACCCCAAAAAAAAGTCATATCAACAAACACCTATGTAGCAAGAATAATATATGCTGAATTTTTCACATTTAAATAAATTTTATTTATTTTCTTACAATTTTTTTTAAATAATAAGTTTAATTTATTTTTATTTTGATAGCAGTCCAAAGCGAATTTTTTCATGGCAAGCTAAAATCGTAATGAGCAAAAAGATAATAATAAAAACATAAACCGATCCGCACTCGAGCTGGGCCCAACCTGGTTTAGCCGGGTTCTTGGCCGGGCTAGGTTCGGATTTTCCGACCTAAGTCCAACATGCCGGACCGGCCCAACCTAGCAAAGCCGGTCAACTATGGCCCAGACGGCATATATCACACCTCAATGAATCTATGAGAAAATTGCTAATACACTACAGGTAATTTACAAGGTATATATGCATTGGAAGATTCTTCATTTCCAATTAACCTTTTATTTACTCAAAATACCTTTACCACAATTTATTTTCAACAATGGTGAGTCGGTGACAATGTGTTCCACCTTTTTTTTTTGTGCCAACACATTCCCTTTCCCTTTTGAAAGAGCAACCTTGAGCCACTCTTCCCCTTCTCTCTTTGGTTGGGTCTGTCCTATGAGAGTACCTATCTGGTACCACCACTACTTGTGTTAAAGACTATGAATCTATAGCACTAGTCCTTTCAAACTGTACTTCCTTCCAAATCGAGGAATTGGGAGGGAGAGAGACGTTCAAGATAAAATCTCGTCTCGTCTCAATTTCTCGGCTCCCCCGGCACGTGTGCACGAATAGCAGACCAGCAGCAGCGATAGACTGGGCCGTGCACTCACCGACAGGCCCGATCTTGGAGTGGTTGCAGCTGATGGTGACGGTGGGGCCCACGCGGGGATGGCGGGGTCTGAGCTGCTGTCGGACGGCTGCGATCGAGACGCCACGCGCCGGCCGCGGTGGTGATGGTGGGGGGAGGCTGCCAGTTTGATGGCGATGGATGGTCCAGGACTCTCCACGTGTCGAGCGCCCAGGGGCGTGGGCCCCACTTACGATAACCTTCCCCACCCTGAGATTCGAGCCCGCGGGCACTACGACGTCTGGACCCTGAGCTGTATCGGGTTGGGAAAATTACGATTAAGCCCTTGATGTTGTATGTATTTAAGAAAATGGCACAGTAGCAACGTGTGAAGCACGCTGGCTATTACGCTAAACGACAAACAGCGGTCCCGGCGGTTACGGGTCAGCTGCTCACATTTCTCCTCCTCCATTCGCTGGTCAATTTTGTCGTTCACACGTTCTGCACGCAGGATGAACCGTTGAGACAAAACATCGAATTAGCTCACACACACACATATAAATATATAAAATATTTTAATAAATATCGTCAATCAAAATATAAAAACTAGTATATATTATTACTGTTTTAAAAGACTAGCAAATGTCTCATTCCTTTATAAATTAATCAAAATTTTAGTTAAATAGTAATGGTTTATCTTAAAAATTACTTGTTCCATACAATGGTTTGGAACATTTATTATTATTATTTTTTTAAAAATATATTCTAGTTTCTATATTTTGAATGAAAGCATTTGCTAAAATATCTCATATATGGTATTGGGGCCATTTGGTAGTTTAAAAGAAAGAAAGTATATGCTAGTTTCTATATTTTGATTGAAATATTTGCTAAAATATCTCTATCTCACTCTCTCCCTCTGTAAATAATTTTGTAAATTTTAAGTTATAATTATATAAATTTTATAATGTAATTGGCTAAAAAAAAGCCTGATGTAATATAATGAAGTTTGTAAGGGAGGGTCATTACATTATGTCGGAAAAAAAAAAAAAAACTAAACATCAAAATATTATATTATCCCAAACCGAAGGCACCTATCCTTACCACAATATATACGGTGTCCAAGAGGCAACATAATCTTAAACCAGTGATTATATATGATGACTAAAACATAACGAAACGAGTACCAAAAAAAAAAAAATCGTGCAGCCAGGAACAGAATTAGATTGTGTCCACCCAAAATGCATTTTGTCCATAATAAAAAGTTACATTCTGGATGAACTAGTAAAACTAGTTACAGAATATATACATTACAAATATACATATCTATATATGTATCTTTTATGGGTTTACATTTTACTCAAGTAGTTTATTGCATACCTGTTCTAGGTTTTTCTTATCCAATTTTACCTCCATTACAACAACTTTTATTATTTCATACGTCAATAAAAGTATTACCTTTTCATAATAAGATTTGATTATCTACAAGATTTTATTTGTTTAGCAGTCAGGGACGGATCCAGAAATATATATTGGGATGGGCTAGAGTAGGTTCTGGTGGACTAAATGTAAGCAAACTCTCATAAAAAAAAATCAAAAACAAAAACCTATACGAAAAAAACAAGTAAATTTTTTTTTTTTGGGGTGGGCTCCAGCCCACCCCACCTCCTACCTAGATCCGCCCATGTTAGCAGTGATCACCCTTCAAATCAATAAGATAGGAAGAATTAAATTGTGACCTCTAAAAAAATTAACTATATATTTTTCTTTATAAAGCATGATTCTAGTAACTTATGGTATTTATATCTGTCAGTGTCGGACTTTAGATTTTGAGACCCTGAGGCGAATTCTAAAAATGGTGCCTCAAAGCCTAACGTTCATATAATTTTTTTTTTCATGGATGATGATACAATAGTATTATCAACACAAAACATAGAAAATAAAATAAAAAATATAATATAATATTCCAAATAATATACATCACAATAAAATTCTAATGAAACTTCCAAACCAAAAATAAAATTAATATACTAGGCAAATAAATAAACAAAAAATTAACAATATTTTGGGTAGTTCATATGATAATAATAAAAAGAAATACAAAAAAATTGTAACTTATTCTCTTATTCAGTTACCTCCAAGAGGACCAAGAAAAACACACACACAAAGGAGATTGACAACAACGAAGGGTAGAGGAGAATGAGACAGACGACAGAAGGGTAGAGGAGATTGAGAATGTCAGACTCTTAGAGCGAAAGAAGGGGAAATAATTTTGACGACTTCACCAATATTTTTTTCTTTATTCTGACTATCCGACTTGTCTCTTGGTATTATAGTATATGACGTTGAGACAGGGCCGACCCTGACCCAGGCAGTCAGGGCGACCGCCCAGGGCCCAAAGAGTATGAGAGCCCAAATATTTTATATATATATATATATATATATATATATATATATATATATATATATATATATATATATATATATATATATATATATATATATATGTCACGCCCCAGAACCAGAATACTGGAGAGCAGGGGACAGACACAACCAGCTACGTACATTGAAGTACAACCCACCTCGCAATACGATCACGGCTGTCTAGATGCATGAGGGTTATCTACAAGCCAACAATCTCTTATGGTCAAGAACAAGCCTAATGTCTCAATCTCAAGCTAGCAAATATTTGTTACAAGATGTTAGATCATCAGACATACAAAGTAAGGCGTCCCAAACATTACATATTTAGATGATCATGAAGCTAGTCATACTGTCACGACCCGCACCCTGATTAGGGGCACGAGAACGTGGGTACGTCCAGCCTACGCCGCAGTGTCAGTGGTAGAACGCTATATAGGTCATCTATAACATCTAACATCTAACAACAAGATATATAAACCTGTCATCTCCGTACGGAGGTATAACATAACATCTCAACTCTATATCTCAAACACAAGTCTAGGAAAGATAGAGCATGATATGAAATCAGATAAAAGAAAGAAACTGAATATATATAGAGTTACCACACCACATAAAGTGGATGTCCAATACAAATAAGTACAAGACCTGAAATATAACTAAGTCACAACTAACAATCGGAACAATCCGATACAAAATAAAAACTATAAACACTAGACTAGACTAGGCACCCTCTACTGAGCTAAATGCTCCTCAGGCTCCTGAAGGTCACCCTCATGTGTCCCATAGAAGGTAGGGCAGTCACCATCATCATCTGTAATATTTTCAACAGGTCCTGTCAGGACAGAAACGAGCACAATACATCTCACGCAGTTCATATCATGTTGGAAAATGTAAAGCATGCATAGAGTAAGATACATGGACTGTAAAGAAATATATATAAAAACGAGAGAGATTTGATAACTGGAAATATCTATATATATGATAAGTAAGAACTGTAGGTAACCTGTGATTTAGAGCATGAGATGGTTATATAAACGGGTTTAGGACATATACAAGATTTCACAAGATTTTACAAGATTTGTACAAGATGGGATTTTGATCACATAACCATTTCCTACTCACCCTCCCCAATCAATACACAAGGATCCAGTCAAGTTACGTTACGTTACCTTATACAAGAGGTTTTATTATGTTTGCTCACGTGATCATGAAAGTACAAGATTGCACAAGAGTATACATGAAAGCGGTGTACATGAAATATAAGATGTTCGTGAAAAGCACATGACAACTGTATCTGATGCACCCCGAGGGAGATAACATCGCATGACAAGATCCATATAGTACCAATCCGTGATAATGACGTGACAGCATCATGTAAGGTATTCTAGAACAAGAATATAAATCCTAACAAGTATGAAATGATCAGAAAATGTACTCGCCTGTCACCCTGTATGACTGATATGAATAGATGTCCGAACTGGTGTCACAGAGTCCTATTTAGAGTAAAACAGGTCACAATATATCCACAATGGTAAAAATAGAGTATACAATGTATACTATATGATTCTATGTCAATCTGGTCAAAAGTTAACTCTTGGTCAACTCTAACAGTCAAACTAGGTCAACTTAAGTCATACTAGGTCATAAGGAGTCAACTAAGTCAAACAAGGTTAAGCAAGTCAAGGTTAGTCAAATCTAGGTCAAACTTAGACTAACTAAGGTTTTGGGTCAAACAAAGACTAGTCAACAAGGTAATTAGGTCAATGGTCAACTATCCAAGTCAATACTCCATAAGACTAACTCAAACCATGACACAACCTCTAAGTATTCCACTTAATCCAATACATATCTTAAATTACATAGGAGTATCCTCATAACATGTCACGACCCGTTACCCAAATTGTTGGGCCGGGCCGAGCCATGTCCAGCCTACGCTTAAGATAAAGCGCAGTAAGCTGTTCTAGAAATAACAAGATAGGACTAAATGTGCTAACAGTTCTATAAGTGAAGAAGGATCATAAATGCTCCAAACACAAAAGTCGTCGTATATAGTAAAATATCCAAGTACAAGTAAACTGAAATATAAAACTGGATACATGTCCAGTTACAAATGATATAGTCTAATACATGTCTACACTAAGTATCCCAAGCAGCTACGCAAACTAGACGAGTCTCCCCGCAGGAACATCCTCGTATGGCAAAACCGAGTCCTCGGCAGTAACTCCATAATACGAATCACAGAGCAACTCCTCCTTAGTAAGTATACCTATAACGTTATCCTGTCAGGACGGGAGCAAGTACTAAATCTAGCAAACTAGCATATGAAATATGGAAATGAACATGAGAATGAACATGTGAGGAATAACTGGAAAGCATGGCATCACATAGTCTATCATGGCAAGGACACATATGTCATAGAGACAGATGTATATGTAATATTTAAAACTGTAGCAGGTACGTGATCGGTCAATAGGTGTACAATGTACTGAGACACAATGTAAATAAAATGTACATACGTACAAGTGTAAAGGCGATATATGTACACACGTACAAATACAGCTTGGAGAGTAAGGCCTACGGCGCAGTATCATATAAAATATAACTTTGCTCGGTACTGAAGAGGGGGTATGATCACGTACTCTACTATCAGTTTCTCCATAACCCATATTCTAATCATGTGAGAGATACATCAAGACTGTTATAAGCATGGTAGTAACTGAAAGTACAACATGTAGAGATCTAACTTGCTACCCTAAGGATCAGCATGTAACATGGTGGGGTTTGCAGTTCATTCATGTGACAATATGCAAAGTTCGTAGAAAGTACTTGCCTCTAGCAGAGCAAAACAAAACAAGCTGCGATAACAGTGCTATGGATGTCCAGTAACTCGTCGCTGTAGAAGTAAATATAATAACTTAGTTTTACACTAAGCTAAAACACTAGGACATTAACTGGTGCGACACGACTTGTGATTGGGCACCCAGCCAAAATGATAACTTGGCATGGGAGACCAATGTGGGGTGACACACTATGTTAACTAACTTCCTAGGGTCTTTCCACTAGTGAGGGATGAGGTTTAATACTGCTAAAACTCAAAAATAGCACAAAAGCTACAAGTCGTAATTAATCAATAAATAAATCAAAAGATCATTGTGTTCTAACAATTTTAGAGATAGGCAAAAAGCCTAGTTTTTCTTAAAACAAAGTATCAAAGTGATCCTTATTAATCATAGAAATTTATTATATTTTTTCTGGAATTTATTAACCAGTACAAATATTTTATAAAAAACCAGTTTTCCTAAGTATACAGAAAATGAGTTTTGGTTTCATATGCCAAACTAGTGGCAAAACAGTAAATTAAATATTAGAAAAATTATACTAAATTAGCTAACTTAACATAGTATCTAAAAACTATTTTTCCATAATTTTAGCAATACTTTAAGTATTTTTAGAAAAACAAAAACAGCAAGGCACACAATAATTAATTATCTGCGTATTTTGTCCATGTACATAATTTGAACCAAAGTTCAAACACAGGACCCAAGGCCATGAATTAAGTCCAATATGACTTGTACAGGTCTTGAATGTGTGAAAACACATTTGGGCCCAAAAATCCATGCTAGGCTTGGACACCAAATGGTTGCAGTAATTTAAATACACAAAAATACAAATTGATAAAAGTGCAAAGTAAATATTATTATTTTAATAAGGCAAAATTATACATAGTAGTTACAAAAGTATGACAACTTATTTTATAAAGATAATTTACACTAAGTAAAGTAAAACACATATATAAAAGTACATCTACAATATTTATATTTATACATAAATTTATAGATATTTATATCAAGGATATATATACATCCATATATTAAAAGTTACATATATATATATATATATATATATATATATGTAAGGAAAATAATTAATTTATAAAGTATATATATATATATATATATATATATATATATATATATATATATATATATATATATATATATATATATATATATATATATATATAATATATAGAAAACATTTGATAATAAAGTGTATAAATTAATATATATACACACATGATAAATATATACATATATACATATATGTATATATATATAAATACTAACATATATACATATAATTTACTAACTATAAAATATATACATATATACATATATACTGTTAAAACAGTATATATACATATATACTAATATATATATATATATAATATATATATATATATATACATATATATATATATATATATATATATATATATATATATATATATATATATATAAACAGCAAAGAAAAGAAAAGAAAAAGAAAAAAGAAAAGGAAAAGAAAAAGAAACAACAGCAGCACAGGGGGGCTCGAACCCGAGTCTCTGGAAGAGGGGGGGGTTTCTAAACTGTGCGGGCTAGCCAGTCCGGCCGGTCTGTTAGGGAAGGGGGTTTGATTAATTTATTTCAGTCTGGTTTTTAATGGGTCTAAACCCGAAAAGTCCATTCGTTGCGTCTCTGTGTCCAGACAGTTTAGGACACGAGTACACACGAGTCCTGTGTCCTGGGCGTGCACGATGCGCACGAGTCCAGTTGGCCGTGTCCGAGCTTACCATTAGGTTCGTCGGGACCAGGCGAGTCCGTGTCCGCGTACACGTGACACAAATCGAAGGGAGGAGGGTGTGACACGTACGTGTCCGAAGTCGGACTGCTGTCGAGGAGGCGATCGACGGCTGGGGGCGTCGGGACGGCGGCGCTTGGGTGGCGCTGGACGCGGCTCGTCGAGGCGGACGTGATGGTGGTGGTGGTTGGCCGTGAGGGTTTGTGTAGGGGTGGGGGTGGTGATCGTCGGAGTTAGGGTTCCGACGGAAAAGAGTGGGGAAGAAGGTGGTCGGGACGGCGTGGTGATGGGTCGAAATGGTAGGGGGTTGTCGGGGAAGGCGAGGGGGTTTCTTTTATAGGGTTGGAAAGGCGGTGGGGGTCAGGTTGGCCGGTTTTGCCGGCGGGTCGTCGGGGCCAGGTGGCCCGACCGATCGTGGGGGTGATGGTGGGTTTGTAGTTTAGACCCTAGGGTTTAGGTTATTACAGTTAGGTCCCTCCGCAGAGTCAAAATGCAAATGAAATTTGCAGTCCTTACTTAATAACAATCCATTAATTGCAAATTGATATAGTAACAATTTAATTAATTACAAAACTACATTAAAACAATTTTAAGTATTACAAAACTGTTTTAGAACAATTTTAATAATTACAGAATGATATTAAAATATTTTAATTAATTGCAAAATGATATTTAAACAATCTAATTAATTACAAAAATCAATAAAAACATTTTAGAAAATTACAAAATGATATTTTTTGTATTTAAAACTCATTTAAAATTCATTTAAAAATTCTAGAAAATTCCTAAAATCATATTAAATTATTTTAAAACCAATAATGACATTTAATAATTAATTAATACTAGTTTAAAAATTTTTGAAAATCAGGGGCTTACAAGTCTTCCCTCCTTGAAAAATTTCGTCCTCGAAATTCACAAGGATTGAAGACCCGACAATATTCTAACATAGCAAGTAATCATATGCAAGAAAATCTAATTATAATAGCAAATATGTGATGCATTTCCTATGTTGCAATCCAAGCATTCCTCTAGGTGTTCTAAGCATCTTTCCTAATGTTGTCTAATTACCTTAAGTTCCTAATTGCAGGCATATTTGGTACAATAACGTAACCAAACAATTTAGTCAGGACCTTGCATGGGCCGCCAAAAAAACATGTCACGATCCGTTACCCAAATTGTTGGGCCAGGCCGAGCCATGTCCAGCCTACGCTTAAGATAAAGCGCAGTAAGCTGTTCTAGAAATAACAAGATAGGACTAAATGTGCTAACAGTTCTATAAGTGAAGAAGGATCATAAATGCTCCAAACACAAAAGTCGTCGTATATAGTAAAATATCCAAGTACAAGTAAACTGAAATGTAAAACTGGATACATGTCCAGTTACAAAATGATATAGTCTAATACATGTCTACACTAAGTATCCCAAGCAGCTACGCAAACTAGACGAGTCTCCCCGCAGGAACATCCTCGTATGGCAAAACCGGGTCCTCGGCAGTAACTCCATAATACGAATCACAGAGCAACTCCTCCTCAGTAAGTATACCTACAACGTTATCCTGTCAGGACGGGAGCAAGTACTAAATCTAGCAAACTAGCATATGAAACATGAAAATGAACATGAGAATGAACATGTGAGGAATAACTGGAAAGCATGGCATCACATAGTCTATCATGGCAAAGACACATATGTCATAGAGACAGATGTATATGTAATGTTTAAAACTGTAGCAGGTACGTGATCGGTCAATAGGTGTACAATGTACTGAGACACAATGTAAATAAAATGTACATACGTACAAGTGTAAAGGCGATATATGTACACACGTACAAATACAGCTTGGAGAGTAAGGCCTACGGCGCAGTATCATATAAAATGTAACTTTGCTCGGTACTGAAGAGGGGTATGATCACGTACTCTACTATCAGTTTCCCCATAACCCATATTCTAATCATGTGAGAGATACATCAAGACTGTTCTAAGCATGGTAGTAACTGAAATTACAACATGTAGAGATCTAATTTGCTACCCCAAGGATCAACATGTAACATGGTGGGGTTTGCAGTTCATTCATGTGACAATATGTAAAGTTCATAGAAAGTACTTGCCTCTAGCAGAGCAAAACAAAACAAGCTGCGATAACAGTGCTATGGATGTCCAGTAACTCGTCGCTGTAGAAGTAAAATATAATAACTTAGTTTTACACTAAGCTAAAACACTAGGACATTAACTGGTGCGACACGACTTGTGATTGGGCACCCAGCCGAAATGATGACTTGACATGGGAGACCAATGTGGGGTGACACACTATGTTAACTAACTTCCTAGGATCTTTTCACTAGTGAGGGATGAGGTTTAATACGGCTAAAACTCAAAAATAGCACAAAAGCTACAAGTCGTAATTAATCAATAAATAAATCAAAAGATCATTGTGTTCTAACAATTTTAGAGATAGGCAAAAAGCCTAGTTTTTCTTAAAGCAAAGTATCAAAGTGATCCATATTAATCATAGAAATTTATTATATTTTTTCTGGAATTTATTAACCAGTACAAATATTTTATAAAAAACCAGTTTTCCTAAGTATACAGAAAATGAGTTTTGGTTTCATATGCCAAACTAGTGGCAAAACAGTAAATTAAATATTACAAAAATTATACTAAATTAGCTAACTTAACATAGTATCTAAAAACTATTTTTCCATAATTTTAGCAATACTTTAAGTATTTTTAGAAAAACAAAAACAGCAAGGCACACAATAATTAATTATCTGCGTATTTTGTCCATGTACATAATTTGAACCAAAGTTCAAACACAGGACCCAAGGCCATGAATCAAGTCCAATATGACTTGTACAGGTCTTGAATGTGTGAAAACACATTTGGGCCCAAAAACCCATGCTAGGCTTGGCACCCAAATGGTTGTAGTAATTTAAATACACAAAAATACAAATTGATAAAAGTGCAAAGTAAATATTATTATTTTAATAAGGCAAAATTATACATAGTAGTTACAAAGTATGACAACTTATTTTATAAAGATAATTTACACTAAGTAAAGTAAAACACATATATAAAAGTACATCTACAATATTTATATTTATACATAAATTTATAGATATTTATATCAAGGATATATATACATCCATATATTAAAAGTTACATATATATATATATGTAAGGAAAATAATTAATTTATAAAGTATATATATAATGTTTATATACAAATATATATATATATATATATATATATATATATATATATATATATATATATAAAATATATATATATATATATCTATATATATATATATATATATATATATATATATATATATATATATATATATAGAAAACATTTGATAATAAAGTGTATAAATTAATATATATACACACATGATAAATATATACATATATACATATATGTATATATTTTTTTGTATATACATATATATACATATATGTATATATATATAAATACTAACATATATACATATAATTTACTAACTATAAATATATACATATATACATATATAATGTTAAAACAGTATATATACATATATACTAATATATATATATACATATATATATATATATATATCTATATATATATATATATATATATATATATATATATATATATAAAAATATATATATATATATATATATATATATATATATATATATATATATATATATAAACAGCAAAAGAAAAGAAAAGAAAAAGAAAAAAATAAAAGGAAAAGAAAAGAAACAACAGCAGCACAGGGGGGCTCGAACCCGAGTCTCTGGAAGAGGGGGGGGTTTCTAAACTGTGCGGGCTGGCCAGTAGGCCAGTCCGGCCGGTCTGTTAGGGAAGGGGGGTTTGATTAATTTATTTCAGTCTGGTTTTTAATGGGTCTAAACCCGAAAAGTCCATTCGTTGCGTCTCTGTTTCCAGACAGTTTAGGATACGAGTACACACGAGTCCTGTGTCCTGGGCGTGCACGATGCGCACGAGTCCAGTTGGCCGTGTCCGAGCTGCCATTAGGTTCGTCGGGACCAGGCGAGTCCGTGTCCGTGTACACGTGACACAAATCGAAGGGAGGAGGGTGTGACACGTACGTGTCCGAAGTCGGGCTACTGTCGAGGAGGCGATCGACGGCTGGGGGCGTCGGGACGGCGGCGCTTGGGTGGCGCTGGACGCGGCTCATCGAGGCGGACGTGATGGTGGTGGTGGTTGGCCGTGAGGGTTTGTGTAGGGGTGGGGGTGGTGATCGTCGGAGTTAGGGTTCCGACGGGAAAGAGTGGGGAAGAAGGTGGTCGGGACGGCGTGGTGATGGGTCGAAATGGTAGGGGGTTGTCGGGGAAGGCGAGGGGGTTTCTTTTATAGGGTTGGAAAGGCGGTGGGGGTCAGGTCGGCCGGGTTTGCCGGCGGGTCGTCGGGGCCAGGTGGCCCGACCGATCGTGGGGGTGATGGTGGGTTTGTAGTTTAGACCCTAGGGTTTAGGTTATTACAGTTAGGTCCCTCCGCAGAGTCAAAATGCAAATGAAATTTGCAGTCCTTACTTAATAACAATCCATTAATTGCAAATTGATATAGTAACAATTTAATTAATTACAAAACTACATTAAAATAATTTTAAGTATTACAAAACTGTTTTAAAACAATTTTAATAATTACAGAATAATATTAAAATATTTTAATTAATTGCAAAATGATATTTAAACAATCTAATTAATTACAAAAATCAATAAAAACATTTTAGAAAATTACAAAATAATATTTTTTGTATTTAAAACTCATTTAAAATTCATTTAAAAATTCTAGAAAATTCCTAAAATCATATTAAATTATTTTAAAACCAATAATGACATTTAGTAATTAATTAATACTAGTTTAAAATTTTTGAAAATCAGGGGCTTACATAACCATATGGTCAAACATAAATCAATTAGTTAGGGTTTAGTCAACTAGTCCTTCCATGTTCATCTAAGCCATCTCTAGGTTAATTAGGTCATGGTTAACCTATAGTTGACTTTGGTCAACAATGGTCAATTATCTAGTCAAACTAGGTCTACTAGTCAAGTTAGGTCAAACATGGTCAGACTAGTTAAACTAGTCATTTTAGGTTAATCCTAGTCAATTCTAGGTCAATTAGGTCAAGTTTGACCTAAGGTTGACTTTGGTCAACACTAGTCAAACAAGGGTCATTAGGGTAACTAGGTCAAGGGGTCACTTAGACAAATTAGGGTCAACCCCTAACTTGGCCATAGGCTAGTAATTAGGTTCCATAGGCCAATATCATATAGGTATCTACCTCTATACAATATATATATAGATATACACATATATATAACTTTATATATATATATATATATATATAATATATATATATATATATATATATATATATATATATATATATATATATATATATATATATACAACATTACTACATAGGCCTATAGTCTATGTAATACTCATATATCAATAGTATATATATATATACAATATATAATCTAACACACACACACACATATATATATATATATATATATATATATATATATATATATATATATATATATATATATATATATATATATATATATATATATATATATATATACAAACATATATATACAATACATATATATAGAGAGAGAGTGAAATAGAGTGAGAGAGAGTGTGGGGTGAGATACAAAGGGGGCATGGTGTGTGTGTACACAGAGAACACAGGGGGGGGGGGGTGTTCCAGATTTCTGGAACCCAGAAATCACACACACACACACCTACATATATACATATATATATATATATATATATATATATATATATATATATATATATATATAAATATATATATATATATATATATATATATATATATATATATATATATATATATATATATACACAACTACATATATACATAGATATATACCCTCACATCTCACATACACACACATATATACATATACATATGTATACAATGTAAATACACACAGAAATACATATATATAATACACAATTTTAGTTAGAAATTCATTTTAAAACTCAAAAAAATACCAATTTAAAACCCAGGAAATACTGTTCATGGGAAAAATGGGTAAACCCGATACCCTACCCAAACCGAGCTAAGGTTCGAAACCCAAGGTAGGTAACACTAGCCCTAGGTATCCTCTAGTGTCCTAAGTGCCTGACACAAAGTCTAGACACGACACGACGTGTCAAACTCACTGGAAACCCAATCGGATAAACTGACACACACACAATACACAACGTCGTGCACGTGTGCAACTCACTCTAGGACACGACACACACACACACATGTCTCGTGCTCGTGCATGAAGGTTCACCTAGGGGTTGTGCACGTGTCCAAGTGTCTGCCCCGTGTCCACGTCACTCCAGGACACGATACGAACACCGTATCAGTCGAGGAAACTCGACTGATACACGCAGCTATGCGCAGCGTCGTGCAGCGATGCAAGTGTCTCGTGTTCACGACACAGGATACGACATGTCTCGTGCTCGTGTCCATGTGTTTGCCACATGATGGGCTACACGCTCGTGTCACCATGAGGTGCCCAAGTGTCGTGTCCGCACGACACGACACGCGCGAAGTTGGCCCCCGTGCGCGTGTGCACTGTCAGTGCACGACCAGTGCACGTGTCCCCGTGTCCTCGATACGACACAAGAGTGTCTCAAACTCGAGGGGGGGCATGTCAGAGGTTGCCCCCTCCTCTGTGCCAAGTGGCACGTGTCCACGTGTCCTATAGTGTCCGCAATAGGTGTCGGGTAGCAGGGCACTGTGCGTGCACCTGTCACAGCGTGTCCGTGTCGATTTTTGACACGAAAATGACACAGTGTCATGTTCAGTCAAGTGGGTACATGTTCTACTAGTCTAGGGCTACAAGAATATTTAATTTGTTTTGCAAAATAACAAAGTTCAATCCTTTGGGGTATTTCATCAAACATGGTTTTATAACCTATGATACGTGTCCGATACGGACACCAAATTGAACCTACTTCCTACCAAACTTGACCTACAGTTCCATGGTACCTAGATGCATGCAACTATGAAGAGAAAACACAATATTAATGGGTTTTAGGGCATGTTACCTATGAATGCAAAATCCTCAATAATAGGCCTATTTGAATGAAAACCCCCTTCAACTCCCAATGTCCAAAGCTCCACAAATCCTTGCTATCAAGCCATAACTGGTATCCTCTAGTGTAGGGGAGTCCAATGCAAGAAACTGGGCTCAATTTGGAGTCAAAATGATTAATTGGTGAGGGTGTGAAGGTAGAGGGAAAACTAGGTTTTTTGTGTATGTAAAAAATGGCATGAATGAAGGGGGGGTATTCATGTAGGATGGGGGCATGGTGTGGCCTGCCAGGGGGGGGGGGTAGGGTAGATATTTAGGGTTTCTACCACCTTGCAAACTTAGCCCCTAAGTCTTTGACTTGCTAGATATTCCTTTAGGGTTCTAGGAAATGTCTTAGAAAGTTTATATCTAGATATTTCTAAACTAGATATTTACACATAAAGCTAACATCCTCTACTTAGTCTTCTAGGTTAGTGGCTAACCTCTAGATTAGGCTAAACTAGGTTAGGAGCTAGCATGACACTAATCAACTAATTAAATAATAATAAATCACATAAATCCAAATAATTCCAAATAAATTCTAATAAATTACCAAAATACTCTTTTGACTAAAAAGTGGTAATTGATATTCTAAACACATGGTTAGGCTCACATGGTCATGGTTAGTCTCTAGATTATGAAATCTCCAGGGTTTACACTAGGGTTATACTAGTAAAAATCACAAAGTCATAAGTCATGACTTAGAAAATAGTTTTAATTAACTAAAAATCACCAAAAATCATTATATGGTTTAAATATCATTATTAAATAATTATAATTACAAAATTTAAAAATTACCCTCATTTTAGAAACTGGATGCTACACATACAAAATGCGATAAGTCATACATGATCAACCCTAGGATTTATCAATCATATAACAGCCTTTAGGCAGACAGAAATTTAAGTTTCAACACGAGCTAACACTTGTTCGGTGGCTAAACATCTCAAAAGAATAAATTATAATAGAGTGAGAGAGCAAAATAAGAAACCCACTCGTTGTCAGGGTTACGCCTGGTGTTCACCATCTGGCTGGAAAGTCGGTAGATCCTCGGGTGCTTCTCCGAAATCTGACAATACAAAACCAGCTGGGTCAGACGCCAGAAAGAACAAGTGCCACAAGGGATGCTCCACTTAGGAACTAAAACCAGCATTTAATAAAAGAAGAACTGATAAAAGAGCATAGTTAAATAACATGAGAGACTGAGTTAACATAAAACATTTGCCTGCAGTAGGAGGAACAAGAGGTGGAATATAATTCCCATGTTAATCATGAGATAATTCATTCAAGCACGGCCAATCAAGTCCTACGGCTTACAATTGTTAGCTAACTAGGATTATCACAAGCTTAGTTACTAACAAGAAGCAATGAGATGTTCCCGCAGTCATAAGCCCTGCAGACTATCCAGATTATCGAGGCGAGGGTTACAAGAGTTATCAAGATTATTGGTGTACTTTAGTGCTCATGATTTAAGAAGTGCAACACATGATAGTGTGCTGGAAATGTGCCCTACTCGTCGACAGGCTACAAGTCCACAGGTGTGGTCGGGTTAACGGGATCACCTGTAACTGAAAAATCTCTCTATATGAACTACTTGATCAATCTAGCCATTAACCTAGTCAGATTCATTATGAATCTCTGACCGTGGTAATCAGGAATCCTTGTCCTAGACATGATGCACATATAGCTTGTACATGCACAATCAACCACAGGATCAAGGCAAGAGTTATACTAGCAAAACCGGAATAGCTGTCGTAACAGCATCCAAGATTATACATGTCATGTCAGATATACTTGTCACTTGTCAGGAGTACTCGTCAGGAGTGCGCCTCGACGGGCCACTAGCAAGAATTACCAAGACAGGTCATATACCAAACCGAGTTCGTGTCAAGTCAAGTCCAGTCAAATCTTATCAAGCTCAAGCTCTATCATGCTCAACAAGACATTAGGTCAGATCGTCATAGGGCAAGTCAAGTACAGGGTACATGCAAGGATCACAACATTACATTACTTTTAAGAACCATATAGAACAATCATGAAAATATAACAAGAAGTTCTAGGCGAGAAAAGGCACATGGGTCAAAGGCGCTAGGTGGCAAATGGTGCCAGGGGTCAAGTGGTGCCAGGCTAGGTTGCGCCAGGATAGAAGCTAATTGAAAATGTGAAGCAGAGCCAGGATTGGACAACAATTGAAAACTTTTTACTTCTGATATTTTGAATATGAAGCTCTGCTTCACGTTTGGCTTTATATTTTGCTCTGCTATCGGAAGCCATGAGATTCATGATATCAACCGTAAATGATACCGATACTGATTCCGATACTGATACTGTGAACCTTGGTTAATATTAATATTTCCATACTTCTCTAGGCTGAGGTTGAGGAAGATATCCTATGATGCGGAATAGGATGCTGAGAGAGTCGAATGAGAAGCAAGAAAGTAGAGGGGGTCAGATAGGGAGGGTCAAAGAGGGGGAGTCAAAGAGGGAGGGTCAAAGAGGGGGCCTTCTTGTTGGACATGTGACGACACTCATTTAATACTTATGTGTCTATGCATCCATTTAGAATATACTCGAATAATGTGTATCTATCTTTGCAGAATTATTGTCAATTAATGGATATGAATTACTATCTACGGCATCATTCATGGATGTACAATCATCATCCTGATGATATGTACGGTGTGCGGGATAAATTTATACAGGAGGAAGAGCAGTTCCTGCAGTTCGCCAAGGTGTTCCCTCAGTACATGGACCGTACCAAAATTAAGAGTCCATGTGTGAGATGTCGCAATATGAAATATCATCCAGAAGTGGACGTGATATATCATTTGTACTCGAGAGATTTTATGTCGAATTACTATCAGTGGATCTCATACGGAGAACATGTGCCTTTAGCATCGGAGCTGGAGCCTAATTTGCCGTATATGGATGTCCATGACCACGTTGGTTACGACGAAGGATAGGTGAACATGGTTGGAGTTGCTGGAGGATGCAAGGACTCCTTTGTATCATGGTTGTGAGGATCATTCACCGTTGGAGGTGGTTATAAGACTGCTGAGCATCAAGTCCGATTTTAACATGTCTCAAGAATCCTACAACTGTAGAAGCATAGAAAAGATGGAGTTTATGCGGATCATCACTCTATACGGCCAAGCAAAACTAAGCTACAGAAGCAGTGCTCTTGGAGACCCCATGCGGCCAAGTGAAGCTAAGCCGTAGAAGGAGTGCTCCGGGAGACCCCATGCGGCCAAGTGAAACTAAGCCGCAGAAGCAGTGCCCCTGGAGACTTCATGCGGCTAAGACAACTTAAGCCGCATAAGGGATGCTCTTGAAGGTCCCATGCGGCTAAGGGGACTCAAGCCGCAGAGGGAAGGTTCTCATAGACCCCATGCGGCCAAGTGAAACCAAGCTGCAGAAGCAAGGTACTCAAAGATCCCATGCAGCCAAGCGGAGCCGAGCCGTAGAAGCAAGGCCCCTAAGGCCGCTATGAGGCCAAACTGAGTCAGACTCTACTTTGTGGTGGGGACATATGGCAATTCGACCTAGTATCAACCGCCCAGATTTGCTACAACAAAATCTCAACAACCCCCACCAGCTGGCAGCCTAAGATCGAGTCTTTGTGTGCTGTTACAGACACGTGGCCACGTGGCCCTTTATGTCGCCCAAAATCTGCTATTGCAAGAATTACTATAAATAGCAGGGTACTGCACCCATGCTAAAGGTTGGCAATCAAAGGCTGTTAAATTTTTTCAAGAGCACAGACTATGTCTGATAGTCCAAGGAGTAAGGCAGAGTTGACACACTTTCCCGAGCCTCCATCGTCACCCCCAGAATCAAAAACTAAACAATTGTACTTAGATTGTTTCTTAGGATTTCTTTCTAGGCTTTCTTTTATACAAGCGAGTTTGCAATCAAATTCAGTGTCTCTGTAATACTTGTCTTTGATATTTAATGGCAAACACGATGGCGACTCTGCTGGGGACTTCCTTCTCCTCTGTTGAAAAGTTGGTGATGCAATCCGACGCGTCCAAGCTCGGCTCTATGCAGCAAATGCTTGTGGTTCATTTTGACCAACAAGAATTCAAAGAAATACTTTCTGAAGGGAGCGCCAGCCCATCACAAAAGCAAGCCAACCCAAAGAGAACCCGTAGGACGTCGAGGCACAAAACTGTTGCCCCTCACCAGGTTCTCGAAGAAGCTCCTTCTGCGACCCAAGACGGTGATCAAAGCTCTCATGCGGCCTTACTTTCGACCGCAGAGAACCCCACTGTCCCCAAATTCAGCAAAGAAAAATACTACGATGTTGAGCTTTTGGGGGCACAAGGAAAATCTATGCGGACGAAGAAGGGGCCGCATAAAAGAAATGGGCAGTCTACCTATGCGGCAGCCAACTGTTGCCGCAGGCAGATGGCCCATACGGCAGCCAGCTCTGGTCGTAGACAGATGGCCCATGCGGCCGACAGCCAATCCTGGCCGCAGACAGGCTACCTCATGCGGCCCTATCAGTAGCTCTATATTCGACCGTCTCTCATACGGGCCCGACGCCATGCAGTCGATTGAAAATGTAGAATATTCCAATCTGGACTCTTCTTACTATGCGTCTTCGGGTGCTAAGTCGAAGAAGTATAGGGCAGTGCAGGTCCAACAAGCCCAGTCAACTGTCCAAGCTGCTGACCGTCAGTGGGCACCGTTAACTGTTATATGGGCTCCTAATGGGAAGTCATACAGAACCACCCGCGTCCAGTCCTCCATAGCTAACGGACATGGTGGGTCTCAAAAGTCTCCCTCCAACGATCGAGAGCAAGTGCTTTTACTAACCTCGGATCAGGGAGCAAACATGATGCCTACGCACCCGTGTGCTCGGAAGACTCGAGTCCACAAATTGGATGCAAAGGTAGATCAGTTTGCTATCGACTTGCGAGAGGTGATTACTCACAAACTGTCACTACCACTTTTCTAGGACAAGGGTATTTCTATCATTTCATAATTTAGTCTATTTTTTTCTTTTAATATAATGGTTGTATTTATTAGTAGTCTAACTAATCATTAGTCATGGTGGACCCCATCTAGTTTGATTTGACCAACTAGTTGATAAATTAGACTATATTCATGGTTACGTTGAACACAAGTCTTGATTAGGGCCAAACCACTTAGCTTACTTAAGGACCCACTTAATACTAAGTGTAATGAAAGGATTAGGGCTAGTCTAGAGCCTATTTAACCCCCATTTAACTCCAAATGGCAGCCACCATTAATTTAGGGTTTCCATCCTTTCCTTCATTCCAAACTTCCCCAAAATTTCTCCTCTTTCCTCCATTGGTTGGACAAAAGCTTGGGGGAGCTCAAGGAGGCTAGGAGAAGGCTCTAGCAAGGATTTGAAGGCTCCTTCTCAATCCATATTCCCTAAATTTTGTGGATATTTGTGAGGGCTTCTCCCTACATAGGTATAACCCTCTAAACTTGCATTTCTATGGTCAAATTTCATGTATTCATATAGAAGACCCTACCCATGACTAATAGGAAGTATATTGAGGTCCTAAGGAGCCCTATTATGATGGTTATCCATAGTTTTATGTCCATTTGTGTAGGGCTACGAATTTTGACCCATAAATTTTTGTAGAAATGTCACAATGGCAATATAGGTTCTATTTTTTCAGTTTTATTTGCTAGATATAGCATGGATATTCATGAATAGGTGTTCATGAGATTTCTAGTGTATTTACATCTATATATATATATATATATATATATATATATATATATATATATATATATATATATATATATATATATATATATATTTATTTATTTATATATATATATATATATATATATATATATATATATATATATATATATATATTTATGTGTATGGTTGTACATGTGATGTGGTGATGGTAGTGCCTTAGCCATTCGCCAATGTGAGTGTAAGTATCAGTTGAGATACTTACTGTAGTGTATCAGAGATGTGGATTGGGGTTTAGGGATTATGTGCCATGCTTAGGTTTAGCATGCTATTATACTAAATTTTGTCCAATCCATGTTTGATAACATGTCAGCCCTATCCACTCATATCTGTGATTCCATCCAGTACATTGTTCCAGTTTGTGGACCAACCATGCAATTTACATGCCCTGTCTTCATTCAGATTTGATTAGCCTTGAACATGTCCTGTCCTACTTGTCGATTCATATTCAGTCTCTATTACCCCCTTTTATGTTCTATTCCAACATAGGCTACTAGAGTATTCAGTCTCTATATGTTAATTCTTTTTTCCTTAGCAGTCTAGATTATTATTATCTAGTCCTTATGAGCACTATGCAGGGCTCGAGTGAGAATTTAATTAAAACATCAGTCCACATGATAGGAAGGAAATCAAGTATCAATGAATGGTGAAGGATAGTGAGAGTTGGGTTAGTATCAGCCACGTATTTGAGAGTGTTAGCCATTAGATTGATGATTAGGTAGATGTATATATATACATGGGTGTGAGTATATTGAATGTTTGAGTGTATATCTATAATATGTATGTATGTGGATTCATTTGGGTTTTTATGGACAGTCGAGTGTGACAGTGTAATAGCAGCAAAATATGGGACTAATACATGGAATCAGATTGGGTTCCTGTTTGTCAGTAGGTGAAGGTTGGGAGTGTGTTTGACTTTAGTAATCGAGTGAAGTACGGCATTGGGGGCTAAAATGCAGGTCATGTAGAGCATTGTACTGATCTAGAGGCAGTTAGGCCACTTGGCCATAGCCCTGTATGATTGGGAGGAGTTGTCAAGTCACGACTGATTATGTGCAGTAGGCCAATTTGGTCTGTTTCATGAGTTCTTTGGCCATAGACCAGTGCCTTGGCCTTGGCCATAGGCCTATGTATCTCAGGTTTCAGTTAGGATTTTGGGTAAGAGTGAGAGGTTAGGGGAATGGCAGTAGCAGTATGGGAGATGTGGAGGGCTTATGAGAATTGAGTTAGCATCTTAGAATGTTAGACTCAATCGAATTCTTCTCAGATTAGCAAATGTTAGTTCATGTTAGATGATTTGGTAAGTTAGTGTGTTAATGAATTAGTGTATAGGATGTTGATGGTGTCAGATATGTCATCACAGGATATGTGAGAGTTCATGAGGAGTTTGGACTGTTGTAGCAGCAGTAGATAGCTCGAGTGGCTCTGTCCACAGGTGCAGCAGTAGCAGTTGGCCACTTGAACCTTGGGCTATAGGCCATTGGGTTTGCGTAACGTAGAATTTGGATATGGGTTAGATGCTAGTTCAGTAGGATTTGGGAAATAAGCCTTAGAGATTAGTGAGTAAGGTGAGACTTGCCCAGGCATGCAGGGCACTTGGTTGTTGAGTATGCATAGCAGCAGCAGGCCATGCCCTGCAATATTTGGCTTGGCCATCTTGGCCGTAGGCATGGTTAATGGAAGAATTTATATGTGTGATCGTGAGTAGTGTCTTAGACTCTGCGTCTAGTGAGGTGAGGGTTTAGTTGGTATCAGAAGTCACAGGGTTACGAAGGGTGTGTAGTTGTTAGATGTTAGTCTCAGGTTGTGGGGTGCTTGGTGTCTAGGGTTTGGTACCTTGGGTTGGTTCAGGTTTGTGATAGTAGGGCAGTGGCTTGGTATCAGAGGCTTGGGGTCACCTGGGTTAAGTATCAGAGGTGTTTCTATGTAGGTAATATGTGTTAGAGTCAAGCTTTGGGCCATTGGCAAATTTTTTGTGTGTTCGAAGTCTAAGAGTTAGAGATTTGGGTGTGTGTTGGTAATGAGAATTACCTACTGTTAGGTGACAGGGCACTTGCCTTGCAAGTTGTTGGCAGAGTATTGCTGCTTTGCCTTGGCTTGGATTGCTATGCAGTTGAAGAGGGGCAGCTGTGGTTAGTTCATGTTAGGATCAGAGGGCTTTTAGCAACAGCTTGTGGCACTTGGCAGCATGCAGCAGCAGCTGCATTGGCTCTGGGCAGCAGGGGATCATGCCTTTGTTTGGGAATGTTAGCCAGTGCCACCATGGCCATAGGCTTGGTTTTGGCAAAAGCCAACATGGGCACTACTACACAATTGGGGAAATTGAGGTATTTGTCACTACATAAATGGATTTCAGTCCTAGACTGCCAGGGTAAGGGAATTGGGAGTTTTAAGTTTAGTTAAGGACTGAACAGTGGGTGGAGTTCCAATTGGGGACTGATCCAGTCAGTAGGTTAGGTAAAAGAGATTTACCTAAGGGTTAGGGTAATATATATATATATATATATATATATATATATATATATATATATATATATATATATATATATATATATATACTAATATGTCTAGTAGATATATGGGGTGGTGTGAATAGATATATGGAGGTAAAAGTAGATAAATGTGTCCCAAGGTATCTTGGTATATCCTATTGTAGGGGTTGGCACATTCACATCTGGTAATGGTAGGATATACAGGTTTATGGAGACGCAGATATTGTTATATACATGGTATATGGATATATCTAAGGTAATGTGGTTTACCTACTTTAGGTTAAGAATTAGGATATTACCTATTAGTCTAAGGAAATGTTATATCTATCTAGGGTAATGTGATATCTAAGTTAGGGTGTTTAGGAAGTATTGACTTGATGTGGGTTAACCTAACCTTGATATGACTAGTATTTGACCAGGGTTGACCAAGTTGACCAAAAGTCAACTATAGGTCAAACTTGACCAAAATGGACCTAGATTGCATATCACTCACTAGAAAACCATGTTTAACACTATCTAACACCCATTTAACACATGTATCTCATCTATAGGCTTTGTGACTCCACTTTGAGACTTGATTCACATTCATTGCTCTGGACGACAGGCGAGTACATTCTCTGATAGTTCTCTTTATTTGATATATCATGTGATGCATGTTATGCTAGTGTTCTATCTTGATTCTGACACGATGGACTCACGGATTGGTATTTTATGGATTCCTTGACTGGAGATACGTGGTTTTATGCCTATCTTGAATAATGTAATCATGACTAATGCATCCATCGTGACTAATGAAATGCGTGTCGAAGAACCAAGATTCCATGTGCACTAGTCGGGCGGGAAAATACCTAGGAGACATATGAACATATCCATTCTATCCCATTGGTCTTACGTGAATAATAGCGGCCACAAACGTATGTGTATGGTTGCCGGATATTCCTTTCTAGCCGTTAACATGTCAAACTTGCTATTTCAAATCACTGGTCTTAACACAGTTTGTCTGAGTTGTCTACAATATATCTTGCATGACAGGTTTACTCATTTTTACATATCTGCTAGTTCTCATATGATCTTGTACACTTGTCTTTTCATTATACATTACCTCTATAACTTGATCATCAAGAATCTCATTATTATTTCATACTCATAGCGCTTGTCATTTATCTTGAACTGCTAGAGTATATGTGCTCGTTTCAATCCTGACTGGATATGTTGACAAAATATTACAGATGATGATGGTGACTACCCTACCTTCTATGGGGCATATGAGGGTGACATTCAAGAGCCTGAGGAGCATCTAGTTCAGTTGAGGGTGCCTAGTTTAGTCTAGTACTTATAGCTTTTAGTTTGTATCAGATTGTTCCGATTGTTAGTTGAGACTTATTTATATTCAGGACTTGTATTTATTTGTATTGGACATCTATATGTGTGTTGTGATGACTTTACTTATATATTCAATTCTTCCTTTTTATCTTATTCCATATCGTGCTCTATCTTCCCTAGACTTTTGATTGAGATATAGAGTTCAGATATTATATTATACCTCCGTGCGGAGATGATATGTTATATCATTTTGTTGTTAGATGTTAGATGTTATAGACGAACTATACAGCGTTCTACCGTCGACACTGCAGCGTAAGCTGGACGTACCCACGTTCTCGTGCCCTTCCTCAGGGCGCGGGTCGTGACACGTTTTTGTGGTAGCCCATGCAGGTCAGAATCGCAACTAGTACGATTTTGTAGTGGTGCTCGACTTAGAGTGCTGCTATGAGCCTGCTGTTAGGATATTGGCTACATTGAGAGTTACTCAATCACATATTAGGAAAATTTTTGATCTTTCGATTATCATGACAACTCATCTGGCATTTCGAATTTGATTATCCTTCTTTGATAATATCTTATCTTGTGCCATATTGATCTCTTGCTTCAATCTATCCCCAGGATGACGATGACTCGAGCTCAAGCAGCTGGATCTAGTACTACCCCGGAGAGGTCCGGTCTATCGAGGCCTACTGCTCCGGAGGAAGGAGAGGTCCAGACGACTGTCTCTGCTGCCCCTACTTCTCCTGCCACCCAGGTAGGAGGAGAAGCAGAAGTACCAGGAGGTCTTCCACCTCAAGCTCAGAGGCCTAGTATCGTCGTACCAGAGACTCTTACACCTCCACCTATACTGCCGACAGATGCTTTACACATGTTCGCTCTTCTCCAACAGATGATGGAGTCGCAGCGAGCACAGGCAGAGGCGTCGCAGCATCAGGCAGAGATCTTGAGACAGAGCATGGAGAATGCTCATCATTTGGTACCGACAGCAGTCAAAAAGGTGGCTACTGTTCAGCCACAGGGTGCCCCTGCCCAAGTTCAGCAGCAGGCGAGGCCTGGCTCTGTGTTAGATTTCAAGAAGATGGTTCCCTGGGAGTTCAAGGTGTCACGACCCGCACCTTAGAGTAAGGGCACGAGACGTGGGTACGTCCAGCCTACGCCGCAGTGTCGACGGTAGAACGCTGTCCTAGGTCACAACATCTAACAATATAAAGCTTAAACAGTTTATACTCCCCGAATGGGGGTGTCATAGCAGAAAGTAACTCAATCACAGCTAAGGCAGATGAAAAGATAGCAGATAGATAGATAAGAGAAACTGCAGAAATGAAAGGAACATCCCAAGTACATCAGAAAGTCTAAGTGTCTAAGATAATACAAATCCCAGATCCAAGTATCAATAAGTACAATCATCCATGAAATACTGAAATGAAAGCATCCTAGTCTAAGGGTGAGTCATCCACAGCTAGTGGGACCTGCTGCTGGTCCAGGTCCAGGCACTCATCTAAGGTAGCACCATAATAGGTATCCACACCAGCCTCCTCCTCGTCCTCTGTAATATTTCAACAGGTCCAGTCAGGACAGGAACGAGCACAATACATCTCAACAGTTCATAGCAGGTTAGAAAATATAGACATGCAGTAGAGTAAGATACAGAAAACTGAAAGAAACATGGAATGTAAACAGAGAAAACTGTAATGGAAATAGATATACTGTAATAGAGAGATAACTGTGGCTAGTGAGTCAGAGTACAATATAAATATGTGAATGGCATAGGAGATTCTGGGAACTATACTATGGAGTGATTCTGGGAACTACACTACTTGGATATTATTCACATGTTTACTTCTACTCCCCCGTACCCCCAATCAATACGCAAGGATCCAGCCAGGTTATGTTATGATTCCATGCAGAGGCCCACAAGGGGTGATACATGGATAGCCCATAAATGGATGATTCTGGGAATACCCATAAATGGGATGATTCTGAGAAGACTCTGTGATCATGAGAGTACATGTCACAAGTGATCGAAGAATCGTGAAGCATAGTGATACACATGTAAGTGAAACGCACAGAACATGTAGTATACGATGCTCCCTGAGGGGATAACATCTCAAGAATGGATCCATATAGTACTAATCCGTGTTACCAACGTGACAGCATCAAGTAAAGTAATCTAAAGCAGGAAAATAATTCTAAGTAGAATATGAAATGATCAGAGAATGTACTCGCCTGGTATCTGAGTGCCCAACTGAAAGGTACTGTCCGAGGAGTGGTGTCTGGCTCCTATTCAGAACAGCACAAGTCACAACAAGTCCAGAATGGTAAAATGAAGCACTAGTATGCATTCTACATGAATCTAGGTCAATCTAGGCCAAAGTCAACTCTTGGTCAACTCTGGTCAACCCTAGAAGTCAAACTAGGTCAACTATGGTCAAACTAGGTCAAACAAGTCCACACTAGGTCAAGCTAGTCTACACAAGCCTAATCTAGACTTACTAGCTAAGCAAACACAACCATAGGCCATAGGCTAAGCCAAGTCTAAAACAACCTACAAAACATCTATACACAACGCATATATATATATATATATATATATATATATATATATATATATATATATATATATATATATATATATATATATATATATATATATTGCCATAGGCTAAGCCAAGTCTAGTATACACAATGCATATATATATATCTAATATATAGTACACATATAGATCCCTTAAGTAATATAACTAGAAAACACCCTATAGGCTATATGTGTATACCATACTATCATATATGTTAATACATAAAAATATACAAATGCATAGAGAGGGGCAATCAAATGCTCATGTGCATATGTGTATGTGTGTGTGTGAAAGAGTGTGAATGTGTGTGAGTGTATAAGAGTGTGGAAAGTGTCACATGAGAGTGAATGTGTGTGAATGATGTGAGTGTGTGTGTGTGTATAGTGATACATGTGTGAAACAGTGAACAGTGCACACATAAGAATTCAGGAATCAAGCATAAGCCCCCAACAATCTCAGGTTTTCAATAAAACTTAGGAAATCAAGTCATGACAGTGTACTCACTAGTTATAACAACAACTCAGATATTGAACATTAAACCTAAACAGTCCAACCTACATTTCACAGATTTATACAATCATGGAATCACTCCAATGCTCAATTAAACCCAAAACCAATTTGAAACAGTCCCCACATAACCTAGGTCAGATACCATATTGAAAGACCCCAAAATTATACACAAGAACACAAAAAACAGTCTAAACAGTACACTAACCCAGTGCTCAGTTTCCTCCCCTGTATTCTCAGTTTTAAGCCCAAAAACTCATCCAAACCAATCAAATTTTGACATACTACTAGAATACACATAGGAGGACTATAATAGGGACTTAAACATGTAATAATCAACATTTAGATCGATCAAAGGACTGTCAAAAATCAAATTATAAAACTGGAACAAAACTGTAATGACATATAATGTAGGTATCAGAAAATCAATAGGGAAAAGAGAATTTAATCAACAAAACTAAATTAAAATGCCCAAACAGTGATTGGTATTGCATCTACACATTACATACGTGTTGTGTGATGAGTTTGTGTCCAAAAAAGTGGACACAAACGTGTCCAATTCAATCCAAACTGAAATCGGGCAAACTGGACACAGGGTTTTGGACAGCATCGTGCGGGTGTGCACGCGTGTCGTGCACCCGACACGGGCCATCCTAGGCCTCGTGCTCGTGTCAGTGGATGAACCTAGGGTAGACCTAGGTGTGTGTCACCCTGGTTCGTGTCAGTACGTGTCATGTCCAGAGTTTCGAAGCCGTGTCAGTGGCTAGAATCAGCCTGCACACAGTGCAGTGCATTACCCGTGCGTGGCCGATTTCTCCCAATCCAGACCACGAAATCTAGTGAAACTTGGGGAGTGTGATGACAGTAGGTGCCCCTAAGTGTCCATAAAAACTCATGTCCAATAAGTTCGTGTCGTGTCCAGAAGAGAGCCCGATAGGCAGGAGAGCACTGTAGCCGCGTGTGCGCGTGTCCGAGTACGTGTGTACGAGTGTCTAAACGACACGACACAAGCACGAAATCAACTCAGTCAATTAAAATCGTGTAAGCGACATCAAAACGAAATTTTTCATTCAAAAATAACTCAAAAATAATACAAAAAGTTTTACTGAGGCATTTTCACAAATACAATGAATGGTGCACTGATACGTGTCCTGTTAGGACACGAAACGACACGAAAACTTAGGGTTTCCTATTTCTACTGTTAGGTTAGGTCTAGGGCTCCCTAATGATGCAAAAATCTCAGGATTCTATGGTGGAAATAGGAAGTTACCTCAATGTTTCAAAACCCTCAAAAAGCTCTAAAGAGTGATGTTCTTCTTGATGGTGAAACTCCTCCAAAGCTCTCCAAATCTGAGATTATTAATTACCAACAGAAAGTAGGTAGAATTTAGAACCCAATGCAATTTGTTTGGATTAAAAAGGAGATAAAATGGATTTACTAGGATTTATGGAAGATGGAGAAATACCTCTTCTAAAACTTGGCAAGAAAACCTAAGGGAGGCTAGCCCTAACCTTGGGAGGGCATTAAATAGGATGGGAAAGGTCAATAGTGGCTGCCATGGGCTGATTAGGGTTAGGGTTGGTTCATGGTGTGGGCCTATGGCTATTAAACCTAAGTCATTAGTCATGACTTATGAAGTCATAAGCCATATTAGTCAAATCAACTCCAAATCCCTCCAAACAAGTTCCAATGACTTAACCCTCACTAAAATAGGTCAAAACAAGTTTACTTAACCTAACCAAGTGGTCTTAACCTAGGTTAGTCACTAGGTTAGTCTTCTAGTCAACACTAGTCAAAGTCAACTATATGATCAAAATCAATTATACTAAAAATCACCAAAAATCACTAAAAATCATATTAATTATAATAAGTCCAAATATTAAATAATAATTCCAAATAATTCACAAAATTTCAAAAATGACCAAAATACCCCCAAGCTAGAAAAGTGGTAGTGACACAAGGGGACTGAGGGCATCCTTTATGCCCATGACTGGCTAGAGGACGTTGAGCGGAGCTTAGAGCTAGCAGAGCTTCCGAGGAGGCTGTGGGTGTCAGCTGCGGCGAGTCAGTTCTTTGATATCGCCTTGACATGGTATCGCATGGATCGTCGTGCGTCAGTCAGAGGGTTGACCTGGAAGAACTTTCGGAGGCTATTCAAGGAGAAGTTCTATCCTGATGTAGCACTTAGCGCGCTGGAGGGCCAGTTTACAGGACTGATTCATGGGAACTCGTCTGTGGACGAGTATGCGATGGAGTTCTTTTGCCTGAACCGATTCGCTCCAAGGATGGTTCAGGAGGAGGGAGAGAAGGACCGCAAGTTCAGGAGGGGCCTGATCCACACAGTTTGCTCTCGTACATCTGGGCGTCGCGATGCAACCTTTGAGTAGATTCTGATAGATGCTCAGATAGCAGAGAAAGACTACGGTCTTAGGCCCAAGAGGACAGGTGACGTCATGGGTGGTACTAGCAGTAATACGGGACCGGCTAAGCGTCTCCACGTTCAGAAGGAGTACCATCAGCGAGCTAAAGCTCAGGTTCAACAGCAGAGGCAGGAAGACCGGGATGCTCTTTGCAACTATTGTAAGCAACCTTGGTGTGCGATGAGCCCTTCCAGGACATCGTTGCACCCAAGTCATCATCAACTGCTGCTGCGACAAGTCGGCAGCACCTGAAGATCAGTAGTCCATTTTCCAACGACTACACCAGCTAGCACCAGTTCGACAATAACTTGAAAAATAGGTACAAATTTTGGGAGACGAGGAATTTTCTTTCGTCTCCTGTAATTCAACTCGAAAGATTCCTCCCGGCAAGGAAGGAAAGAAGACAGGCTCTTCCAGCTCAACAACCTCAGCCAGTACTACAAGAAAACTCTCATATGGAGGATTGCCGTCGACAACCACAGGGAGTGTCTACCTAGGCACTCGATCCAGAAAGAATCTTCCAACACTAGGGGGTGTACCCTCGACCTCCCTAGGGGTAGATGAAGCTGGGGTAGCAGTCCCCTCAATATATTCGATAACCCGATGTTTTTAGAGCATACACAGGGGGTAGCGATCCAGTGGAATTATGCAACAGGCTTGAATGTCCCCAAGGATGACCGTCGTTATCAGGACGATGCAGCTTCCTACACAGGGGGTGGCACCCCTTCCGAATCCGAGGAGGAAGACATTCCAACATTTTTCGACGATTTCTCTATATGAAGGTACGATACGGAGAGCACCACTTCTACGGTCCCTTCTACGTCTCCCCACCTGCGGACAGTATTCATGGCAGAAGATGATCAGGAAGGACCTACAGATCGACAATATCTAGAAGTACGTGAAGCCATGCTCTTATCCCTGGTCAAGTCAGTAGACGAAATCAAAGATGCCTTGCCGACTCAACCAGCAAGAATGCCCGGACAAACAAGCTTGGGACCCATAGTCAACGCGGACTCTAACACGATCGCTCCTCCTTTGGGTGACAATCCTCTAGGAGCATCTGCTCCTTCAGCTGCAAACGAAGCCAGGGAGGCAAGGAGGGAAGTCCGGGAGCTTTGAACGATGTTCAATGTCCGAGACTCCTCCCGGGACCTCAGAATACGGCAGCCGTATCCTGTTGCCTGGAGAGATGTTTCTTTTCTGCCATGGTACAAACCGTTTTATATCGATTCATATGACGGAAAGACCTCTGCCAGCCGATAGATGACGTATTTTGAGGTCACAACAGACCATTTGCCGCATAGAGTCGCCATCCTCACACGATTGTTTATCGGAGCATTGGAGGGAATCGCGTTCCACTGGTACCGCAACCTTCCGGACAACTGCATCCATTCCTTTAATGGCTTCAAGCATATATTCCTGGAAAGATTCTATGAAGTAGGACATGATGTGACAATGTCGTCTCTCATGGACGTCGTTTAAGAAGAGAGGGAGTTAACGAGAAACAATATAGAACGGTTTTGTCAAACTGCGATGAGATTGCCCCAAGGCAATCCCGAAAGTTCCTTGATTGAAATCTGCCAGAAGAAGTTGCTTCCGGCAATCATCCTCTGGATGGACGAAGATCAGTTCAGGGATTGGACGACCTTCATCATAAGCGCTATCAATGCGGAGGCGAAGTTAAAGAAGGCTCGCCAGCTGGGATTACACATCCCAGATGGAGAGTGTTTGCAAAAACAAAAGTATAAAACTTTATTGATACAAACTGTAATAAAGATTACAAGAATTCTGGGAAAATTACAACTATAGGAATCCAATCTTGATGACGATTGCTTTATCCCTTAGACGATGTGAATTGTGAAGACGAAGCCTTTGAAGTTGAAAACAACTCTGGAAACTGAAGGCAAAAGCCTCTGAAGTTGAAGACAAAAGTCTCGGAAGAATGCAGCAGCACTTTGGCAAGAACTCCTGAACTCTCTGATTTCTGATCTCTGATCTTGATCCCCTTGAAATGAAGACTTGAAACTCTATTTATAGAGTTCTGAAAATAACTAACTTTCAGTTATTTTGGACTGCGCAAGCTGATTTGCGCAGCAACTGGTTTGCGCAGCACTAGATTGCGCAAGCAGTTATTGGATCATGGGCCAACTATCTGGGACACATGGCATCATTTGATTGAAATGCGCATGATCGTGCATAGACAGTTGCCACGTAATGAGCAATTGATGGCATGAATGCCACGTAATTGGTCAGTTATATTGGTAGAATATGCAAAATGAACTGCGCAGAAATGGTTTGCGCAAACACGGATTGCGCATGAGTGGTTTGCGCAAACACGGATTGCGCTGCCACCTATCAGCCGTCCTCGAGCACTGTGCGGCGTCAAAAACAAACAGCCTCCTCGTTATTCGTGTTGTCAGCTGTCAGGAAGATCTGATTTGATTCAGTCAATGATGACTTCTGCCACGTCAGCCTGCGCAGTTGGGAACATGCGCAAACCAGCCTGCGCAAAGTGATGTCTGCGCAAACTGTTGTCTGCGCAACTCATCAAACTGATGAATATCTTGAATTTTTGACTTTGTTGATTGATGCAACTTGATTTTTTAGGACCTACAAGACCCCCTTCAAAGTTTTCGAAAGTTGATTGTATTCAAAATTTCGAAATACTTTGAATTTTTGAATATTGAATCATTTTGCGCAATATGATGAGCTGTCTGCGCAAAGCAAATAGACCACAAGTTTAGGCGCAATCCGAGGCGGCCGTTTCGTTTTTTGAAAACTATAAATAATCCTCCTCATACTTCAAAGTATTCTTTACTTGCTGTCTTCGTGCAATTGAGAGAGAATTTCTGAACTCTTTCTTCCTTTCTTCTCTGACGATTTGTCATGGCTCCACGACGATCAAATGCTGCCGCTACTGCCGCCGCGAAGGGAAAAGCTCCGGCCGAGTCTTCTGACAGAGTTGCACGACGAGCTTCCCGACACGAATCCGCACATCCTGCTCTGAGAGGTAGTTGAACCGATCGAAAACCCCTTCTTAGGGTGATTCGACTCCCTTGAAACTCATCTCTTTTTAGAGATAAGTTCATATTGTGCCACCCTTTTTAAGGTTTCGGTTGCATGAACTATCAGTTCTTCATTTTTATGAAGGCTGCATTCTTGCGCAATTTGTTGATTTGTGCTGACAGGAAATCAGCGCAAACGATTAAGTTGCGCAGATATCAGCGCAAACCATTGCTTTGCGCAACTTTTATGTTGCACAAACTGATGTTGCGTAAGTCATGTCAGCGCAATCTGAGATTGCGTAAATCATGTCAGCGCAGTCTAATGTTGCGCAAATCATGTTTTATGTTTAAAAACAAAAACTTTGTCTTGGACTAATTTTTATCTGTTTGTTGATGCAGTTGAAGTCAATGAAGATCCAGATTACGAACATTTTGTGGGAACCCTCACAGAGTCTGAATACAAAGAGGATCTGTCTCATGTCCATTACCCTCAATATGATCTGCCGGCCTCCCGTCAGGCTATATTGATTTCACAGGACAATGAAACTTTGATGTGTTTGATGAACGGACAGCCTTTAGAATCAGCTGATGCTGTAATTCACAAGAAACCTTTATTCCTATTCGGTGATGCCTTTGAGAGAGCCTCTCAGCCCAGGACAAGGATAGAAGATAGAGTAGTTCACCAGCAAGATAGATCCTTTTTTATACCCGACATTGCTCGATGCCTTCCTTTGTCACGGTACGCTCATGCGAGCTACCCAAGGAAGATGGAATGGAATATCACTCTATTTCAGGATGCTCGGGCAGGAAAAATCTTCGTAAAGAAGGGGCCACATCATAAGGACATGTTTTATAGTTCTTCTGACAGATATAGTGTCCTACTGAGAGGCTTAAGACCTGGCTGCATTCCATCAGAGAACTCCTCCATGCTAATGCCTGTTAGGACACCAATATTCGCAAATGAGTTTGCGAAGGTTGAAGGAAAATATCCGGAGCAAGATATAAGAATGACTGGACTGGTGAATCCAGACTACAAGCGATGGAGTTATATCGCGAATTGGGTTCTGGGAAAATTCCAAGACAGACTCCAACAAATCAACCTGTATGAAGCAGTGCATGCGACTGTATATGGATTTGCTCCCAATCCTTATATGTTCTTAGCCTTAGCTGAGAGATACAACTACAGGACTGGAACTTTCATGACCCCAGGGGGAGAGATGGGCTTTGCGCTCCACGAGATGAAGTATATCTCGTTCTTGCCCATGGCAGATGCTCCGTATGAGGAGTATGTACCAACAAATGATGAGTTGAACAAGCTCAGAAAAGAGAATCCAGAGATGGTGACAGTATTCGAAGAACTATTGTGCCATTACAAGATCTGCTCTTTATTTTACAAGAGTGCCACTGCCAATACTTGTTATTCTTCAAAATGGCTACCATATCTGTTTCTTAATCATATAGAAGAGAAGAAAACCAAGAAGAACGATAAATGTTACCCAACCTTCTTCAAACCTTTGAGCCATACAGAGGTCAGAAAATTAATGGAACAGAGTGGTCACTTTGATAAAGAAGTGAACGATGACCATGAATATCCTCCTTTGAAGAGAGGAGATAATTTGGAAAGTTACTTGAGAATGGGCTATAGGCCCATGTCAGAAGAAGCACAATTGGCGGGATTCTTGACATACTGGCTGCGAAGGTTCGTGGTTCCCGGATCCAGTGCAGTGGATCATTTTCACCGTGGCGTCTTGTTTGCAGCTGTTAAATTGGTCTTTGGCTATAAAATGGACTTACTATCAGCAATGACCTGTAAGCTGAACGCCAGTCTCCGTTTATATGTTGACTTGATGTTGAAAGCGAAAGGAGAGAGAGAATTCCCTCGCTTAGAACTGCCATATACATATTTGTTTGGATGGTTGCTTCTTCACTATCCAACTCTAATGGATCCTGGCATGGGACCAGTTGACGGCAGTTTTCTTCGAAGGTATTCCGATGGAAAATGGAAATATACTTCCTTATCTGAATGTAGATTTATGTTGAATCTGAACAGAGGCTGGAACTTCTGCTGCGCTCCTTTCCCTGCTGGGTATGATCAGATGCCCACGAATATGGTGGATTCAAAACTGCAGCCTCTAACTCGTGTCGCTTTTGAATGGTTGAAGACAATTCGACCATCTCATTTGGTCTACCGATTCGAAGAAGAGTGCTACTTAGAACCATACCTCCCAAGCCGTTTTGCTAGACAGTTTGGGTATGATCAGTTCCACGTAGGGAACGCAATTACCTGCCTCCAAGGCAAGGGTTATCTGATAGACGGAGCTAGGGCTTGGGCTTATTACAATGCCCGTGATACAAAAGCCACTTTCTCCATGCCAGCAAGGACTACTCCTCAGGGTCCTCGAATGCTTTTTACATACTCCGTATTTTACACATCAGCGAATACTTTTGCCGAGAATTTCCATCTCACAGATAGTTTTGCCACTGCAACAAGATTGAGAAGAGAGAGAATTGCTCCATCAATCCCTATAAATGAGGAGGCGCAGGAACCGACAGATGCACCTCTGGAGACTACAAGGGATATTATATTCCCCCAAGAAGTGAATGCACCACTTCGTATTTCACTGAAGGTGGGTAAATCTCCCGCGAAGAAGAGAAGAAGAGAGGAGCCTCCTGCTCCTGTGGCGAAGAAGAAATTGATTCTTGATGTTTCTTCTGAAAAGGTGACTACCAGATCTCAATCCCGGCAATTGGCCGAGACTCATCAAGAAATTGCCAGTACACCAACTTCCGTGCAAAAGCGAACAGAACCAGAAAATGTAGAGAGTCCTGTTAGGCCTCTACACAGAAAGAAAAGAGTAGTTACCAGAAGAGTCTTAGAAGAGTCTTCTTCTATACAACTCCTGACTTCAGTAGATGCTGCTGCAGGACTTTTAATGGCATCTCCCACACCTGCTTCTGAATCAGGAAGCAAAACTCTCGAGGAGAATGAACAGAGGGGAGATTTTGCCCCAAGAATTGAAGAGCCTAGAGAACATATTTTAGAGGAAGAACAAGGTATTGTACAACCTCATTCTCCTATTGCAGATATTTTTCAACCTCCTCCTACTCCCAGGACTCTTCGTGAGGAAGAAGACCGTGAAATGATTACAGCTCTGGTGGACTGCAGTTATAGCTTGCAGGAAGATCAGGCTGCGACTAGCAGTAGAAATGCAGCAGTAGAAGGAGAAGAAGAAGAAGAAGTCGAGGACGGTTCTTCATCCGAAAATGTTGATAAGTATTTACAAGATCCTGAAAAACAAACTGAAGAACATAGATCTCTTGATACTGCCGATGATATTTCAAATCCTAAAAAGGATATTGAAGTGGAGGCACCTGCAGAAAAGGCTGTCGATGTTGAGATAGAAACATCTCCTGAAGAAGTAGCCGACAAAGGTGTGCTAAAAGAAAATCCCGCCACCGACCCTCAAGGTATAAAACGAGATTTAACAATCTTTTCTTATTTTACAATGAACCGATAACTAATATCTTCATTTGCAGATCTTGGGACTTTGCCAATACCTCCAACGGACCTGATTATGGTGCCTATACCAACGGTGGTTATTAGCAGTAGTCATCATTTATCTTGTGGTTCTGAGGCGGGCAGCAGTCAGGCTGTTGCAGCGGAGGCTACTTCTGTTCAACAGTATTCCATTCCAGTAAGGAATGAACTCGTTGTTAAACCAAACCAAGGTAACATTGCTCTTAATTTGATCTTTTTGTTCATCAATAATCAATTAGTAAAATAATAATTTTTACTTTTGCAGAAGATCAAACAAGAGGAGCAACCAGCTCTACTCTGGCTCCCTTATTTAAAGAGCCTATTGTCCAACATCAAAGAATCGAGCAACCTGTTACCCCGTCTTCATCGGAAGTAGCAGCGACTCCTGGAACTTTAGCCATCAATCAGCAGGTTATCTAGTCATTTACTAAATGCTTCTTTGAATCACTGAGATCCCTTGTCCAAAAAATGATAGAGAAAGAAGGAGCTGACTTCATCATGGTTAGGAAGCCCACTTCTTTCTTGATAAGAGCCATAAGAGACCAAGGAGACGAAGCTCAGGCCACTCTCCTTGAACATATACTGGATGAACTAGAAGTCTCCATCAAGAAGTATAAAGAACTCAAGAAGAAAGATGTAGACTCTTTAGTACAAGCTGAATTTGAGCGGCTGGCTCAAGCTGCTGATATGGAAAGGTTAACTCTTCAAAATCTGTTAGAAGCTCATTCAGCAAAATCAGCTGAATATAATTCTAAAATAGAATCAATTACTCTAGCGACTGAAAGCAAAGGACGGCGACTTGCTGAGCTGAAGGCTGAAATTACTCGCCTTCAACAAGAGTTTGAAGAAGAAACTGTTAATCACCAACTGGTGATTGAACAATTTAATGCATTGATTGAGGAAAGGAATGAGTATGTGACCACTCATGGTGAAGAAATCACCCGCAGGACAGTAGATATGCCCATTTTTGATGAAGACAGCGGGATGGAGGAGGCAAGAAAGATAGTAGCGTCAACACACGAAGAAGAGCTGCAGACATTGAAGCAACAAATTGACAATCTGATTGTCCCTCCTTCTTGATTTTGTATTTGGGTTTTGTTGCTGTAACTGTATTTTTGTAATGTCTCATTTTTTGATATAAAGGACATTTTGTTGTGGCTCCATTATTTATTGCATATCTTATTCAGATATAAATAATAGATAGATATTTATTGACAACTTAATCGAAAACGACAAGTTGCTGATGTAGAAGATGAACGATGATGAATCGTCAATGTATATAAAAATGAGTGAACGGGAATACCGTCAAGTAACGATGAAAGAACGGGTAAATCGTCAAATAATGTTGAAATGAACGAATTAACCGTCAAATGATAATAAATGAACGGGTTAACCGTCACAATAGATGAACGGATGAACCATCAGATATTAACGAACGGACGAACCGTCGGATGAGTGTAAATAAATGAACGGATGAACCGTCAGGTGTTTAATGAACGGACGAACCGTCGGATGAATGTGATAAATGAACGGATGAACCGTCAGGTATTAATGAACGGATGAACCGTCGGATGAATATAATGAATGAACGGATGAACCGTCAAGAGTTTAATGAACGGACGAACCGTCGGATGAATGTGATAAATGAACGGATGAACCGTCAGGTATTAATGAACGTATGAACCGTCGGATGAATGTAATGCTACATTAATTGAAGAACTTCTGTCTATAAATATAGCAGAAATCTGACAGGAACGAACACTTCTACTCTTCAACATAAAAATGTCTTTCGGAGAAGCATCTAAGAAGGTTGAGCCTGTCTCGAAGGTTCAGAAGGGTATTGAAGAACACCCTGTCGATCCAATTCAGCCAAAGAAAGCAGAAGCAGGCGAAGGTTCGTCTGCACCTCAGCCACCATGGGATATTTTGGACTTTCTGCTCGAACCAGGAACGACTAAAGAAGAAGAAGCCATAAGGATGGCCGCCTGCAAGTTTCTTGTGGGATCCAGCAAGGAGGTTTTCGGCACTTTTGCTGACCGCATTTTTGAGAAGGACGGCAGTGGCCCTCGTCCCAATGTAGAAAAAGATGATAGTGACCTTTAATATGTACTATCATATAATAAAATTTAAATTTTATTCATGAACTTGATTCTGTCTGATAATTTACAAATATTTACATTTATACATAATACTTCTTTAAGAATTTGCCATTGATAGGCATCATAGCAACTCGACCATCAAGTTCTGAAAGTTGATAAGCTCCGTTTGAGAAGACTTTGCTCACAACATAGGGACCTTCCCATTCGCATCGAATTTCCCTTTGCTCATATGAGTCATAGTCATAGGACGTCTGACCGTTAGAACAAGTTCTCCTTGCTGAAAGGCTCTGACCTTCACTTTACGATTAAATGTCTTTGAGATGCGGGCGTGGTATAACTCAATATGCTGTTGAGCCATTAACCGCTTTTCATCTAATGCTTCCAACTCTTGAAGTCGAAGAAGGTCATTATTTTCTGTGGTAAGCTCATTGGCAATAGCAATCCTTAAAGAAGAAATTTGTAACTCCAAAGGAAGGACAGCTTCACAGCCATACACCAAAGAGAAAGGTGTAAAGCCTGTGGGATTGCGGACTGTAGTTCGATAGGCCCAAAGACATTCGCCAAGTTTCTCGCTCTAATTCCGTTTGTTAGTGGATACAAACTTCTTAAGGAGCTTAATAATGGTTTTGTTAAAGGCTTCAGCTAAACCATTAGCGGCAGGATTGTACGCCGTCGAAGCAACATTGTTAATCCGATGATCATCGCAGAATCTAGTGAACTTCTGACTAATGAATTGAGGTCCATTATCATGAATGATTCTGCGAGGTACACCGAATCTATAGATGACATGGTATTTAACGAAATTGATGACACTGCTAGTCTTGACTTCAGCCAGAGGTATAGCTTCAGCCCACTTGGAGAAGTAATCGGTTATCGCCAATATGAACCGATGTCCTCTAGAAGAAGGAGGATTAATAGGACCTATGATGTCCATACCCCAAGCTTCAAAAGGCCATGAAGCAGCAGTCGGATGTAAGAATTCTGAGGGTTGATGAATGAAGTCTGCATGGATTTGACAAGCACGACATTTTCTTGCATATTCAATGGCATCTGATACCATAGAGGGCCAGTAGTAACCCATACGTCTAATGCGATCCTGTAATTTAGGACCAGGTTGATGTGCTCCACAGACGCCATCATGAGCTTCACGCAACACTTGTTTGGCTTCATCACCAGCTAAACAGCGTAGAAGAAGACCATCATAAGTTCGCCGATAGAGTGCTTTGGTGGTTTGATTGTAATAAAATCATAGAGATCGACGTCGAACGCTTGTAGCCTCCTTAGGATCTTCAGGGAGTATGTCATGTAATACGAAATCGATAAAAGGAGTTCTCCAATCATCATCAATAACTTCGACTTCAGCAAGATTGCTAAATTCAATATTACGATTGTTCTCAATACAGAACAGTTCTCGGTTAGAAATAACCACCACCTGATGCCTTTTGACAGGGATGGCTAAGACAGCTGCAAGATTGGCCAAAGCATCGACTTCAGTATTGCAAGCTCGTCGAACATAGTCAATGAAGAAGGCTTTGAATGATGTAGCTATATTGATTGCCGCTTCATGATAAGGCACCAGGTCTTGATGACGGACTTCATAGGTTCCTCTAACCTGGTTCACAACCAGTTTAGAATCACCATAGACTTCCAGATATTCAACATTCAGTTGTTTAGCTAGCTGAAGCCCGACAAGTAAGGCATTGTACTCTGCCACATTGTTGGAACAAGGTTCATCTAAAGAGTAGGCTCTTTGGATAGTTAATCCGTCTGGAGAAACGAGAACAACTCCAACACCTGCCACTATAGCACTATTTGGTCCAATTCTTGATGCACCATCAAAGAATAAACGCCAGGTTGGAAACTCTTCAGAGATCATGTTGACTTCTAACGTCTCGTCAGGAATTTTGTCATAGAGTTTAGATGTTTCAGGCACAGGATGAGCTGCTAAGAAGTCCGCCAGCGCTTGACCTTTGACAGACTTTTGTGGAACATACACCATGTCATATTGAGCTAGCAGGATTGCCCATGTAGCCAACCGAGAATTAAGTGTACTTGGTTTCTTCATGACTACCCGGAGAGGGTTAACTCGAGATATAACATGAATAGTTTGACCAATGATATAATGCCTCGTCTTTTGCACAGCAAACATGAGAGCCAAGCATTCTTTCTCGACAGGACTATAACGGTGTTCAGCACCAATCATAGTTCGGCTAAGATAGTAGATAGCTTGTTCATGGCCTTCTTTGTTCTTTTGGGCAAGTAAGGCACCCAATGAATGGTCCATAGCACGGACATACATCAAGAATGGAATGCCAGAGATAGGTGGCACCAAAACTGGTGGGTTCATAAGATATTGTTTGATATCGTCAAATGCTCGTTGACATTCTTCAGTCCAAATAAAAGATACACCCTTCTTCATTAGTTGAGTGAATGGTCTGCAGCGTCCAGACAAGTTCGAAATGAATCGCCTGATGTACGCAAGTCGGCCTTGGAATCCTCGTAGCTCTTTTAGGTTGCGTGGAGGACGCATCTCTTGGATGGCTTTGATCTTCTCGGGATCCACGTGTATACCCTTAGAGGTAATGACGAAGCCGAGAAATTTGCCACTAGAGACACCCAAGAATGACTTGGTGGGATTCATCTTGAGCTGATGTTGACGCATGAGATTAAATATTATTCTCAAATCTTGGATGTGATCTTCTTTTAGACGACTTTTAACAGCAATATCGTCCACGTAACATTCGACTGTTTTACGAAGATGTTCTCTGAAAATGGTACTCATAGCCCGTTGGTAGGTTGCACCCGCATTCTTGAGACCAAATGGCATCACTGTATAATAATAAACTCCTCGAGGAGTGCGGAAAGATGTATGCTTTTCATCTTCAGGATGCATTTTGATCTGATTATACCCGGAAAATCCATCCATAAAAGATATCCTTTCGAACCCACAAGTATTGTCAATCATGACGTCTGTGATAGGAAGAGGAAATTCATCTTTTGGACATGCTTCATTGAGATCTCGGAAGTCGATGCAGACTCAAACTTTTCCAGTTTTCTTCAGAACTGGGACGACATTGGCTACCCAATCAGGATGCTGCTCTTCTCGAATAAAGCCACAAGCGATGAGCTTCTTGACTTCATCATCAATTGCGTCCATCATTTCAGGCTTAAATTGCCTTTGTTACTGTTTGACTGGTTTAGCATTAGGAAGAATGTTCAGTTTGTGAGTAGCAATCTTAGGATCTAAACCTGGCATGTCTTCATAACTCCAGGCAAAGACATCGATGTATTCTTTAATAAGAAGAATCAACTCTTGTTTGTCTGCTTCTGGAAGATTTTTGCTAATAAAAATTGGCCGAGGTGAATCTCTTTCTCCTACATCAATTTGAAGTAGTTGATCTTCAGTAGGAGGTTCACGTTGTTCAAATCGAAGTACCCATTGGTTATCCATATGTTGAGCCCAAGGATCTGTTTCCGAACTTTCTTCAACATCTTCATCACAGCCTTCTGGTAGTTCAACAGAGACCATGTTAGAAGATACAATTATACGATGGACTTCACCGATGCTGGTATCGGAATCCCATGATCTGGAATCAGAAGAGTTAGAACGTTCTTCACTATCTGATTCAGAAGCTGCTGGAGATAACAGTGGAGGAGAAGTATATCCGAGACCTTTCTTGGTCCTGTCATAATACATTTATGATTTTTTGTTTGGAACTGTTGTACGAATGGGAGTTCGTCTACCTTTACCATAGTTAAGGCCGCTCTTAAAGTCGTAACCCATCTTTCGGAGGATGTCTTTTGATTGTTGACTATAACGATGGAACTGGAGACGTCCCGTATCGTTAACTTTGCTATCATCTGTATAGTTAATCTTTGTTTCTGGTCTTTTATATAAAAATGCTGAACTTTCACCTTTCTTTAAAGAAGGATGAATGCGGTAAGAATCATCTGGATCTTCAAGCGAGACTTCTGTCTGAAGAGATTGTACGACTCCCAGTGTAATTGATTGGAAGCTATCTAACATATCCAAATAACTTTTAGTATAATAAATAACATCAATATACTGGAAAGTAGGTATTTTTTCATTGATTTGTACATCAGTATTTACAACAGGACCTTTAACCTTAGCAGATTTGGTCAAATTGATTACAAGAGGGGGAGAAGAAGAACGTGGAGGAGGTTTGTTACGACGGAGGTCGATAACAAGTGGCTCAGAAGAGGTGAGCTCCCTTTTTTTCTTGTTGCGATTTAGATCAACAACAAGTGGCTCAGAAGGAATGAGCTGTTTTTTATCTTTGTTACGACGTAAGTCGATAACAAGTGGCTCAGAAGAGGTGAGCTCCCTTTGATTTTCATCAGCATCAACTGATTTCTTTGGAACTGGTAAGTGAATAACCAGTGGCTTGGAAGATTGAGGATGAGAAACTCGCCCCTTAACAGGTATGATAAAAGTATCTTGAGGTATTGCTTTTTGATCTTCTTCAGTATCCATAGCCAATACTACCTTCATGAATTCATCCTTGTACATACAAGCATCGTTGCAATAAGCTTCAACACCCTTGAAAGGATAAAGGTCCGCAACTTCCTTATGAACTTGTCCTTTGTCATCAACATATTTAAAGCATTGATGAAGAGTTGATGGAACGACATTGTGTTCATGGAGGAATGGCCTTTCCAGGAGAGCATTATAAGAACAACCATGATTGTCAATGATATAAAAGGTCACCTTTGTGCGAAGATTGCCTATTTGGAGTTTTAGACGGATCTTGTCCAAAGGTTCACTCTTTCCTTGATTAAATCCCAGAATAGTAGTGATCGTGGTTGAAAGACTATGCACTGGTATCTTCAATGCATCTAACATTGTCTTTGGCATAATACTAAGTGCAGACCTTGGATCTATCAGGATACGATCAACCTTCATTGAATCTACATATCCTGTATAATAAAGAGGACGATCATGTCTATTATCTTCCATTAGCATATCATCCTGAGTGAAGGTAATATTTGGGATCAGTTCCAAGACACTATGACTGTGATGACAAGAGACTGATTCTGATTCTGGCTTCTTGAGAAGAGTTAAGCAAGTTTCAGCCTGCATCAGAGCTTCACTTAGAGTTTCTCGTGTCTCTTTGGAAAGACGCAAGAGTTCAAAGATTGACAGCCTGACTGGTGTATTGGCTAATTGAGCCAATATATCAAAATTGTAAGGCTTCTCAAGCCCAGTAGGAGATGACTTCTTTAGAGGTTTGTCAAATCGAACTTGTTGCTTGTCTTTGTCAGCCGTTGTTGGCTTAGGAGGAATTGATACTACAACTGGGGAAGATGTAGAAGGGACCTCTTCAGCAGATGCGGGTTGTGTCGGAGTAGGTTCGGAAGAAGAAGCAGGATCCCTTTGACCTTCAAAATGATCTTTCAAATAAGCTTTTCCTGATCTGGTGCCTAACAGAATCTCTTCGTCAACAATGGGATCAAAAGATACCATGTTGCAGATTTTGGTTTTGCCTTTAGAACGAGTTTTCTTCTTGGAAGATATCTCAAATTCTGGAGCAAGATCAGGATGGATCCACATAATTTCACCATTGTCAAGAGACAAGGGAATAAGACCTTCATTGGATGGAAGCGGGAGATTCTCAATCTCAAGGGTTGCTTTAGGAATCGGAATGACGCCATGCTGTATTATCCGCGGAGGGAAATCTCCAAATTGGACTGAAACCATATTTGCCGTAACAGTCTTCTCATCTTGTTGCAAAGTGACTACACCTGCATTGACAAGCTCTTGAATCTTACCTTTGAGCACATAGCATGCTCGAGTAGGATATCCAATGAATCGGTAATAGACACAATACTTGGGATGATCAGTTTTATTGACTTCATCAGGTTTCTTTGGATCAGGGAGTTGAATTTTATTGCTTTTGAGTAAACACTCAAAGATACTTGCAGTGTCATTTTCGTCAAAGGAATATTCTACCTTTGGACGAGGTTCCCTCGGTGGAGGTGCAGAAGGAGTAGGAGTAGATGTAGGTGGGGCTACATTGACAGCCAAAGATTCTTTATTTTTGTTCAAGTTAATGTTCAAAGTCTCTTTCGCTTTACGATTGTTCTGACGATTGCCACCACCTGAATTCTGATGCTCATCGCGATCAGGGTTAGACATTTGTACCCCCAATTGTTTGAACTTGTCGGCACTTACTTCAGCAGCTTTGGCGTTGACGATGAATGAGGGCCAATCTTGAAATTGGGTTGATCCCGTCCACATACTGATAATAGGTAAAAGATTTGCCTTACAAGTATCAATAGTGACAGCAGCTGGAGTCCCTGGAGGCATTTTCAAAGCTTCACGGCAGAACCGTTCAATAAAGCTCTCAGCAGTTTCATTATATTTTTGTTTGATTTTGTTGAGAGCTGACATAGTCATATCATTAAATCCTTCATAGAACCGTTCCAGAAAGATTTGTTTGAGACCTGAAAAGGATGTGATGCAACCATCGGGCAAACTTCTGTACCAATCGTATGCTACGCCGGCTAAACAACCGACGAACACTCTGGTAAGAAGAGCGTTATTTGGCTGAAGTTGAACAGTCATTACCTCAAAATGATTGATGAATTGACTCGGGGAAGTACTGCCATCGAACAGAGAAATTGTAGGGATTTTATACTTTGGGGGAAATGGGATGTCCTTCCATTCTATCGGATAGGGCTGTTTAATCCCCAACCTTTGTAGATTGTCTTTCTCTTTAAATGCTTCAAATTGGGTTCGTAAGAGTTTGACAGCTTCATTGGCGTCTTCTGATGAAGAAGAAGGAGCAGGTTGAGTTGTAGTGATAGGAGGAGGAACAGCGTTGTAAGCACTACCTCCAGCTCCTGAATGACTAGGCGTAGTTTGTACTTGCACTTGTACCGGAGGTATTTGAGGAGGCACTACCCCCAGCCCAGTATTGGCAGATATTGAAGACGCTATGATCTCTGGACTAGTAATAGGTGCAGTTGGTGGTGTAACATGCTGTGCTACAATGATGGAATGCATACTAGCAACCATCTCAGCCATAGTTTTTAATTTGTCTTCGAGTGCAGCAATTCGTTGTTCCTGATTTACGGAGGTTGAAGCATCTGGATCATCGGTGACAACATAAGCCGTCACTTCTCTTGGCACAGTGGAAGATACTGTTTGTTCAGAACTCTCACTGTATGCATCATAATCAGAAAATGAATCATCTCCTGACTGGGAAACAGGGAGATGACTTGAAGGATTTTGAGGAAGATTTCTTTGACCGATTGTATCTCGGCTTCGGGAACGGGTATGTTGAAATACTCCTTCAGAAGATTCTTGAAGTAATTCCAAATACCGTTGGCTTAGCTTACGGAGTCTACCATACTTAGAGCATCTTTTACCCCCAGTGTCTCGGGAAGTCATGTTAACAGAAGCATACAAAACTTCGTCTTCTTCTGACATAGGTTCAGATTTAGCAAAAGTTAAACGATCGAAGACAGATCGTTTTGTCGTTTGACAACAGCATTGGATGATGACTTTATGATTACAGTGATGATCAGATGGTTGAGATGGAGATATTGAGACATTATCCTGTTTTTGTCTTAGATGTTCTCGAAGATCTACAACAGGACGATGAAAGTTCCGAGGGATCTGTTCTTTGATAACATTTGGAACATGATTCCGATTCTTCAAATGTTTAGTCCCTTGAGTGTACAGGGAAGTACTCACTTCATTGGCATAAGTGTCGGGATTTCTGACTTTGGAGATTTGTTTCTGATGATGTTTAACATTCGGCATTGGCTGTTCGTGTTTTATCGAAGTGGGTCGATTAAGATAAGTTCTGAGGTCAGCAAATTTACCCCCAGGAGTTTCTGTTTGAGACACTAACAGTTTTCCCTGTCTGGAACGACAAATTTGGAGAGTCGGGAGGTCCTGGAATTCTGCTATCGGAGTAGGCAGAATACCTCTTTGATTAGTACAAGTACTCTTGTTATAAAGGAAAGAAGAATCTTTGTTTGCCAGAGTTCTTGAATTGATTGGAGCCGAGACACATTGAGATGGATCTTCTTCAGTAAAGACTGAAGAAGACTGAGAAAAGACTAAAGGGCCTTTTCTTTTGTTTTGAGATGAAGGGTTAGCTAAAGAGCATTTCCCTCTGTTATCTTCCAAGTCATGAGACGAGGAAGTTTGAGAAAAGACCAATAGACCTTTTCCTTTGCTTTGAAGAGAAGGAGGAATAGTCAAAGGACTACCCTCAATGGATTGCGCAGGGACAATAGGGTGTTTGGGAAGAGGAGTAGAATCTCTTCTTTTATTGTGAGAAGAAGGAAATTTAGCAAAAGGGCTGTTTTTCTTGGATTGCGCAGACTTGGTTTGCACATGGATGGAAGGTGCACTAGTTATTTGTGCATTAGAAGCTTTGGTAGGAAGTGCATCAGGAGTTCTTGTCTTAGAGTGCTTGGGATGCACCTTTGTTACAAGAGTGCTATTTTGTGCAGGAAAAGCCACTGCCAATTGCGCCAGTCATAGGAGTCTTCTGTTTCGACAAGGCAGCATATGAAGTAGCCTGTACAACAGTTGTAACAGATTGCGCAGCCTTGACTGTAACAGATTGTGCATCAGTTGCTGAGACAGACTGTGCAACAGTTGGCACAGCAGTTTGTGCAGCAGTCTGACTAGCAGATTGTGCAGCAATTGGTACAACATCCTTGCTGGCAAAACTGCCAGATTGTGCAGACTTGGAGACCCAAACTGAGCGCACTTTGCTCTTAGCAGAAGTGGTTACAGTACGGGGAGTGGTTTTGGAGTTGAGCATCGCCTCGTAGGCTGTCTGGTTGACCTTAACAACCAGCGTCTTCTGCGTCTTCCCGATAGACGCTACGTCACATTGAGTTGTTACTTCCTCGTCGGAGGAGAAAGTTGTCCCCAGCAGGGTCGCCATTTTGTTTGCAAAAACAAAAGTATAAAACTTTATTGATACAAACTGTAATAAAGATTACAAGAATTCTGGAAAAATTACAACTATAGGAATCCAATCTTGATGACGATTGCTTTATCCCTTAGACGATGTGAATTGTGAAGACGAAGCCTTTGAAGTTGAAAACAACTCTGGAAACTGAAGGCAAAAGCCTCTGAAGTTGAAGACAAAAGTCTCGGAAGAATGCAGCAGCACTTTGGCAAGAACTCCTGAACTCTCTGATTTCTGATCTCTGATCTTGATCCCCTTGAAATGAAGACTTGAAACTCTATTTATAGAGTTCTGAAAATAACTAACTTTCAGTTATTTTGGACTGCGCAAGCTGATTTGTGCAGCAACTGGTTTGCGCAGCACTAGATTGCGCAAGCAGTTATTGGATCGTGGGCCAACTATCTGGGACACATGACATCATTTGATTGAAATGCGCATGATCGTGCATAGACAGTTGCCACGTAATGAGCAATTGATGGCATGAATGCCACGTAATTGGTCAGTTATATTGGTAGAATATGCAAAATGAACTGCGCAGAAATGGTTTGCGCAAACACGGATTGCGCATGAGTGGTTTGCGCAAACACGGATTGCGCTGCCACCTATCAGCCGCCCTCGAGCACTATGCGGCGTCAAAAACAAACAGCCTCCTCGTTATTCATGTTGTCAGCTGTCAGGAAGATTTGATTTGATTCAGTCAATGATGACTTCTGCCACGTCAGCCTGCGCAGTTGGGAACATGCGCAAACCAGCCTGCGCAAAGTGATGTCTGCGCAAACTGTTGTCTGCGCAACTCATCAAACTGATGAATATCTTAAATTTTTGACTTTGTTGATTGATGCAACTTGATTTTTTAGGACCTATAGAGAGGACAAAAGAAAACCTCCTAGTACCGCCTCTAGTAACAACAACAGTGGCGACACCTCCAATAACCGGGACAATAAAGGCAAACAGGCCATGGTCGCTGGTACGACCAAGAAGCCTGAACAAAAGCAGGCAGAAGCTCAGTAGCCCAAGGTGAATTACTCATTCGAAGATAGTCATGTCAAGCCTATCTTCGACATGCTCTTGCAAGGGGATAGGATCTAACTCCCTCCACCAAGGCACGAGCCTCGAGTTGCAGAGATGGAGGACCCAAAATATTGCCACTTCTACCGCTATGTCCATCATTCCACTCATGACTGCTTCCAATTGAAGCGGTACATCCAGAGTCTTATCGACTCCAAAGCTCTGTCGCTAGATTTCGAAGAGGTTACCGTGGCTACGAACGTGGTATCAGTTCAGTTCGGTGACTTTCCTCCAACAAATACTCAGGACGGGGTAATACCTGTCCCCCGGGCAACAATGGAGGTTACTAATCTTCCACCCATCCGGGACCAGACGACTGGCTTGGTACCTCTCACCACGTCATGAGGAGAGGTCATGTGGGTGCACCCAGACTTAGTGCCCGAAGTTACCCAGGTGGTGCCATCTTCAACCAGTAAAAAAAAGGGCAAAAAGACCAGATCCTGCCATACAATTTCAGCCGAAGCTGAGGAGGCGACGACCGTTATTACCCAGTCTCGGGCACAAGTCCAGCCCACTCCGGGTAATTCAGTCGAAGAACCTCAGCCGGCAACGCTGCCCGTTACTAATATTCCGGGGCCATCTCAGCCTCCACCGGTGGAAAAGTCCAAGCCGAAGGAAACCCGCTTCGACAGGCCACTCCGTAAGGATGCACCTCAGGGGCTGGAGAGACCTTACAACTTTGACATATTAGCACAACTGGCTAATACGCCGATAAAGTTGTCGTTATACGAGCTCCTAAGGCTCTCCAAGGATCTTCGTGTCGTATTGAGCGAAACGCTCTAGAATGCTGACGCCTACTTAGCTCAGGTCAAGCCTACAGGGGAAGGCTCGTCGACAGATCTCCAGGGCTGCAACTGTGCGGATGTAATGCTCAATATCGTATTCACCCCACAAGACATGTTGATCAAGACCAACTTGCATGATCGCCCTTTGTACTACACTGGATACATAGGCGACATCAAGGTGGATCGGATGCACATCGATCCTGGCTCGTCAATAAGCATCATCCCGAAAAGCTTGCTTCAGCTCCTCGGCATCCCTATGCACCGGCTAGCGGCGACCAACACTGCCATTTGTGGGTTCAGCTCGGGAAGGAGGTATCCCCTGGGAAAGATCCGCTTGAAATGTTAGATCGGCGATCTAAGAACGGAGGCTACCTGCTACGTCGTAGACGCAAATACGTCCTACAATATACTCTTAGGGCATCCGTAGATACATGACTATAAGATCGTGCCATCCACACTCCACCAGTGCTTCAAGTATGTGAGTAAGCATGGCTTCGTGAAGACAGAATTCGCCGACATCGATCCCTTCAAAGGGGTTGAGTCTTACTATTTTTTGGAGGCTTGTCTATATGATGAATCCAAAAAGCACATAATTGACGAACTGGAGGCCATAACAGGGTCAGAGGAACCTCTGAAGATCCATCTCCAGGCCTATAAACTGGGCAAACTTGCACCCCTTGTCGCAACTTTGCATAAAGAAGCGCCCGGTTCCTCCGCCCTAGCTGCGCAGTTGGAACCGATGGTCATCCGACTCCCGAGATCCAGCCAGGAGCCAAAACCCGTCGTAGGGCCGATGGTGATCCGATTGCCAAAATCGAATCAAAGGCAAGCAAAAGATGCGAGGCCCTCTGTGGAGCCGATGGTGATCCGATTGCCAAAATCCAATCAAAGGCAATCGGAAGATGCAAAGTCCTTTGTCGAGCCGATGGTTATCCGTCTCCCCAAGATGAGCCGGCAACCAAGCATCGATTCGAGGCCCTCAGGCAAGCCAATGCCGCAAGCGGAACCCTTGGTGGTGAAGTTGCCCAAGACAGTGTCCTAACTTTTGGTCACACGGGGGGAGCTAAAGAGGAGGCATAACTCGTAAAGTATCTTGTTGCACAGGTGGATAGTCCCTCTTCTGATGATGTAATCCCTGTAGACAAAATTCCTTATTTCATCAATAAGAGGCTGCCATTGAACTATCCTGAGTGTAATAAGCTTAATCTGATGTATGCTGTGAGGCACGGTCTAGACATTAACCTGCACACACAGGTGAAAACCGTCCATATCGCAAACCGGCTTACTCCCATTAAGGTGCCACTTCCTGGTCCTAGGCAGAAGAGAAGGGGATCACACGATCATCTTCGACCGAAAAGTAGGTCCTCAACCTTTCATGCCACAAGAGTTTGATCTCGAACCCGACGCTGGAAGATTGCCGCTCTACTTGTATAGTCTCCGAGATATGTACTTCATACAAAAGCAGGGATATGACATAGAGACTACCGCAGGTTTGAATTACGGCAACGGCCGACGATCGCCTCTACAGCTGTCAGCCCCGACTGGAAAACCTCAGGATTATTACAGCAAGTCAAGACGCGGCCTCGGTTATGTTATACCAGCAACAACGCCCGAGAGCTCCGATGAGGAATACGAGTGGCATTCTCACTCATCTGAATCGCCTACATATGATTCCGATGATAGCATTAGGGATATATTCAGGCAGACATTGTCTGTCAATATGGCATCCGCTGACATTAAAGAGAAAGATGAAGATCTACTTGAACCTCTTGAATTAGAGCCACGGGTCCAACAACTGGATTCACAATGGGAGAAGCGCTTCGAACAACGAGACCCTCCCACTGAAGACGAAGTCATACAAGTTGACCTCGACGACGAATCCTCTCCAAAGGCAATCTTCGTCAGTAAAAGCCTGATGGACGGCGAGCGGGAGTCGCTGCTGCAACTTGTCAGAGAGTATATCGACATTTTTGCTTGGAGCTATAAAGACATGCCTGGGCTAAATCCCGAGATTGTATTTCATAAGCTTAATAATCATCCACACGCAAAACCAGTCAAACAACAGCAACGGCGGTTCCGTCCAGACATCATAAACTCCATCGAAGCGGAACTAAACAAGCTTATAGCTAGCGGTTTCATTCGCAAGGATCAGCACCTGGACTGAATAGCTAATATAGTACCAGTCGTCAAGAAGAATAGAAAAATTCGAATCTGGATCGACTTCCGCAATTTGAATGCGACATGTCCTAAGGATGAATTCTCTCTTCCCATCACCGATATAATGATCGATAATACGTGTGGCTTCGAGCGCATGTCCTTTATAGATGGCTTTTCAGGATACAACCAAATCAAAATATCTCTTGAGGATGAGAAGCATATGTCATTTCGAACACAGATCGGCGTGTATTGTTACACAGTTATGCCCTTCGGCCTAAAGAATGCCGGTGCTACATATAAACGAACTATGAGTGTCATCTTCAAAGATCACTTACGCAAGACGGTGGAGTGTTACGTTGACGACATCGCCGTTAAAAGTCGCTCCAAGGATGATCACTTACAAGATTTGAGGACAATGTTCGATCTCATGCGAGCGCACAATCTGAAGATGAATCCTACCAAGTCCTTCATAGGCGTGTCCAGCGAGAAATTGTTGGGCTTTGTCATTACTTCCCGGGGCATTCACATAGACCCCAATAGGATAAAAGCAATCCTAGAGATGAGTACACCGAGGAACCTCCATGAACTTTGCGGCCTTCAGGGAAGACTAGCCTACATCAGGAGGTTTATAATTAACATCTCTGGGCATTTTCAACCCTTTATAATACTCATGAAGAAAGGCATCTCTTTCGTATGGAATGAGAAATGTCAACGCGCCTTTGATAACATTAAAGAATACCTCTCGAATCTGTCGGTTCTGGTAGCCCCGGTCGTCGAAAAACCCTTCCTGCTCTTTGTACGGAAGATGGAACACTTGTTCGGTGCCTTGCTAGCACAGAACAATGATGTGTGGCATAAACAATCCATCTACTTTCTCAGTCGAATGATAGTGGGGCCGGAGCATAGGTACACCGCCGTGGAGAAGGAATGTCTTGCCTTGGTGTTCGCCATTCAGAAAATACGACACTATGTGTCAGGGCAGACCATCCATGTTGTCTCACGAGTTAATCCCCTCAAGGTTCTTATGACCAAGCCAGGCGCACTCAGTTCTCGTCTAGCCACCTGGGGTGATACTGTTATCCTCCTACGATATTGTTTTCGTTCCGCAGAAGGCTGTCAAAGGTCAAGCCTTGGCCGATTTCTTAGTAGCCCATCTAGGCTCAGAAACAGCCAAAATATATGAATAAATCCCAGACAAAGTTGTTAACTTAAACATGACTTCACATGATTATGTTTGGCGAATGTTCTTCGATGGTGCTTCAAGAACGGGGCCCCAAGGTGATATCGTCGCTGGAGTCGGGATAGTATTAATTTCTCCCTCTGGATTGGTGGTCAACCAGGCATACCCTCTCACCGAACCCTGTTCAAACAATGTAGCCGAATATAACGCTTTGGTCATCAAGCTCCAACTCGCAAAAGAAGTGGGAGTCGAATACCTAGAAGCATACGGCGATTCGCAGTTGATTGTTAATCAAATCTGAGGCTCATACGAGGTTCGCAACACGGAACTGATTCCCTATCATCAGACAGCAATTGCCATCATTGCAACTCTAGAGGGTTTCTTTATAGAGCATGTTTCTAGACTCCAGAATATTGAGCCGATACCCTAGCAGGTCTCGCTGCTTCTTTGGCGGTTCCAAATCATGCTCATCATCTTGTCGACGTGGTAGGCCATGAGCTAGTCTGTCCTAAAAACAATGTTCAATTAGGTACAAGTTACTCCATCCAGATGACCTATGATGTGCAAGATTGGAGACTCACGTTCATCGACTTTGCGGTCTACGGAATCCTGCCTGAGAATGTGAAAGAAGCGACTTCAATAAGAAAGCGTTCTCTTAGATTCTTTTATGACATAGAAACAAAAATGTTATATCGACGATCTTACGAAGGACTACTATTAAGATGTCTGTCAAATGCAGAAGCCAAGGATTCCCCACGCGAGGCTTACGATGGTGTTTGCGGGGCTCACCAACCTGGCCCAAAGTTGCAGGAGCGTCTCCGTCGGATGGGCTATTACTGGCTAACGATAGTAGCAGACGTAGTCGATTATGCAAAGAAGTGTAAGGCTTGTCAGATCCACACAGACTTCATACATCTGCCATCCGAGTTCTTGCACCCAATAGTGGCCTCTTGGCCATTTGAAGCATGGAGAATGGACATCATTGGCCCAATCACCCCGCCGTCGTCTAGGAGACACCAGTTTATACTTGCAATCACCGACTACTTCTCCAAGTGGGCAGAATGTATTCCTCTGGCAGAGGTAAAGACATCAAATATGATCAGTTTCATAAAACATCACGTTATTTACCGTTTTGGACTGCCCCGGAGGGTCATTCATGACAATGGTCCACAGTTTGCAAGCCATGCTTTCTATCGATTCTGTGACAAAAATCGGATTCAGAATGTGGCTTCAACGGCATACAACCTATCGACTAATGGCATGGCTGAAGCTTTTAACAAGACCATAATCAAGCTTTTCAAAAAGTTTGTGTCTTCAAACAAGCACGACTGGAATGAAAAGCTGGGCGAATGCTTATGGGTGTACCGTACTATAATTCGAACGGCTACAGGAAATACACCGCTCTCTCTGGTATACAGGAGTGAGGCAGTTCTCCCGTTGGAGACCCAGATCCCATCGCTTCGTGTGGCCCTTACTTATCGATTAACGTCGGACGATAACTACCGTCGACAGCTACAAGAATTGGAAGCCTTAGATGAGAAGCGTTTGTAAGCTCAACAAAGCATCGAGCTCTATCAAGCACGTATCTCTACGGCCTTCAATAAGAATGTTAAACAGAGGACATTCCAAGTAGGCGATCTCGTCTTGGCCATTCGCAGACTGATGGTCATGGCTCGCAAAACCGCCGGCAAATTCCAGCCCAAATGGGAGGGTCCTTTTATCATCGAGACCGTATTCTCCAACGGCGCATACCGGCTCGTAAAACAGAATGGAGACTTGCTCATGATGCCCATAAACAGCAAATTCTTAAAGAAATACTATGTCTAAGGACATGCTGGTACTTCCTCAAACCACCAAATCTCCCAGATTGTCGAGTTATGTACACCAGTACCTCTGAACTCACACTCTATTAGCTCCGAGTGGATTCACATTGCATCCTCCTGGGTAATAAGTCATGTATACTTAAAAACCTTTGAACTTCCACCTTGATGCTTTACCCATCGGAGTTTACCAGGCTTATTGCCATCTCTGGGCAAACTTCCTGGTCATGATTATCGTGTGTCACGTCCATATTATCTCTGATACCGATAGTCTCTTGACTTAACACCTGAACCCGACCTGGGATAAAATCACGGTGTTAAGGCCACAAACCATCACGTTCATATTACTCTGTTAGGTTTTGTCTCAAATCTATTACTCGCACCACCAGTGCGCAAAAGGGTAATAGGTCCACCAAAAATTTATTCATGATTATCGTGTGTCACGTCCATATTACCTCTGATACCGATAGTCTCTTGACTTAACACCTGAACCCGACCCGGGATAAAATCACGGTGTTAAGGCCACAAACCATCACGTTCATATTGCCTCTGTTAGGTTTTGTCTCAAATCTATTACTCGCACCACCAGTACAGAAAATGGTAACAGGTCCACCAAAAATTTATTCATGATTATCGTGTGTCGTGTCCATATTACCTCTGATACCGATAGTCTCTTGACTTAACACCGAAACCCGACCCGGGATAAAATTACGGTGTTAAGGCCACAGAACCTATCACGTCCATATTACCTCTGTTAGGTTTTGTTTCAAATCTATTACTCACATCACCAGTGCGCAGAAGAGTAATAGGTCCACCAAAAATTATTCATGATTATCGTGTGTCACGTCTATATTACCTCTGATACCGATAGTCTCTTGACTTAACACCTGTACCCAACCCGGGATAAAATCACAGTGTTAAGGCCACAGAACCTATCACGTCCATATTACCTCAGTTAGGTTTTTTCTCAAATCTATTACCCGTACAAACCAGTGCACAAAAGAGTAATAGGTCCACAAAATTGTTTCAAATCTATTACCCGTACTACCAGTGCGCAAAAGGATAATAGGTCCACAAAATATTATTCAAATCTATTGCTCGCATATCCAGATACACAAAAGGGCAATAGGTCCACAAAAAGTCCCCCAGTAGGATGTCTTTTATCAATCGCAAATGCTGTATTAGACTCTTTAGTACAAGCACCACAGATACCACAAACAAAGAATGGAGCAAATGTATTCTTTTTATTCAAAATCAGTCACATTCATAGGACTATATCTCCGGCAGCAAAATAAAAAAGGAAAATCTATTGCTCATCAGCAACATATAGTTTGGTCAGTTTGGCAGCACTATGCCTTCGTCGAAAAGCAGTTTCGTAGCCCTCGAAAGGAGTCATGTTTTACTGCTGAGAAGCAAACAAAGTTGTTGAACCTTCGAAAAGCCACACAGAGGAGGGCAAATATAGCATGATAAAAAGCATCTACAAATGCTAACTTTCTCTCCTCCGTATTGTGGACGTCCTAGGCCCGTTCCTCCAGAAGGCCATACCTTCAAAATAACATCCATAGTGTTGCTTTTGCCTACTTGGAGAGCCGTGAAAACATAACTTTTACGGCGACGCCCAACCACCGTCTGACTCTCTGATGTATAAAGGTTCTTCCTACCATCTGAGGAAAACCCTTCCGAAGCATAGAGAGTTCTAAGCTGTCTGATGTGTGTGTCGAATGTTGCATCTTCACCATATCCAAAATCGCCGATACCGGTCCTAGGGGAATTTGCCAACCCGATCCCTATGGAAATATAAAAAGGAAAGGGGTTAGAAGTCAGAAGAAAATAAAGTGAATTGGTTTTTCTCTCTTAGTTTATGAGGCCCAGCCACAATAGAACATACGCGGCCCAGATCAGGGGTGAGCTCATGCAGCTTGATCGTGTGGAATCTATGTGGCCCAGATACAGACAGGGTACAAGCCGCATGTACTCTGATACTTATGTGGCTCGGTCCAGGCGGCCCAGTCACGCAGAGTACATGCGGCACATTCCCCATGAAGGCCAACTGTGTACTAAAGGCATTGAAGCCATGGCACAGCGACAAAATGTGGTCAGACCCGCGCATAATGCATGAGACATGGACATCTGGGTTTAAAGCATTCGTTCTCCCACTATCCTTACTGTGGTAGGAGGATGTATGTCAAGATGAACAGAGAATGAGTCCACAGCTATCGACGGAGAGGCAATCCCCATTCTTTTGTTAGCAATGCCGGTAGACTTGGGGGCTTCGGGGGCCATGGCTGATCGAGAACGAAAATGAATGTTGGAAGACGAGAGGCCGAAAAGTAAAAAAGACGAAAGAAAGCAATAGGAGTTCTCTTATTGCTGTACGGCCTACATATTTATAGGCTACCAAGAAGTGGAAACGGATAGGTGCCGCTTCGGTTATCATACCATTAAAAGATAATGATGGCCCTCAGGATTCTATCCTTTATAACCGTCACATTCACTGAAAAGATAGCACCAAATCTAAAATCGAATCAGAGCATTAAAACATAGTAAATGCAGCAGTGACAGCTGGACATAGTCTCTCTACGACTCGAAATCTCCGTACGGACCGAGATCTCCGTACGGACCGAGATCTCCCTGCGACTTGAAACTTTCCTGCGGCTTGACGTTTCTTCTCCATGCTTCTTATTCAAAATATTCCAAATTTGTAGTTTGAAAACTTTGAAGGGGTTTGTAGAAGCATGAAAAAGATAGAGTTTATGCGAATCATCACTCCATGCGGCCAAGCAAAACTAAGTCGCAGAAGCAATGCTCTTGGAGACCCCATGCGGCCAAGTGAAGCAAAGCCGTAGAAGCAGTGCTCCTGGAGACCCCATGCAGCCAAGTGAAACTAAGCCGCATAAGTAGTGCCCCTGGAGACTTCATGCGGCTAAGAAAACTTAAGCCGCAGAAGCGAGACTCTCGAAGGCCGCTTGCGGCTAAGGGGACTCGAGCCGCAGAGAGAAGGTTCTCATAGATCCTACGCGGCCAGGTGAAACCAAGCCGCAGAAGCAAGGTACTCAAAGATCCCATACGGCCAAGCGGAGCCGAGTCGTAGAAGCAAGGCCCCTAAGGACGCTATGCAGCCAAAATAAGTCAGACTCTACTTTGTGGAGGGGACACATGACAATTTGACCTAGTCTCAATCGCCCAGATTCGCTACAACAAAATCTCAACAACCCCCATCAGCTGGCAGCCCAAGATCGAGTCTTTGTGTGCTGTTACAGACACATGGCCACGTGGCCCTTTATGCGGCCCAAAGTCTGCTATTGCAAGAATCACTATATATAGTAGGGTACTACACCCATGCTAAAGGTTGGCAATTAAAGGCTGGCAAATTTTTTCAAGAGCACAGACTGTGTCTGATAGTCCAAGAAGTAAGGCAGAGTTGATACACTTTCCCGAGCCTCCATCATCACCCCCAGAATCCAAAACTAAACAATTGTACTTAGATTGTTTCCTAGGATTTCTTTTTAGGCTTTCTTTTGTACAAGCGAGTTTACAATCAAATTCAGTGTCTCTACAATACTTTTCTTTGATATTTAATGACAAACAACAACCGAATCATCGAATTGATTATAGAGATCTTGCCGGAAGGTACAAATTTACCTACAGACTTCTACCGATCTAAGAGTATGGTGAGATCCATATGGATGGGATACGAGAAAATCGTTGGATATTACAACGGGTGCATGTTGTACTACAAAGACGATAAGGATGTAGATGCGTACAAATTTTGTGGTGCTGATCGCTACAAGGCAACAAGTTCAAGTAGGACTCCCGGTGCAAGAAAGCCTACCGACTCGATGTACTACTTACTGTTGACGTTGCGGTTACAGAGGTTGTTTATAGTAAAGGAGACGGCAGAAAACATGAGTTAGAACAGACGGGAACAGATCGAAGGAGTGTTGGATCACCCATCTGATGGAGAAGCATGGAAGCACTTTGATCGAGAGTATCCAGATTTTGCTTCGAATTCGTATAATGTCAGATTGGGTCTCTCCTCCGATGGTTTTACCTCACTTGGACTTTCGGGGTCCCAGTATTCGTGTTGGCCTGTGATGGTCACTTCGTACAATCTACCACCTTGGATGTGTATGAAGACTCCGTATATGTTTCTTACCATTATTATCCAGGGTCCGAACAATCCAAAGAGGAACATCGATGTGTATTATAACCATTGATGGATGAGTTGAATGTGCTGTGGAAATTAGGTGCCAACACCTACAATGTTTCTAGAAAGCAGAATTTTCAGATGAGGGTTGCACTGATGTGGACCATGAACGACTTTTTGGCCTATAGAATATTATCTGGATGGAGCACTCATGGTCGTCTCTCATGTCCATATTGCATGGACCGCATGAAGGCTTTCCGTTTGAAATACGAAAGAAAACTGTGCTTGTTCGATTGTCATCGACAGTTCCTGTCGAAGGACCATCCATTCCGGAGGAACATGAACGCTTTTCATGCCGGTTGTGAAGAAGGCCAATCCACCGCTAAGGTGGACCAGAGACACGATATGGAAGGAGGTCAAGAATTTTTCAAGTGCTATCGAAGTGCCTACAAAGGGATACAAGTATGATGAATTTGGCTGCCCTCATAATTGGACGAAAAAAGTATATTCTGGGACCTACCATATTGGAGCACCAATCTGATCAGACATAACCTTGATGTCATGCATATCGAGAAGAATGTGTTTGACAACATAATTAATACTGTGATGGACGTAAAGTGAAAGACAAAAGACAATCACAAGGCCGGGTTGGACTTGGAAGATATATGCAGACGTCCTACGTTGTATTTGATAAAGGAAGGCAATGGAAAGTATAAGCAGCCTAAGGTAATTTTATCACTAGACAGGGAGGATAAAGGGAGACTTTGTAGGTAGATTCAGGGCCTAAAATTTCCTGATGGATACGTGTTGAATTTAAGAAGATGCGTCGACCCGAAGGAGAACAAACTGACGGGTATGAAGAGCCACGACTGTCGCATATTTATGGAGAGGTTAATTCTGATCGCATTTCAGAAATTATTATCGTCGGTCGTTTGGGATCCGTGACAGAGGTGAGCATATTCTTCAGAGATCTTTGTTCTACTAAGTTGCTTGTCGATCGTCTAAAAAAGCAAAAGAAGGACATTGTAGTAACAATGTGCAAGATTGAGAGGGTGTTTCCTCCTGGGTTCTTCGACTCCATGGAGCATTTGCCAATTTATCTTTCCTACGAGGCACATGTTGGTGGGCCCGTCGGTTATCGATGGATGTACCCGTTTGAGCGGCATTTGAGCCACCTAAAAAGAAAGGTAAAAAATAAGGCTCGAGTCGAAGGTTCTATTTGTGAAGCCTATGTTCTCGAGGAGATTATAAACTTCTGCTCAATGTACTTCAAGCCATATGTTGCTACTAATAGAACAAGAGCTCCGAGAAACGAAGATGGATATCTTGAATCTAATGATGCAATACTGAAAGTCTTCAATGCTTTCGGAAAGCCTTCGGGGAAAATAAAAAAAAGATATCTAAATAACGAGGAAGTAAGGGCTACTCAGCTATATATATTACTCAACTGCGACGAGGATGAAGTGGAGAAGCTTGAGGGGTATGTAACTAATATGTCCATGTTTACGTCATCTATGCATGTAATAGTATCCAATATTATTATAACACTAATTGGTCGATGTGTTGTTATTTTCAGCATATTTAATGATGAGGTGAGGTCGAGTAGACAGTACATAACGGATGAAGAACTGAAACAGGAAATAAGACGTCATTTTCCTTCATGGTTGAGTGCATATGTAAGATGCTCAGTAATTACTTTTCGTATATGCACTTTGCACGGTAACTGTGATGAGCTTTATGCGGCCGAAAATGCGGCTTAAATCCTCAAGCTATGTCTGGGCTAAGGAAGTCTGCGACCAAAGTCGCATGAGTCTCATGCGGCCACATATGGTCGAAAACTGAGAGATCTATGCGGCTAAAAAAGTGATCCCTGCGACAAGACACATGGCAATCTGACCAAGTCCTAAACTGCCCAGATTTGCTGTAACAAAATCCTAACAAATCGACAGATGGCAACCAAAGAGCGGGTCTTCGCGTGCCAATCAGCCACGTGGCCGTAGGCCGTCTATGCGGCTCAACATACATCCTATTATAAATAGCAGGGTGCCATACCCCTGCAAAAGGCTGGCAACCTTCAAGAAGGCAATTTCTTCAAGATCTAAAGACTGCGTCAGATAGTCCATAGAGTTAGGCAGAGTTGATAGCATTTTCTCGAGCCTCCACCGTCACCCCCCAGAATTAAAACTAAACAATTGTACTTAGATTGCTTTCTAGGATTTCTTTTTGGGCTTTTCTTTATACAAGCGAGTTTGCAATCAATTTCAGTATTTTGTAATACTTGTCATTGGTTTTTATGGCAAACACGATGGCGACTCTGCTGGGGACGTCCTTCTTCTCTAATGAGAAGCTGGTGACGTAATCTGACGCATCCAAGATCGGCTCTACGCAGCAAATGCTTGTGGTTTACTTCGACCAACAAGCCTTCGAAGAAATACTCTCTGAAGGGAGCGCCAGCCCGTCTCAGAAGCGAGCCAACCCAAAGAGGACTCGCAAGACGTCGGTGCACAAAACTGTTGCCTTCGACCAAGTTCTCGAAGAAGCTTCTTATGCAGTCCAAGACGGTGACCAGAACTCTCCTGCGGCTTTGTTCCCGACCACAGAGGACCCCATTGTCCCCAAATCCAGTAGAGAGAAACACTACGATGCTGAGTTTTTGGAAGCACAAGGGAAATCTATGAGGACAAAGAAGAAGTCGCATATAGGAGATCAACAGTCTATCCAAGCGGCAGCCGACTCTGGTCGCAGACAGACAACTCATGTGGCAGCCAATTTCTGCTGCAGGAAGATGGTCCATACGACAGCCAACTCTAGCCGTAGGAAGATGGTCCATGCGGCAGCCAGCTCTAGCCACAAGAAGGTAGCCCATGCGACAGCCAATCCTGGCCTCAGACAGGATGTCTGATGCGGCTTTGTCAGAAGCTCTATGTTCGACCGCCTCTCATGCGAGCCCGACGCCATGCGGCCCACTGAGGATGTCGGATTTATCAATCTGGACTCTTTTTACTATGCGCCTTAGGGCACTAAGTTAAAAAAGTCTAGGGCAGTGCGGGCCCAACCAGCCCAGTCAACTGTTCAAGTTGCTGACTGTCAGCGGGCCCCGTTGACTGTTACACGGGCTCCTGAAGAAAAGTTGTACAGAACCACCCGCGTCCAGTCCCCCAGGGCTAATGGACATGGTGGGTCTTTAAAGTCTCCCTCTAAAGATCCAGAGCAAGTGCTTTTACTAGCTACGGATCAGGGAGCAAACATGATGCCTAAGCACCCGTGCGCTCGGGATACCCGAGCTCACAAGTTTGGTGCAAAGGTAGAGCAGCTTCCTACCGACTTACGTGACGTGATTACTCACAAACGCAAGACGGCAGCGTCGGCATACAATGAGTCCCTCTCGGGGCGTCGTTACACCCAAGTCATCATCAACTGCTGCTGCGACAAATCAGCAGCACCTGAAGATCGGCAGTTAATTTTCCAGCGACTGCAGCAGCCAGCACCTGTCTGACAATAACTCAAGAAACAGGTACAAATTCCAGGAGACGAGGAGTTTTCTTTCGCCTCCTGTAATTCAACTCAAAAGGTTCCTCCTGACAATGGAGGAAAGAAGATAGGCTCTTCCAGCCCGGCCATCTTAGCTAGTATTGCAAGGAGACCCTCATCTGGGGGGTTCCCATCGACAACCACAGGGGGTGTCTATTTAGGCACTCGATCCAAAAAGAAGCTTTCGACACCCGGAGGTGTGCCTTCGGCTTCCTTGATAGTAGATGAAGCTGGGGGTGGTAGGCCCCTCAATGTATACGGCAACCCGGTGTAGCAAGAGCACATACAGGGGGTAGAGGTCCCCCAGAACTGTACAAAAGACTTGGATTTCCCTAAGGGCCACCTCCCTCACCAAGACGATGCGGCTTCCTGCACAGGGGCTAGCAACCCTTCCGAGTCAGAGAAAGATGATATTCTGACATTCTCTGACGATTTCTCTATACAAGGGTACGACACAGAGAGTACCTCTGCCACAATCCCTTCCACATCTACCCACGTGAGGACAGTCTTTATGGCTGACGATGATCATGAAGCGCCTTCGGACCGAACATGGCTAGAAGTACTGGAAGTCATGCCCCAGTCCTTGGTCAAATTCGTGGACGAAATCAAAGCCGCCTTGCCAACTCAACTAGCAAGGACGCCGGAACAAACAAGCCTGGGACCTACAGTCAATGCGGACTCCAACACGATCGCCCCTCCTTTGGGTGATGATCCCTTAGCAGCATCCGTTCCTTCAGCTGCAGATGAAGCCAAGGAGGCAAGGAGGGAAGTCCAGGAGCTTCGGATAATGTTCAATGCCCGAGACTCCTCTCGGGATCTCAGAATACGGCATCCATATCCTGTTGCATGGAGAGACGTACCTTTTCCTCTATGGTACAAGCCATTCCACATCGATTCCAATGACGGAAAGACCTCGGCTAGTCGGTACATGACTTACTTTGAAGTCACGACTGACCACTTGTCGCATAGTGACGCCATCCTTACGCGATTATTCATCCGAGCATTGGAGGGATCGCGTTCGACTGGTACCGCAACCTTCCCGACAACTGTATTCATTCTTTTGAAGGCTTCAAACACATGTTCCTAGAAAGATTTTACGAAGTGGGGCATAATGTAACGATGTCGTCTCTCATGGACGTCGTTCAGGAAGAAAGGGAGCTAACAAGGAACTATATCGAGCGGTTCCGCCAAACCGTATTGAGATTGCCCCAAGGCAATCCCGAGAGCCCCTTGACTGAAATCTGCCAGAAAAAGCTGCTCTCTGCAATTATTCTCTAGATGGGTGACGATCAGTTCAGGGATTGGACGACCTTCATCATAAGTGCTACCAACGCAGAGGCAAAATTGAAAAAGGCTCGCCAGCTGGGATTACACATCCCAGACGGAGAAGATATGGGCAGACGTCCTGGTTCTACCTCCAGCAACAACAACAGTGGCGCCACCACCAGCCGGGACAATAAGGACAAAAAGGCCATGGTCGCTGATGCGACTCAGAAGCCCGAACAATAAAAGGCAGAAGGTCCGTGGCCCAAGGTTAATTATTCATTTGAAGATAGTCATGTCAAACCTATCTTCGATATGCTCTTGCAAGGGGGTAGGATCCAGCTCCCTCCACCAAGGCGCGAACCCCGAGCGGCAGAAATAGAGGACCCAAAGTATTGTCACTTCCACCGCTATGTCCATCATGCCACTCATGATTGCTTCCAATTGAAGCGGTACATTCAGAGTCTTATCGACTCCAAAGCTCTGTCGATAGACTTTGAAGAGGTTACCGTGGCGGCGAACATGGTATCCATTCAGTTTGGCGACTTCACTCCGACAAGTACTCCAGACGGGGTAATACCTGTCCCTCGAGCAACGATAGAGGTTACTAATCTTCCACCCGTCCGGAACCAGACATCTGGACTGGTACCTCTCACTACCTCACGAGGAGAAATCATGTGGGTGCATCCAGACTTGGTACCCGAAGTTACTCAGGGGGTGTCATCTCCTACCAGCAAGAAAAGGGGCAGGAAGTCTAGATCCTGTCATACAATTTTAGCCGAGGCTGAGGAAGCTGTAGCCATTGTTACCCAGTCTGGAGCACAAGTCCAGCCCACACGGGATAGTTCAGCCGAAGATCCTCAGTCGACAACGTTGCCTCCCTCTGATGTTCCGAAGCCATCTCAGCCTCCACTGGCGGATAAGTCCAAGACAAAAAAAACCCGCTTCGGCAGGCCACTCCGCAATGATGTACCTCAGGGACTGGAGAGACCTTACAACTTCGACATACTAGCATAATTGGCTAATACGCCAGCAAAGTTGTCGTTATACGAGCTCCTAATGCTCTCCAAGGATCTTCGTGTCACATTAAGTGAAGCACTCCAAAATGCTGATGCCTACCTAGCTCAGGTCAATCCTCCAAGGGAAGACCCGTCAACAGATCCACAGGACAGCGATAGCACAGATGCAATATCCAACATCATATTTACTCCACAGGATATGTTGATCAAGTCCAATTTGCATGATCGCCCCTTGTACTACACTGGATACATAGGCGACATCAAGGTGGAACGAATGCATATCGACCCTGGCTCGTCAATAAGCATCATCCCGAAAAGCCTGCTCTAACTTCTTGGCATCCCTATGCATCGGCTAACAGCAACTAATACTGCCATTAGCGGTTTTAACTCGGGAAGAAGCTATCCCCTAGGAAAGCTCCGATTGAAATGTCAGATTGGTGACCTGAAGACAGAGGTTACCTGCTACGTCATAGAGGTAGACACATCCTACAACATCCTCATGGGGGGTCAGTGGATACATGACTATATGATCGTGCCGTCCACCCTCCACCAGTGCTTCAAGTATGTCAATAAGCACGGTTTCGTGAAAACTGAATTCGCCAACATCGATCCCTTCAAGGGGGTTGAGTCTTATTATTCTTCGGAGGCTTGTTTATATGAAGAATCCAAGAAGTACATCATTAACAAACTGGAGAACATTACTGGGCCGGAGGAACCCTTGATAATTCACCTACAGACTCGTAAATCAGGCAAAGCGGCACCCCTTGTCGCAACCTTGCATGAAGAGGTGCCTGGTTCTCTCGTTCAAGCTACGCAGTCGGAACCAATGGTTATTCGACTTCCAAAGTCAAGAGCCAAAGCACATCATAGGGCCGATGGAGATCCGACTGCCAAAATCCATCCGAAGACAATCGGAAGACACAAAATCCCTTGCCGAGCCAATTATCATCCGTCTTCCCAAAACGAGTCGACAACTAAATGCCGATCCGACATACTCAGGCAAGCTAATATTTTATGTTCGACCCTTGGTGGTCAAGTTGCCCAAGACGGCATCCCAACCTTTGGGATCGCAGGGGGTAGCCAAAGAGGACGTAGAATTTGCCGAATACCTGGTGGCACAGACGGATAGTCGCTCTTCTGATAATGCAATTCCTATGGACAGAGTTCCTTATCTCATCAATAAGAGGCTGCCATTAGACTATTCTGAGTATGATAAGCCTAATCTGACGTATGCCGCATGGGACTGTCTAGACATTAGCCTGCACACACGGATGACAACCTTCCATACCCCAAATCGACTTGCTCCCATAAAAGGTGCTTACTTTTCGGTCCCAGACAGAAGATGATGGAATCACACAATCATCTTTGGCCGAAAAGAAGGTCCTCAATCTTTTACGCCACAAGAGTCCGACCTCGGACCCGACGCTGGAAGACTACCGCTCTACTTATACATTCCTCAAGCCAAACACTTCATGCAAAAGTAGGGGTACGACATGGAGGCTACCCCGGGACTAAATCATGGCAGTGGTCGACGATTGCCTCTACAGCTGCCGGCACCGGCAGAGAAACCTCAGGATCATTATCACAAATCCAGACACGGCCTCGGGTATGTTACTCCACCAACAACACCCGAAAGCTCTGATGAAGAATGTGAGTGGCACTCTCATTCATCCGAGTCACCCATTTACAACTTCGACAGCAGTATTGGAGATATATTCAGACAGACATTATCTGTCAATATGACATCCGCTGATATCGAATAGGAAGACGAATACCAACTTGAACCACTTGAATTGGAGTCATGGGTCCAACAAGTAGATGCACAATGGAAGAAACGCTTTGAACTTCGTGATCCTCATAATGAGGATGAGGTTATGCAAGTTAACCTCGGTGATGAAACCTCTCCAAAGCCAATCTTCGTCAGTAAAAGTTTGACAGACGACGAACGGGAGTCGTTGTTATAACTCGTCAGAGAATACATCGATGTCTTTGCCTGGAGCTATGAAGACATGTCAGGGCTAAATCTCGAGATTGCACTTCATAAGCTCAATATTTATCCAGACGCAAAACCAGTCAAACAACAGCAGCGGCGGTTTCGTCCGGACATCATGAATTCTATTGAAGCGAAAGTAAAAAAGCTCATAGCTAGCGGTTTCATCCGTGAAGAGCAGCACCTAGACTGGATAGCCAACGTAGTGCCAGTCATTAAGAAGAACGGAAAGATACGAATTTGTATTGATTTCTGCAATCTGAATGGAGTATGCCCTAAGGATGAATTTTCTCTTCCGATCACGGACATAATGATCGACAATACGTGTGGCTTCGAGCGCATGTCCTTTATGGATGGATTTTTAGGATACAATCAAATCAAGATGCCTCCTGATGATGAGAAGCATACATCATTCCGAACGCCGATCGACGTATATTGTTATACGGTCATGCCCTTTGGCCTGAAGACCGCCGGTGCACATATCAACGGGTTATGAGTGTTATCTTCAAAGATCATTTACGCAAGACAGTGGAGTGTTACGTTGACGACATCGCCGTCAAGAGTTGCTCCAAAGATGATCACTTACATGATTTGAGTACAGTGTTCGACCTCATACGAGCACACAACCTGAAGATGTATCCCACCAAGTCTTTCCTGGGGGTGTCCAGCAAAAAGTTCTTAGGCTTTGTCATCACTTCCCGGGGCATTCACATAGATTCCGACAAAACAAAAGCAATCCTAGAGATGAATCCACCAAGGAACCTCTGCGAACTCTGCGGCCTTCAGGGAAGACTAACCTATATTAGGAGGTTTATATCTAACCTCTCAGGGCGATGTCAACCCTTCACTCAACTCATGAGAAAATGTGTCTCTTTTGTATGGAACAAGGAATGTCAGAATGCCTTCGATGATATTAAGGAGTACCTGATGAATTCGCCAGTTCTGGTAGCCCCGGTTGCCGAAAAGCCCTTCCTGCTCTACGTACGGGTGATGGAACACTCCCTCGGTGCTCTGCTAGCACAGAATAATAACACAGGACATGAACAAGCCATTTACTATCTCAGCCGGATGATGGTAGGACCGAAACATAGGTACACCGTCGTGGAGAAGGAGTGCCTTGCCCTACTATTCTCCATTCAGAAAATACGACACTATATGACAGGGCAGACCATCCATGTTGTTTCGCGAGTTAATCCCCTCAGGGTACTCATAACCAAGCCAGGCGCACTCAGTTCTCGTCTAGCCACCTGGGCGATACTATTATCCCCATATGATATGATTTTTGTTCCGCAGAAGGCTAACAAAGGTCAAGCCCTGGCTGACTTCTTAGCAGTCCATCCAGGCTCAGAAACAGCCAGAATTTATGAAGAAATTCCTGATGAAGTCGTCGCCTCGAACATGACTTTGCACGACGCTATTTGGCGAATGTTCTTCGACGGTGCTTCAAGAATGGGGCCACAAGGTGAAATCATCGCTGGAGTCGGGGTGGTATTAATTTCTTCCTCGGGACTAGTAGTCAATCGGGCGTATTATCTTACAGAACCCTGTTCGAACAACGCAGCCAAATATAACGCTCTAGTCATCGGGCTCCAACTCGCAAAAGAAGTGGGGATCAGGTACTTGGAAGCATATGGTGACTCGCAGTTGGTGGTTAACCAGATCCGAGGTTCATACGAGGTTCACAACGAGGACCTAATTCCCTATTATCAGACAACAATTGCCATCATTACAACCTTGGAGGGGTTCTCTATAGAGCAAGTTTCTAGGCTCCAAAATATCGAAGTCGATGCCCTAGCAGGCCTCGCCGCTTCCTTGGCGCTTCCAAATAACACTCATCATTTAGTCGACATAATTGGCCATGAGTTGGTCTGCCCCATGAACAATCTTCAACTGGGTATGAGCTATTCCGCCCAGATAACCAACGACACACAAGACTAGAGATGCCCGCTCATCGACTTTGCGGTCTATAGAATTCTGCCAGAGAATATGAAAGAAGCAACTTCAATCAGAAGACACACCCTCAGATTCTTCTACGATACGAAGACGAAAATGTTATATCGACGATCCTACGATGGGCTACTATTAAGATGTATGTCAAATGCAGAAGCCCTACGTGAAGCTCATGACGGTACTTGTGGGGCTCACCAACTGGCCCGAAATTGTAAGATCATCTTCGCCGGATCGATTTTTACTGGCCCACAATGGTTGCAGATGCTGTTGATTATGCAAAGAAGTGTAAGGCTTGCCAGATCCATGCAGATTTCATATACCTGCCATCTGAATTCTTGTATCCAAAAGTGGCCTCTTGGCCATTCGAAGCATAGAGAATGGACATCATTGGGCCCGTCACCCCGTCGTCGTCTATAGGGCATCGGTTCATACTTGCAATCACCGATTACTTCTCCAAATGGGCGGAAGCTGTTCTGTTGGCAGAGGTTAAGACATCGAACGTGATTAGCTTCATAAAATATTACGTCATCTACCGTTTTGGACTAGCCTGGACGATTATTCACGACAATGGTCCGCAGTTCGCAAGCCATGCTTTCTATCGATTTTGTGACAAGAATCGGATTCAGAATATCGCCTCGACAGCATATAATCCATCGGCCAACGGTCTGGCTGAAGCTTTCAACAAAACCATAATCAAGCTCCTCAAAAAGTTTGTGTCTGCAAATAAATGCGACTGGAATAAAAAGCTTGGCGAGTGCTTATGGGCGTATCGCACGACAATTTGGACGGCTACAGGAAATACACCATTCTTCTTGGTTTACGGGAGCGAGGCAGTCCTTCCATAGGAGACTCAGATCCTCTCACTTCGAGTGGCCCTTACCTACTGGTTAACGGCGGACGATAATTACCGCCGACGGCTGCAAGGGTTAGAAGCATTAGATAAGAAGTGTTTACAAGCTCAACAAAGCATAGAGTTCTACCAAGCGCGCATCTCTCAGGCTTTCAACAAGAAAGTCAAACAGAGAATATTCCAAGTTGGTGATCTTGTCTTGGCCATTCGTAGACCAATGGTCATGACCCATAAGACCCCCGATAAATTCCAGCCTAAATGGGAGGGGCCGTTCATCATCGAGACCGTGTTCTTTATCGACACGTACCGTCTCGCAAAACAAAATAGAGACTTGCTCATGATGCCCATCAACGACAAGTTCCTCAAGAAATACTATGTCCAAACGACTGTAGAAGCATAGAAAAAGACAAGGAAAGCCCATGCGGCTCAAAACAGAAGGAGCCTCATGCGGCTCATAAGTCCTTCAGGATCCCATACGACTCACAAACAGAAGGAGCCTCATGCGGCTCCAAAAGTCCTTCATACGGCTCGGATGGCTCCATGCCACGTAGCCACACGCTGTCCGATCCGACAACTGGCCATAAAGCAGCAGCTCGAATTAATTACTCTGACGGCAGCGTTGACAATGACAGCTCTGACAAATGACAGCTCTGACATAAAAGTCTAAATGATGGCTCTGACATGATGGCGTGTTCCTAGGAAAAAGAAGAAAATCTTTTATAGCTGGCACGATCCACCAACTCCAAAGCTCCTCATGCGGCTTCCACTCCTATGCGGCTGCCAGCCCTATGCGGTTGACACCTTCATGCGGCCGCCATTCTCATACGGCTGCCTCCTTCATGCGGCTGCCATTTTCATGCGGCTGCCACTCCTATGCGGCTGCCACCCCTATGCGGCGGCCACCTTCATGCGACTGCCATCTTCATGCGGCCGCCTCCTTCATGCGGCTGCCATCTTCATGCGGTTGCCCACCCACATGTGGCCACCACCTTCATGCGGCTGCTACCTTCATGCGGTTAGAATTGTGGAGGGGCCACCCGTATGCTGTTCACTTTGAGACCGCACTCATGCGGCTCTGCCAGACGCCCCGCTCATGACAGTTGAGACACGTGGCGGTCTAATCCCCCTCGGAGTTACGGCTGCTAGCAAATTATAACAAACCCAGATTTGTTACAATCATCATAAGTACCCGGATCAAATCAGATTTATTGTAATTAAGCAGATTGAACACGTGGCGGAAGATCCGAGCCTGTCATGAAAAAAATAAAGATTCGTGGCAATCAATATTAATTGCCCATACGGATTTGGTGCAACCAAAAATTAACTGCCCAGATGTGATACAATCAAGATTAATGGTCCAGATTATTGACCGCCGACTTTTCAAAGGACAATCATTACAAACCCTAATGATCACACCCCACTCCTATAAATAGCAAGGTGTCATTCCCTTGTAAAAGGGATTCTCTCCACCCGGCTGGACACACAGAGAGACAAAGGCGCGCACAGAAGAGACTTTCCACACATCCCGAGAGCATTTTTTCATCATAGCCAAGGCTACGTCCAATCGTCCAAGGAGTAAGGCAGAGCTGCCGTTGCTTTCCCGAGCCTCTATCGTCATCCCCCCGAATCAAAAATAAACAATCGTACTTAGATTGTTGTACCTAGGTTTTCATTCCTAGGCTTTCTTTGTGCAAGCGAGTTTGTATTGTGAGTCTAAGTTCAGTCCTCCTATAAAATTGTTATGCACTTTTACAATCAATGGCAAAAACGATGGCGACTCTGCTGGGGACTAACTTCTCCATGGCTGAGGAGTTGGTGATGCAATCGGACGCAGCCAAACTTGGCTCCACTCAAAAAATATTGGTCGCCCGGTTCGACCAGCAGGCGTTTGAAGAAACGCTCTCCGACGGAAGCGCTGGCCCGGTCCAGCGGTGAGCCCGCACGAAGAAAGCCCTCAGGGAGTGGAGGCCCAAATCATTCGCTCCTCCCCAAGCTCTCGAAGAAATACTATCTGTTGCTCAAGATGGCGTAGAAGTCTCGTAGGCGACCCCACTTCAGACCATAGAGGACTCTGCTGTCCCCAAGTTCGGCAGAAAAAAATACTATGATGCTGGACTTGTAGGGGCAAAGAGGAACTCTATGCGATCCGACCCGCATAAGGGCGTCAGCCGCACGAAGAAGACTCATGCGGCCACGACAGCCAACCGCATGAAAAAGGCTCATGTGGCCGTAATTGCCAACCGCATGGAGAAGACTCATGCGGCCACGAAAGTCAGCCGCATACAGAAAGCCCATGCGGCCATAACTGCTAGCCGCATACAGGCAGCCTGTACGACCATGACTTCCAGCCGCATCCCAAAGGTTCATGCGGCCACCGCTCCTAGCCGCATACAGAAGGGTCGTACGGCCACACATACCAGCCGCATGCAGACAGCCTGCACGGCCACCGGTTCCAGCCGTATACCATCTATTCCATGCGGCTCATGGTCAGTCTTTGACCGCCTCTCATGCGATCCTGACCTTGGAGGCTCTCTGGAGTATATGCCAGATTCTGTTGTGACCAACTTGGACTCCTCCTACTATGCACTCTCAGGTGCTAGAAGGAAGAAGTCTCGGGCAGTGCAAGCTCGACGAGCTCAGTCGTCTGTCCCAACTTCTGACTATCAGGGCGTCCCGCTGACTATTATGCGGGCCCCTGATGGAAAGTTGTATAAAACCATCCGTGTCCAGCCCCCGGTGGCCAACGAGCGGGATAGTTATCAAGAATCTCCCAACAATGACCAGGGGCAAGTACTCATACTACCTCCATATCAGGGAGCAGGCAGGAGGCCAATACACTCATGGGCTCAGAACTCCCGGGCCCACAAAACGGGTGACTTGTGCAACGTGATTCTTCACAAACGCAAGGAAAGAGACAAAGATTTGGTGTGCAGAGAGTCCTGTCAGGGACATCAATGCACCCAAGTCATTGTCAATTGCTGCTGCAACAAGGCGGCAGTACAAGAAGACCGACGGTCCGTCTTCCAACGGCAGCAACACCCAATCTCAAAAGACGAGGCGCTTCTCGTCGCCTCCTGCAATTCTGCCCTAAAGATTCCTAGCAGCGGGAGAGGAAAGAAAACAAATGTCTCCAGTCCGAAAATTTCGACCGGCGTAACCAAGAAACTCACTTCTAAGCGGTTGTCTACTACCGTTACAGGAGGAGTTTACCAAGGTACCCGCTCAAAGACGAAATCTGCCACACTTGGAGACATTGAAGCCGGGGGTAGCACTCTTCCAAACATCTACGACAATCCGGTGTTCCAAGAAGGCAATCCAGGGGAAACGATTCACCCAACAGATGCAGCTGATCCCGATGTCACTGAGGACGTCCACCATTCCCAAGACGAGGCAAGTTCTGAAGCTGGGGGTACCACTCTTTCTGAGTTCGAACCAGAGGAGAATATTCCCACATACCCTGACGACTTCTCTGTACAAGGTTATGACTCAGAGGGCACGTCCTCTACCGTTTCTTCCATCTCTCCTCATCTGAGGACGGTATTCATGATAGACAGCAACCAAGACGGTCCCAGTGATCACTAACGCATCGACAATCTGGAGACCATACTGCATGCCTTGGTTAAGTCCGTGGACGAGATCAAAGCGGCCCTTCCGACTCTGCAAGGAAGAACGCCTGGCCAAACAAGCTTGGGCCCCAAAGTCAAAACGGATTCGAATTCACCTGCACCAAATCCGGGTGATAATCCTTCTGAAATATCGGCCCCCAGCGCTGCAGACGAGGCCAGGGAGGCAAGAAGAGAGGTCCAGGAGCTCCGGGCCATGTTCCATGCCCGAGAAAACTGCCAAGACCTCAGGATACGACAACCGTATCCTGCTGCATGGAGAGATGTTCCCTTTCCACCAAGATATAAACCATTCAACATCAATCCGTATGATGGAAGGCATCTGCAAGCAGGTACATCACCTACTTCGAAGTCACAATCGACCATCTGTCTCATGACGACGCCATCCTTACACGGTTGTTCATCGGGGCACTGGAGGGGGTCGCCTTCGACTGGCACTCACACTCAACCGGATCACCCACTTCCGATTAGGATGTCAGCATCAGGGACATGCTCAGGCAAGTCTGGTTTATCAATATGGTATTTGCCGATGCCTATGAAGAAGATGAAGACATTCCTGAACTTCTTGAGTTAGAGCCGTGGGCACAACAACTAGATGTACAGTAGGAGAAGCGGTTCGAACAAAGAGAGCCTCCCACCGAGGATGAGGTTGTACAAGTCGATCTCGGTGATGAGTCCTCTCCAAAGCCCATCTTCGTCAGCAAGAATCTGACAGACGAAGATCGAGAATTACTACTACAACTCGTCAGAGAATACATCGACGTGTTCGCTTGGAGCTACGAAGATATATCAGGACTGAACCCCCGAGGTAGCACTTCGCAAGCTCAACATCCGTCCGGACGCAAAATCGGTTAAGCAACAGCAACGACGGTTCCGCCCCGATGTCATAAACGCCATTGAAGCTGAGGTCAACAAACTGATAGCCAGCGGCTTCATCCCTAAGGAACAACATCCAGACTGGGTCGCCAACATAGTAACATTCCTCAAAAAAATGGAAAGATTCGAATCTACATTGACTTTTGCAATCTGAATGAGGCGTATCCTAAGGATGAGTTCTCTCTCCCTATCATAGACATCATGATCGACAACACCTGCGGCTTTGAGCGTATGTCATTTAAGGATGGTTTCTCGGGGTACAACCAAATCAAGATGTTCCCTGATGACGAAAAACATACATCATTTCGAACACCAATTGGCACATACTGCTACACATTCATGCCTTTCGGTTTAAAAGAACGCTGGCACCACCTATCAAAGAGCTATGAGCATCATCTTTAGAGACCACCTGCACAAGACAGTAGAATGCTACGTCGACGACATCGCCGTCAAAAGCCGCTCTAAGGAAGATCATCTGCATGATCTGAGGACAGTGTTCGACCTGATGCGAGCGCACAATTTGAAAATGAATCCCACAAAATCCTTCTTGGGCATATCCAGCGGGAAGTTCTTAGATTTCATCATTACCTCCCAGGGTATCCACATACACCGTAAGAAGACGAAGGCAATCATGGAGATGGGTCCCCCGAGAAATCTCCGTGAACTCCGAGGCCTTCAAGGGAGGCTAGCCTACATCAGGAGGATTATGTCACGACCCGCACCCTAGAGTAAGGGCACGAGACGTGGGTACGTCCAGCCTACGCCACAGTGTCGGTGGTAGAACGCTGTCCTAGGTTAAACATCTAACAATATAAAGGTACCTGTACAGTATATACTCTCCGAATGGAGGTGACATAGCAGATACAGTCTCAATCACAACTAAGGTAGAGCGAGATAAAAGATAGGTAAAATATGAAATCCAAAAGAGATATAGCAGATAGAAGTCTAAGTGTCTAAGATACACAAACCCAGAAAATATCTCAAAGCTCAATACAGTAATCCATAGAATAAATACAACTCAATACAACTGAAATAACTAACTATACAACCTCTACTGTGTCTTCTCTAGGCTAGCAGGCAACCTCCAGCCTATCTGTAAAATTTATCAACAGGTCCAGTCAGGACAGGAACGAGCACATCTCATCTAAAAAACCCAAGTAAATGATAGAGAACTATACAGCAGTTATAGACAGTTATATTGATGAAAATGGCAGTTTATATTCAGGTGATGGTAAAAAAGAGAGATAAAGTGCAAGGAAAGTAAATACTAAACAGGAGAAGAATCATAGCAATGAAGACTGTAAAAATAGAACTAGCTAAACCAGGGTAATATGATATAAAGTCCAGACAGAAAATGTAACCAGTGTAAAACCTATATAAATCCAGTACGGGATGAATCTAATACAAGATGAATCCAGTAAGGAACGATTCCAGTTATAGTGATCAACGATTCCAGGGTGAGTCCAGCCTATACTCTAGCAGTGTGTTTTAAAATACCGAGTTCGACATGTAAACGGCTGTGGGTAATCAGGCACATCCCTCACTGATCAGGCGAGAGATGGCTATGCTTCCAGTAGATTCCAGTAGGGAGATTCCAGATTGGGGTATGTCTACATGTCTCACTCTAGTATTTTCCCTCCCAGCAAGTGAATCCAGAATTCCGATACAATGATTCAAGATGAGTCCAGCCAAAATATAATGATACCAGTAAATGATTCCAGTAAAATAATTCCAGTTAAATGATTCCAGTAGGTGATTCCAGTAATAGAGATGATACCAGTAATAGAGGCCAAAAAATAAAAGTGTGTCATATACATGAATCCAGAAATATCCACACGTGTTGTAACAGAGAATCGTATACAACTAACTAGAACTGAAGTACAGTAATTGACAAGTAAATGAGAGAACTATCAGAGAATATACTCGCCTGATGTCTGAATGTCCAAGGTAAAGATACTGTCCGAGGAGAGGTGTCTGACTCCTACTTAGAACAGCACAAGTCACAACATGTCCAGAAGGGTAATATAAAGCACTACAATGCATTCTACATGAATCTAGGTCAAACTAAGCCAAAGTCAACCCTTGGTCAACTCTGGTCAACTGCACTAGTCAAACTAGGTCAAACTAGGTCATGTCCTAACCCAGCAAGTCTTACTAGGCCTAACCAAGACTATCCTAGCAAGCACACATCAATACAAGGCTATACAAGCCAACATACACCCAACTCTATATAGCATGCAATTATTCAATACTCAAATAGGCAAGAATTCACATTGGATATACACTAGGTAATCTATTACTTTAAGCTATATATGTCTACACATATATACACATGCATATATTGGTATTCAACATTAGGTCTATAATCATGGCATTTCAAATGGTTATATAAACTTATATATTACAACACAATATGCTAACATATATATAATATACATATATAGCTAAGTTAACTATATTCATAATTACTTATTTAAGAGGCTATGCGTGTGTATGTGAACATGGCAAAGGGGCAAGTAAGGGTTAAATGGGCATACATAGTGTATACATATCAAAGAGTGTCAAAGTGTAAGTGAACAATGTGTCAAGTGTGATAGTGTCAACATAGTGTAAGGGGGTACATGAGGTAATATAGGATTTGTGTTAACATAGAATATTACATCTCATTAACTTATATATTACATACATTACATCTATTATTATATTACATTCATGTTTGTATTCATTCATCATTCATTTATTCTCTTGCAACACTATATGCACCATACATTACATACTATGGAACCTACATATTCATTACAAGCCATACTTATACATGCTTACATTAGATAGGATACTTACACCTCATACATCATTTATTTAACCATTTACTCATGCTTGCATTCTCTATTTAATTACATAATATATATACATTAACATGGGTTAAAATCAAATAGAACATTATATTACACACAAGGGTGCACAAAATGCATATGCCGAATAGTAACTTCTACTAATAATCAATATTGTACCATCTCAGTATGAATTAAAATCTAGGATTAAAGTATGTTATAGATCTATATGTTAGCTTTCCGAAACTTCAAACGGATCGCGTTTTCGTTTCCGGAAACTCCCGGAATCGCAAAAACACCGAGAACGCGTTTGTCCTTCGTACAGCTGACACTCAAATAATTCTCCAGAAAGTTACAGAAAGAATTAGGCCTATTAATATATGTTTTTGGAAAGCTAACTTCAATACGCTTCTTTTAAAAAAAACGGAAGATTAAACCGAGCTTTGAACTAGAAGTTATGATATTTCTAAGTTAGGGCTGAAATTAAAAACGTGGATAAAAATCATGACGGATTTAGGTAGTTTGAGACAAAAGAACACAAGTATATAACATAATATATCAAGAACTCACTCTCTACACTAATATATATATATGAGACACTATAGAACACATCTTCAATACAAAAATATGAGATTAAACATGTAATAATTCATTCATACATAACAACAACACATAGTGTGTCCAAATTTGGGATTTTTCTACATGGACACAACCACAACACAAAGGACACTCTTATGACCTCCAAATGGACACGAAATGGACACAAATGGAGATACAACCATGGGGGTCATTCCTATGGGTTCAAAATAGACCTATATGTATGAGAAAATGAAAAGGAGAAGGAATTTATACAAGCCTTCCCGGAGCGACACCGACACGTAGAGATTCCAAAAGGACATGAACGAGCTCCGAATCCTCCCAAACTTGGGTAGCTTACTCCTTGGCTAGAATGGAGAAGGAAAGAAGAAGATTTGGTGGTAAAATGGAAGGATTTGGTGGAGAAATTGCTAGGGATTGCTCTCTAGGAATTTGGGAAAGAACAAGAGAGAGAGTATGGATGAGAATAATGAAATGAACTTGAGCCTATCCTCTCCCAAAGTAGCTGGCCATATGGGGCTATTTGTCCTATTATGGTAAGGTCCAAAATGCCACCACTAACCTATTCTATTAGTATTAGGAAAGGGCTAATTGGTTGGGGCTAAATTAGTCATTCTAAAGTCTCTAATCACACTAACCTTATCCATAATAATTAGTCTAACCTCTAACTAAAATATTTCTATCATGTGAACTAAAATTAATATCATGTGGGCCATGCCTAACTAGTGTGTGGGTCCCACTAGAGTCAAACTACCCCCGGGTCCCCGTTTCAAGTCGGATTAAGTTAAAATTCGAACCCGACTCAAATAATCCCAAAACAATATCATAAATAATAAAATAAATTTCAAAAATATTTCAAAAATACAAAATGACAAAATACCCATGTTCCTGAAAACTGGGGGTGACAAATTTCTCGAAATTAAAACCAAACAATAGTAAAATGTCAAAATCACAAGTCATAATTTTAAATAGTTTAAAAATGATTAAAAATTACCAAAAATCATAATATGAAATAATAATCAATAAATAATAATTATAATTATAAAATTTCAAAATTATCCTCATCTGGAAAATTGGGTGTTACAGTTTATCTCCAACCTCTCCGGACGATGTCAGCCATTCACCCACCTCATGAAGAAGGGTGTTTCATTCGTATGGGATGAAAAATGCCAGCACACCTTCGAAAGCATCAAAGAATATCTGACGAACCCTCCAGTCCTGGTAGCCCCGGTTGCTGGAAGACCATTCCTGCTCTATGTACAAACGATGGAACATTCTCTCGGTGCTCTGTTAGCATAAAACAATGAGGCAGGCCATGAGCAAGCTATATATTACCTCAGCCGAATGATGATGGGACCGGAGCATCGATACACTACCGTAGAGAAAGAGTGCTTTGCTCTAGTTTTTGCCATTCAGAAGACGCGACACTACGTCACGGGATAAACCATCTATGTCATATCAAGAGTCAACCCCCTCAGGTTCCTCGTGACTAAAATAGGTGCACTCAGCTCTCGCCTCGCTACCTGGGCGATATTATTATCCCCCTACCACATGATCTTCATCCCGTAAAAGGCTGTTAAAGGTCAAGCTCTGGCAGACTTTTTAGCAGCTCATCCAGGTTCGGAGTCAACCAAAATAGACGAAGAGATTCCAGACGAGGTCGCTAATTCAAATGTGGCCTCCCATGATACCATATGGCGATTGTTTTTCAACGGCGCTTCTAGAACTGGACCCAAGGGCAACATCGTCGCTGGAGTCGGAGTAGTGCTGATTTCTTCCATCGGGCTGGTGATCAATCGAGCTTATTCCCTCATGGAGCCCTGTTCAAACAATGTGGCCGAATACAATGCTTCGGTCATTGGCCTCCAACTTGTAAAAGAGCTGGGGGTAGAGCACCTTGAAGCATACGGCGATTCACAGTTAATCGTCAATCAGATTCGGGGTTCATACGAGGTTCGCCATGAAGACATGATCCCCTATCACCAAATAGCGATTAACATCATCTCGTCCTTGGAAGGGTTCTACATAGAACACATTCCTAGGCTCCAGAACATTGAAGTCGATGCCCTAGAAGGCCTTGCCACTTCCTTAGCAGTTCTGAATCATGCTCATCATCTGGTTGACATCATAGGCCGTGAGTTGGTCTTTCCCAGGAATAATGTTCAATGTGTTGAGAGTTACTCCGTGCTGACAGTCGACGAAGCACCAGACTGGAGACAACCATTTATTGACTTCGTAGTCTACGACATCCTGCCAGAGAATCCGAAGGAAGCCACTTCTATCAGAAGACATTCCCTCAGATTCTTCAATGATACAGAGACGAAAATGCTATATCGACGATCATACGATGGATTACTGCTTCGATGTCTGTCAAATACAGAAGCCAAAGAAGCCGTGCGTGAAGCTCATGATGGCATCTGTAGGGCCCATCAGTCTGGCCCGAAATTATAGGATTGCCTTCGACGAATGGGCTATTACTGGCCCACGATAGTTGCAGATGCAATAGACCATGCACAAAAATGTAAAGCCTGTCAAGTCCACGCAGATTGCATCCACCAGCCATCCGAGTTTCTACATCCGACGGTGGCATCCTGGCCATTCGAAGCATGGAGAATGGACATTATTGGTCCGATCACTCCACCTTCGTCCAGAGGACATCGCTTCATACTCGCAATCACAGATTACTTCTCCAAATGGGCGGAGGCTGTTCTGCTGGCAGAAGTGAAGACTTCAAACGTGATCAAATTTCTCAAACATCACGTCATCTATCGCTTTGGACTGCCCTGAAGGATCATCCATGATAATGGTCCGCAGTTCGCAAGCCACGCTATCTATCGGTTTTACGACAAACATCGAATCCAGAATATTACTTCAACACCATACAACCCGTCGGCTAATGGCCTGGCTGAAGCATTCAATAAAACAATCATCAAGCTTCTCAAGAAGTTTGTGTCATCAAACAAACGCGACTGGAATGAAAAGCTCGGCGAATGCTTATGGGCGTACCGTACTACAGTACGAACTGCCACCGGTAACACACCATTCTCTCTGGTATACAGAAGTGAGGCAATTCTCCTACTGGAGACTCAAATCCCCTCACTCCGTGTCGCTCTCACCTACCGATTGACGACAAATGATAATCACCATCGCCGACTACAAGAGTTGGAGGCCCTAGATAAAAATCGCATGTTAGGTCAACAGGGAATCGAACTGTACCAAGCACGTATCTCCGGAGCCTTTAACAAAAAGGTTAAAATCAGAACATTCCAAGTGGGCGATCTCGTTCTGGCAGTTTGGAGGCCGATGTTTATGACTCACAAAACCGTCGGCAAGTTCCAGCCAAAATGGGAAGGCCCGTTCATCATCGATGCTGTATTCTCCAATGGAGCTTACTGCCTCGTAAAACAAAATAGAGACTTGCTCATCTTGCCCATCAACGACAAGTTTCTAAAGAAGTATTACGTCTGAAACAACATCTGACAGGGTGTTGAGTTATGTGTCCTGTGGTACCACTGAATTCACATCCCGACTACAAATCTGCCAGGGTGTTGAGTTATATGCCCTGTGGTACCGCTGAATTCATACCCCGACTATAAATCTGCCAAAGTGATGAGTTATCTGCCCTGTGGTACCGTTGAATTCACATCTCGACTACAAATCCTCCAGATTGTCGAGTTACGTACCCGCAGGTACCGGTGAACTTACATTCTGATCCAAAATCTCCAGATTATCGAGTTACGTACCCGCAGGTGCCGCTGAACTTACATTCTGATCCCAAATCTCCAGATTGTCGAGTTATGTACCCGCAGGTACCGTTGAATTTACACTCTGGTCACTACAGATGAATCTATATCGCGTCTTTTAGGTAGTAAGTCATGTATGATCATACCTCTGAACTTTTCTCCTAAGAAGAGCTCCCTCCTCATGATCCAATACCCGTACTCTCAGTGCACAAAAAGGGTAACAAATTCACAAATGCTCCGAAACAACCACGTCGATGTTACCTCTAAGTTGTTTCCCTTCCATCAAAAACAAACTATCCCTCACGTAGAACTTCCACGTCCTCATTACCTCTGAGTTGTTCTATGTACCCTTCATTGAGCCCACTCCTGCCATGTCCTCATTACCTCTGATTGGGAAGGCTCCATCAAAGAAACCCTCATATTTACCACGTCCTCATTACCTCTGAGTAAGTATGTTGGTTCTCTCTCGATTTATTATCCGTACCCAAAAAAAACCCAGGGTACGCCAAGGATAATAGGCCCACAAATGTCCTCTGTTGACCACAAATGTCCACTGTTGACTACAAATGTTGTACTAAGTTTTCTAGTACATGCCCCTCATTTCTCATCATGCCCCGGGGGCCCAGCTGCTCCATGGCATTCTTTCTCCCGATACCAGAAACGTCCATAGCCACCTTACTGTGGAATTGTTCCAAGTATCCCCATCAACTTGTTATCTGTACCTAAAACCAAGGTATACCCAGGGTAACAAGTCCACAAACAGTCCCCCAGTGGGGCCAATACCACAACACCACAAACACAATAAGCAGTACAAATGAAGGGTAGAATAAAGCATACTCTTTTATTTGAAAGGCAAAAGTACTACATGTTCTAGGGACCACACCCACATCAAGAAAGGGAAAGAACGAAAATAAAAGAAGAAAAAAAAAAGCCGACTATGGTTCTGTAATACACAATTCCATGAGACGGTCCCTCAGCAAGATAATTGACCGCTCGAACCCCAGCTTGGCCCGACGCTCGGCCTCCTGAGCCAGCCGCTCCGCGTCTTCTAGGTACGCATGAGCCCGCCAGCCATCCTCGAGCTTCTTCAAAGCACGCTCCAGGCTAGCAGATGCTCGGGAGACCTTGTCGGCCTCTTGAACGATCAGCTCTTTGTCCGTGCGGGAAGCTTCAAGCTCAGACTCCAAAAAGGCCAGCTTCCTCTGGAGATCGAGGATCTGCTCCCGTGTATCAATTATTCTGCAAGAGGCAGCCGCTTACCGAGCTATGCAATCCTCGCTCCTGTGGCTCAGCTGATCATATCGAAGAGATAGGTCACCGAGGTCCTTCATTATAACCGACTTGGACTTATCTCGTGTAGCCCTTACCTTCTCTAGGACAGTGGTAAGGAAGTCCCGCTCCTGATCTATTGCTGCAGACAGATCAGCTTGCCTCAGCACTTAAAACTGGGCTACGAGCTGATCAGCCTCTAACAATTTGTGTTCCAGAAGCGCAGCTATCCCTGCCCCACCAGGGAGGGCTTTAAGAATATCAATTTGGCCTCGGGCATATTGTCGAGCCAAAGCAAAGGGGGTCCCCCGCTCCACAGCTGCTTCGATCCCTCTCTTCAAGTGGCGGTAGAAACTGTCAACTACATCCTGCGATGCCTCATCTAGAACTTTCGTAGAGGACGGTGTCGGAGGAAGTATAGCTGGAAGTATCGAAGGAGATACGCCAGAACCTGCCACCCCTGCCACCAGGAAAACAAATTCCGAACGAAAAGACGCATGGATAGCAGCTAACTCCTCCTCCGCGACTCGGAGAACCTGGATACTCGACAAGGCGGAGAGGTCGACCCCCGAAGCCACATGAGCAGAGGAGGACGCATGGACCATTGCTCCCTGCCCCGGTTGCGTCACCGTCCGATCTCCCGAACTCGAGCCAGAGGGAGGCCCCTCAATATAAGTCAGAAAAGGAGAGGGCACACTCCCTCCCGCCAGATTCCCGCTGGTTGAGCCTTTCCTGACAATATCTGTCATTGGCAGTAAAGTGGCAGGACCTGTATGTCCAGAGCAACCATCAATCAGCATAACCCGAAGGATGTGATGATAGAGCAAATGGGCCTCCTCACTAGTCAAAATTTGGCTTATCTTACCAGGGGAGGGTTGTGGAGGTTGAGGCTCGCTCACAGCCGCTATAGTCCCCTCACCAGCAACCTCCAAGCCGAATTCAGTCGGCTCTTCTGCCCCAGCCGCCCCGGAAGGAGATACGACTGGATCAGTATCACCCTGCTGAAATTCAACGGTCTCGGGGACGGGATCAGCGGATCCCCCGTGGCCCTGCGTCGAGGCCTCAGCAATGTGAGATCCCTCAACCGCCGTCGAGAGAGCCCGGGCAGAAATAATCTCGGCACACATGTCACTAATTAAAGTATACATGGCTGGATTGACTTCAGAAACAGCAGCCGGTTCTTGAGATCCCGACTCTTCTGACGCCTACAAGAGAAAAGGAAAATGATTAAAATCAAAGTTCAGGAGAAAGGAAGAACTAAATAAAGATGGTAGTAACTCGATTTACCTCCGAGGTGGGGTCGACGTCCTCGCTTCTCTCCTTTATAGTTATCTTGCGACGTCTGACCGCAGCCCATTTCCGGGAGTAAGGAATACCGCCAATAGGAGAGATATTCCTGCTACGTTTCCGTACAGGACTAGGTACAACAGGCAGCTGATCCACCACCATCTCATTTGGTACGACAAGTGGCTGATCCGCCACCATCATATCTGACATAACAGGCGGCTGATCCGCCCCAACATCTTCCACCGGAGGGAAGAGTTATATGCATCGTGATCGTCATTCTCTTCATCCGCATTTGTGGACTCCGAGTCAGGCATAGGAACCGCATTCACCCTCCTTTTCCTCGTCTTAGACCCCTTGGGCTTCTCCGCCAAGCCGGTACCCACAATGAAGCTGGTACTCGGATCAAAATTAATGGGTGGCTTGCTCGCCGTAACATGGTATAGGGCCGCCATATACAAAATCTTCCCTGGCATATCACCGTTAGGAGCCGAAAAGGTGGTTTGGGTATGAACCGTATCGTAATAATGCCACGCCCCGATACCATCCAAGACGCTACCTTCAAAGCCTAGGCAAGAGCTGGGACTGTCGAAGAACAGCTGGCTATATCCGAACTGGCGGGAGAACCTGCTGGGCAAGTAGGGATCCAGGTAGACGTTGTTGCGGTTACGATATACTAGGTGCGCTGGACGGATGTTACGCAGCCAAAGGAGCATTTTCTCGGGCAAGAGGAGAGGAGGTTCGGTACCATCAACATGAATGCCCCTCACTTCTTCAGTGGTAAAACGAGGAACATACACAAAAAATTCGTATCCGTCCACTCTCGCCAGCGCCCTCCGACAGGCTGGCATGGTGCTGCATTCCCAGGGCTGATGGTAGAATCGGAAAATAAAAGCATCATCAGCCGTAACGCCGTATTCTGATCCAGGCCTCATCAAAGACCGGCAGTGCATTAACAGCCCCCCCATTAGATAATGGTATGGCAGCTCTACGCGCTCAAAATCCATCGCCGTGTCACGTGCGACGACGTTGGACGAAAAGGCGTGAAGGTCGTGGTGTATGCTGCACACCATGGTCGGAAGAAGGGCCAGTCTGACCCCAAAAACCAGCTTTACGGCAGGGAGGATAAAGTGGCGACTAATCCTCTCAATGGAACCCGCCCCTCCTGAGACTACGCAGTTCCGTAGCCACACCATCAGAAATCCTGTAAGGAGCGCCTTCTCCGACAGTCGCTGAGTACCATGATAAAAATAACTAAAGGAGTCAGTTTTACTCCCAAATGTGTCGTCCTTGGACCTCGATCTCTTGGCAGTCGACACCAGGTTTTGTACCTCCTCCTGGGTTTGAGGATCTCGAGAAGAAACCCGGCCTGAGGCGCATAGTGTGAAAAGGTATGAGACCCAGGTCGTGGTGTGGGGAATGCTCCCTTCCGAGCTACCATCCTTCTTGATAGCCGTCTGGTGACAAGTACTGTGGTGACATAATAATTCCTGATACACGGCAACAAAGCCCGGGAACTGCCGATCCAAATCCTCGAGCTCTTCGCTCGTAGGGGTGTACACTTCAAAGACTTCTTCCCCTTAGGGCAGCTTGGAAATAACGTACATCTCATGGAGAGCAAGTCTCAGCTCCCCTCCGGAAGTGAAGAAGGTTCCCGTCCTTCGGTTGTACATTTCTAGGAGAGCCATGAACAATGGCTCATTTATGGGTAGACCATGACAGGTGTCCCGAATAGCGTGGTAGAGGCCAATCTCATGCAGAAAAGCCTCATACTTCCGCAGAATCCACGTGGTCAAGTTAGCCTATACAGGGATAGGGTTTATCCAGTTCAGCAACGCCAAACGGCCGACGGGATAGGACCCTTTGCGAGCAAGCTGGTTCAAGAAGGTATCAGCCTGAGAGAACGTAAAATTGGGACCCGTTACGTTTATAAAGGTACCCGGAGCCAGTCCCATCACATACCGACTGGCCGATTTCCTTCCCGCATACGCTGACCCCAAATTCCTGTGATAATGGATGTTTCCCACAAACATCCCTGACCTGCTTGGAGTCAAGGAGTCCACCATCTTTCTGTCCAGCGGTAACAAGTTGAACCATGACAGAGGAAAATGACGCTCTATCGGAGGGGTATGGATCTCCACCTCGTCAAGAGTAAAGTCCCAGCTCTCGGATATATCCAGCACTCGGGTGTTCTTTACAGACAAAGCATCCCCGAAGAGGAACGCCGGCTTCAGGTATTTTCCCTCTAACTGCCCCGAGTTCATCATGGCGCAGAGAAAGTAGAAGGGCTGTTTCTTGATAGCATTCAGCCACTCCAAAGGCTCTTTTGGAAGCTGGTTCGTCACATACTCGACTATGTGATCATACCTATAGCCCACAGCAGATTGGGCGCGCCCTACCAGAGGTTCTCCAGCAGCATTAACTGGCAGATTCACTGAAGAAGGACAAAAGAAACAAGTTAAAGGATGGCTAAAACAAAACCACCGTGTGTTTTGTTCCACATAAGTTTATGCGGCCCAGTCCACATAAGTTTATGCGGCTCTGTTTAAAGACGAGCTTATGCGGCTCTGTTTAAAGACGAGCTTATGCGGCTCTGTTTAAAGACAAGCTTATGCGGCTCTGTTTAGAGACGAGCTTATGCGGTTCTGTTTTAAAATAGCTCATGCGGCCCTGTTCGAACATGAGCTTATGCGGCACTAATTAGCGTAAGCTTATGCGGTTATGTTTAGCGTGGGCTTATGCGATTCTACTTAGCGGAGCGTTATGCGGCTCAAATCAGAGGAGCTTATGCGGCTCAGTTTAGCACAGCCTCATACGGCCCAGTCCAGACGAACTTATGCGGTCCTGTTTGAGGGGCTTCATGCGGTTCGATTTAGAGGGACTTATGCGGCTCTGTTCGAAGGATCATTATGCGGTTCAGTTTGTGAAGTTTTTACGCGGCCACTAGACAATTCCCATACGGCTCGGACATGGGATATACCCCTATGTAGCACGGACATGGGACGTACATACGGCCCATACAATTTGAACAGTTCGATGAAAACGACCCATACAATTTGAACAGTTCGATGAAAACGAGGGACGCATTAAAGGCTTGTGCATAATGCATGCAACAGAGCCGTCTTTGTTAGGGTTTCGAAGTATACGATCCGCCCAAACCCTTACCAGCAATGGTGGGGTGAATGTCGGGGTGAACGTCAGGCGTCGTGGCTAACGAAAAAGCCACTCCCTTACCTTTTGCCGCGGATGTAGAAGACTTGGGGGCCATTGTTGATTGATGGGCGAAGAAGGAAGACGAAGACAGCAACTTAGGGCAAGAAGAGTTGAAGACGAGAGAAAGTAAAGAAGTCTCCCCGTTCCACAAACCCTCTTATTTATAGGCAGACAAAAGGGGGGCTCATGAACCGACGGACGATTCGATCCTCGTGCTGCATAAAGAACAGAATCGACTCTTCGGGCATCGAGGCAAATCTGAATATTTAAAACTGACCCTTGGGATCCTGCCCCAAAAAGTGGCTTTAAATTCGAGAGCAAATCAAGAGCAATAAATGAGATGCATACGTGGCAGGGAGACGTGGCAGGGAGCCTATGGGGCCAGACAGTCCATGCGGCTAGGAAGTCCCTGCGGCTAGGAAGTCCATGCGGCTAGGAAGTCCATGCGGTCAGAATATCCTATGCGGCCAGAAGAGCTTATATATAGCCATGCTTCTTACTCAAAGTATTTCAATTTTGCAAATTGAAAACTTTGAAGGGGGTCTTGTATAAGCATGAAAAAAGACTAGAAAAGCCCATGCGGCTCAAAACAGAAGGAGCTCATGCGGCTCATAAGTCCTTCAGGATCCCATACGGCTCACAAACAGAAGGAGCCCCATACGGCTCCAAAAGTCCTTCATGCGGCTCGGATGGCTCCACGCCACGTGGCCTCACGCTGTCCGATCCGACAACTGGCCATAAAGCAGCAGCTCGAATTAATTACTCTGACGGCAGCCCTGACAATGACAGCTCTGACAAATGGCAGCTCTGACATAAAAGTCGAAATGATGACTCTGACATGATGGCGTGTTCCTAGGGAAAAGAAGAAAATCTTTTATAGCTGGCACGATCCACCAACTCCAAAGCTCCTCATGCGTCTTCCACTCCTATGCGGCTGCCAGCCCTATGCAACTAATACCTTCATGCGGCCGCCATTCTCATGCGGCTGCCTCCTTCATACGGCTGTCATTTTCATGCGGCTGCCACTCCTATGCTGCTGCCACCCCTATACGGCGGCCACCTTCATGCGGCTCTCATCTTCATGCGGCCGCCTTCTTCATTCGGTCGCCATCTTCATGCGGTTGTCCACCCTCATGTGGCTACCACCTTCATGCGGCTGCTACCTTCATGCGGCTAGAATTGTGGAGGGGCCACCCGTATGCGTTCACTTAGAGACCGCACTCATGCGGCTCTGCCAGACGCCCCGCTCATGACAGTTGAGACACGTGGCGGTCCTCGCGACAGTTGAGACACGTGGCGGTCTTATCCCCCTCGGAGTTATGGCTGCAAGCAAATCATGACAAACCCAAATTTGTTACAATCATCATAATTACCCGGATTAAATCAGATTTATTGTAATTAAGCAGATTGAACACGTGTCGGGAGATCCAAGCCTGTCATGACAAAACATGAAGATTCGTGGCAATCAGCATTAATTGCCCATACGAATTTGGTGCAATCAAAAATTAACTGCCCAGATGTGATGCAATCAAGATTAATGGTCCAGATTATTGGCCCCCGACTTTTCAATGGACAATCATTGCAAACCCTAATGATCATACCCCACTCCTATAAATAGCAAGGTGTCTTTCCTTTGCAAAAGGGATTCTCTCCACCCGGCTAGACACGTAGAGAGACAAAGGCACGCACAGAAGAGTCTTTCCACACATCTTGAGAGCATTTCTTCATCAGAGTCAAGGCTAGGTTCGATCGTCCAAGGAGTATGGCAGAGCTGCCGTCGCTTTCCCGAGCCTCTATCGTCACCCCCAGAATCAAAAATAAATAATCGTACTTAGATTGCTGTACCTAGGTTTTTATTCCTAGGCTTTCTTTGTGCGAGCGTGTTTGTATTGTGAGTCTAAGTTCAGTCCTCCTATAAAATTATTCTGTACTTTTACAATCAATGGCAAACAACGACACCTTCTAACTATCCCTCAGATTGTGATTTATATACCCTCCGGTATCGCTGAACTTACACTCTGACTTCAAATCTTCTAGATTGTTGAGTTATGTACCCTCAGGTACCACTGAACTTACTCTCTGGCTACTCTGAATGAATTCATATCTCATCCCTTGGTCATATCTATGAACTTCCTGGTCATAGCTTTTTTCCACCAGGAGTTTGTCTCAAAATCTATTACCCGCATCACCAGTGCGCAAAAGGGTAGTAGGTCCATAAAACTTATCCTAATCTATTACTCGTACTGTCAGTGCACAAAAAGGGTAATAGGTCCACAAAATTCTCCAAAGGGGAAAAACAACCATATCCATATTACCTCTGAGTTGTTTTTCCGTCCATCACAAACAAATCACCCAATACATAGAACTTCCATATTGATAACACCTCTGAGTTGTTCTGTGTATCCCCATTTGGCCTACTCCTACCATATCCTCATTACCTCTGAGTAGGAAGGCTTTGTTTTGACCCATATTTACCACGTCCTCATTACCTCTGAGTAAATATGTTGGTTTTCTCCCCACTTATTATCAGTACTCGCCTCGCTAGTACACAAAAATGGTAATAAGTCCATAAAAATTATCCTAATCTATTACTCGCACCACTGGTGTGCCAAAGAGTAGTAGGTCCACAAAATATCATTCAAATCCTGAGTAAATATGTTGGTTTTCTTTCCACTTATTATCAGTACTCGTATCGCCAGTACACAAAAATGGTAATAAGTCCATAAAAATTATCCTAATCTATTACTCACACCAACGGTGTACCAAAGAGTGGTAGGTCCAGAAAATATCATTCAAATCTATTTGCTCGCATTTTCAGATGCACAAATGGGCAATAGGTCCATAAAAGTTCCCCAGTGGGATATTCTTTATCAAACACAAATGTTGTATTAGGCCCTCTAGTACAAGCACCATAAAATACCACAAATAAAGAATGGAGCGAACATACTCTGCTTATTCAAGATCAGTTACATTCATAGGACTACATCGACAGCAGAAAGCAAAAAAAGGAAAATCTGGCGATACATAGTTTGGTTTGACAGCAGTACTTCATCTTCAAGCAGTTTCGTGGCCCTTGAAGGAAGTCATATTTTTACTGCTGAGAAGCAAACAAAGCTTTTGAATCCCCAAGGAGCTGCCTGGAGGAGGGCAAATATAGCGTGCTATCCTTCCCTCCGTATTACGGATGCCTTAGACCCGCTCCCCCGAAGGACCATACCTTCAAAACATGGTCCCTGATGGTGGTTTCTTCTACTTGGAGAGCCGTGAAGGCAGGACATTCATATCAATGCCTGACTCCCGTCCAACTCTCTAAGGAATAAAGGCTCTTCCTATCACTTGGGGAAAACTCTTTCGAAGCAAGAAGGGTCCTGAGTTGTTTGATGTGTATGCCAAAAAGGCGTAGGAAAAACTCTTCCGAAGCATGGAGAGTTTTGAGCTGTCTGATATAGGCGCCAGAATGTTGTATTTTTACTCCATCGCTGACACCGGTCCTGGAGAAGTTTGCTAGCCAGATCCCTACAAAAATATGGGAAAAAGGAAATTTAGCACCAAGAAAATAAAGATCTCTGTTATGCGGCCCTGCCAGTTATGCGGCCCAGCCAAAACAGAACTCATGCAGCCCAAAGTCATGAGGCCGGCTTCATGAAGTACTCATACAGCATTTATACGACTCATTCATGTTCATGCGGCTCTTATGCGGCTCAGTCATGAAAAATACATGCGGCCCAATACTCGTGCGGATCAGTCACGAGGCAATCATGCGGCCCAGCCTTACAGTATTCATACATCCTGATCATAAAGTGCTCATACGGCACCTATGCGGCTTAGTCATGAAATGTTCATATAGATCAATCTTGAGGCACTTATGCGGTTCAAGTCCGAATGAGCAGTGGTCATGCGGCTCAGTCCATGCGGCAATATCATACATAACACATGTGGTCCAAATGAGATAGGGCATGCACTGACTAGGCTTAAAGTAGAAGAAGTATGTGACAGGCCCGCGCATGAAAATATGCGCTATGGCCATTCAAAATTTTAGTCATCGTCTGCTCACCATCCTTACTCTTGAGAGGAGGTTGCATGTCGGAATGAATGGAAGGAGCGTCTGTCGCTCTCGACGGAGAAACAAGTCTCTTTCCTTTGGTCGCCGCACCAGTCGACCTGGAAGCTTTTGGAGCCATAACAGAAAGTATGATGAAGTCGAAGGAGGAGAAGGTGAAAGAAGAAATCTTTCTCTGAATGACTCCTATTTATAGAGTTGCTGAAAAAAGACTCTTCGATTCTTGAGACGTTTGGGAACTTTATCCCCAGTAACCATCGGCTTTATCTCGAAAAGAGATCCGCAACCAAATCAAGAAAATTAAATGCGCAGTGACAACTGGCAGGCTCTCTGCGGCTCGAAGTGTCCCTGCGGCTCAATATTTGTTCTGCGGCTCAAGACTTCCCTACGACTCAAGATCTCTCTACAGTTCGAAAAATTTCCTGCGACTTGAAGACTCCCTATGGCTTGACATATTTTCATGCTTCTTATTCAAAGTATTCCAAATTTGCAATTTAAAAACTTTGAAGGGGGTCTTGTAGAAGCATAAAAAATATGGGGTTCATGCAGATTACAAATTGCCGTATAGGTACTTTGGGCCAAACAGGTCCGCATAAAGGAAAGCCGTATGACTGGTTTAATGCCTTATGCGGCCTGTCGACAACCAACTGCAGAAGAAAGATATGCGGCCAAGAGGAGCAGTTCATCTGACAAAGCTGACAAGTCCTGTCAAAAATAACAATTCTGACACTTCGACAGAAAAAAGATAAGACGTAAAACGTCGCCCAAAAGCAAGGTTCGTACGCCTTCATGCGGCCATAAGGAGTGTCACCTAAGCCGCATGAACAGACATATGCGGCCCCAAAGTCTCCGAACTTCATGCGGCCAAAAGTAATTATAATCCAAGCCACATAAGCTTTATGCGGCCGAAAATGCGGCTTAAACCCTCAAGCTATGTCTGGGCTAAGGAAGTCTGCGACCTAAGTCGCATGAGTCTCATGCGGTCCCACATGGTCAAAAATTGAGAGATCTATGCGGCTAAAAAAGTGATCCCTGCGACAGGACACATGGCAATCTGACCAAGTCCTAAACTGCCCAGATTTGCTGCAACAAAATCCCAACAAATCGACAGATAGCAACCAAAGAGCGGGTCTTCACATGCCAATCAGCCACGTGGCCGCAGGATGTCTATGCGGCTCAACATACATCCTATTATCAATAGCAGGGTGCCACACCCCTGTAAAAGGCTGACAACCTTCAAGAAGGCAATTTCTTCAAGATCTAAAGACTGCGTCAGATAGTCCACGGAGTAAGGCAGAGTTGATAGCACTTTTCCGAGCCTCCACCGTTACCTCCCAGAATCAAAACTAAACAATTGTACTTAGATTGCTTCCTAGGATTTCTTTCTGGGCTTTTCTTTGTATATGCGAGTTTGCAATCAATTTCAGTGTTCTGTAATACCTGTCTTTGATTTTTTTATGGCAAACATATTCATGAATTTAATTATCGTGTTGTAGATATCGTCCCCCATCAGTTCAGAGGGCATTGGGACTATTTCTGAGGTCTAACTACGGAGGCCCTTGGATCAACTACTCGGACGCCTCGGACGAGAGGAAAGCATTCTAGTTTACCTACTTCAAGGTAACTAAAGTATATTACTTTAGTATAAATCATCTTTTATGCATATTATGTAACTAACTAATTTAATTCTTGTAGAAAACAAATTTTTATCCACCACACCGGGCTGAGACGATCGAAAAGCAATTCCCTGCCGATGCCGTCAAGTTGATCCGGGATGCGATCGACGACCAGAAGGTACGAGACCGCTCCAGAAAACTGATCCAAGGTTGGATCATGCCCGAGCAGTGGACTGCAATGAAGGCTAGATTCTACGCTCCTAGGTACAAGGAACGAACGAAAAAATGGTATGGTGGCTCGATTTTCATGACAAAACATTTACGTCGCCTGATATGTGTTTTACTGAAATATATTATTTTAATAAAAGTAGGAATAAAATATTTAATTTTAATGAAAAATAAATTATTATAACAGATAAAGAGGGGTGATGACGCCAACATGGCGACCATCTTCCTGGCCACCCATCGGAAGGATGAAAAGCTCATCGATGATCGGACCACGCATAGCTATGTAAGTATAACTTTATGTGTCACTAACTTTAGTATAACTTAAGAAATATGCAATATACATCCATAGACGTGGAACAACTAGGTTGGCAGTAAATATTATGCTTATCGAGATGCGCACTTCTCTAGGAGAAGTATCGTAGGCTAGAGCGTGAGATGACTAGTGCATCGACGGAGGGAGGGGCTGGTACTTCCTCGCAGCCCCCTCCGGTTCGGACGTTGGACGAGCTTTGGATGACCGTCGTTGGTGATCTTCAAAGGGATACGTACTACGGTATGGGATCCTATGGTGCGTGACGCAGTCATCCAGGGCCCCCTCTGTCAGTGTGCATTCCCCACAGCCCCCACAGGAGTAGGTCCGAGTGGAAAAACTCTGTCGCCAGCTTATTGAGCTGTGTAATGAGCTATTGTAGAAGATTGCGGAGCATCAGACGGACGATGCGGACCTTACCGCATAATTTGATATGCTCGAACGTACCATTAGAGAGACGGGTGTCACTCCCGTTTCCCGTTATACATATTTCTGTATGCATATACGAGATCTCTGATGTTTGTCAGGTGACCTGTAGTTTGACTTGACTTGCTAGCCTAGTCTTGGTTGGTCAGGACTTGGCTTGGTTTATTTTGGTTTGGCTTGATTTTATTGGGCTTGGTTCATTATGAGAAAACCCTCCCCCTTTAAAGCCCAACCACCCCTTATTTCTCTCTCTTCATTCATTATTTCTTCTTCTTCCTCCATTACTCTTCCACCAACCTAGAAGAACTTAGGCAAGTACAACTTACTTCATGGAGGAACTCCATTTTTGTTGTTCTATTGTCTTTCTTACAAACTTATAAGACTATATAGTACTTAGCATTTTTGATTTTGGTGAATGATTTATTATAGATCTAAGTTTATGCAAATCTTGGTTTTCTTGGGTTTTGATCTCTCATACTTTATTATTTTCAAGTTTTGATTGTTCCATGTTGTCGAAAATTTGATTTTACTCAAGTTAGACCTTTGAAAACCCGAATTTTGATTTGTTTTGAGTGATTTGTGGACTTGGAAAGTTCATGGGTTCATGAACACTTGTTCTCGGATTTGGGAAAGAAGAACAGTGTTGGGCGCATAGCTTGTTATGCGCCCACAGCCCTTCTTCCTTGGGCGCATAGCCATCTATATGAACCCAAGTCTCCCATGTCTCCTCTGCTTAGGCGCATAGCTTTCTTTATGCGCCCACCTTGCCTTGGATGTTAGTCTCTTGATTTCTTCCAAGTACACCCTGACTCCACTCTGTAGGCGTATGGATGTAGGCACATGCATGTGGGCGCATAGTCATAGGCGCATAGCTTTTGGCGCATGCTTTCCCAAAACCCTTGACTCTCCATGATGCGACATGTCCTAGGCGCATAGCCGTGGGCGTATGACTTTTGGCGCATAGCCCTAGACACCTAGTCTTGGGCGCATGCCACTCCCAGTGTGTGCCATCCTTTGGCACATGCTCTTCATAGACCATGTTGGCCTTAGGCGCATGCTATCCATGACACCCCAATTGCCCCCTTTGAGCTTGATATATAGGCATACCCCGATGATAGCCTTGTACAATATTATTACCTGTACCACGTGCGGGCTTTGAGCTTGAACACGATCTCAGCATGGCATGTACACTCCCTGATAACTTCTTCAGTGGCCCGTCGTGGTGCATTCTTGGTCAAGTAAATTCTTAGCATACAAGTACCCTTTACATGAATACGGTATGGCAAAATGACCTAATATGATATGATAATCTTAGATAGTGACCCGTTGTGGTGCACTCTTGACAAGCAACTTGACATAACAATTCTTGATAGTGGTCTGCCGTGACGTACTCTTGACAAGATAAGTAATCTTGATAAGTAACCTAACATGATAATCTTGATATGATGTTGCAACGACTATCTTGACTTGCTCAGTAACCCTTGTCTTGACACCGTGGGTGTTCGTTCTTGAATGTGCTCGTATAAGCTACCAGTCTCGTCTCATATCATGTCTAGGACTTGCATCCCTGGTTACTACGGTCAGGGATTCATATTGAATCTGACTAGGTTAATAACTAGATTGATCAAAGTAGTTCATATAGAGAGATGTTTCCAGTTACAAGCGATCCCATTATCCCGACCATACCTGATGGACTTGTAGCCTGCCGACGAATAGTGCACATTTTCAGCCCACTGTCATATGGGGCAATCTTGAAACAAGTACTATACATACTGTCATTTGTTGCACTCCAAGTCACCTAATAATTCTTGATAACTCTTACATGAACCTCGCCTGGATAACCTGGATAGCTGCAGGACTTGTGACTGCCGGAACATCTCATTGCATATTGCTAGTAACTAGGCTTGTGATAATCCTAGTTAGTTAAAGTATCAAACCGTACTCTTTGCTTGACCATGAATGTTGGATGGAGTCCAATCTTGTCTAGTCTTGTCTAGATCCAGTACATGGCTATCTAAGGACATGTTTGCTTACTCTTGACAATAAATGGCTAGAGCCCTAGTTCTGTTTAGGCGAAGGGTTACAACCCCGGTCCTTGTTTGGTTTAAGAATTGCAACCTGGCTTCCGGAATAGTTCCTCATCCACTCGTCAAATATTGCCTTATTTATATTTTATGTCCTCTTGTTATTATTCTTGTTTATGTTCTGATATGCTGGTTTTAGTTCTTAAGTGAAGCCTCCCTTGTGGCACTTGTTCTTTCTGGGGTCTGACTCAGCTGGTTTTGTATGGCCAGATTTTGGAGTAGCTCCCGAGGATCTTCCAACCTTCCTGCCAGATGGTGAACACTAGAAGAAATCCTGACAACAAGTGGGTTTATTTTGCTCTCCCGCTCTAATTGTAAAATTATTTCTTTTAAGGCGTTTAACCGCCGAGCAAGTGTTAGCGCGTGTTGAATACTTTACTTACTGTCTGCCTACGGGCTGTAACATGATTAACAAATCCTAGGGTTGACCATGTATGACTGAAACTCTATCTTGTCCTCACATTTTGTATGACAAGATTAATGATCATCTGAATATGTAATGTTTGGGACGCCTTACCTTGTATGTCTGATGATCTAACATCTTGTAACATGTACTTACTTACTTGAGATTGAGATACTAGGCTTGTTTTTGACCATAAGAGACTGATGACTTGTACTTAAATCCTCATGCACTATACAACCGTGACCGTATGTCGAGGTGGATTACACTTTTATATACGTAACTGGCTATTTCTGTCCCTCGCTCTCCAGTATTCTGGTTCTGGGGCGTGACAACGGACGATAGGACGGATTGTGTCGTTCAGGCAGTACAGGAGAGGGCGGATCTTGTCGTTCACGCGTTGCACGGGTCATAGGTGGCCATTGGCGAGCATGTTTCGAGGCTGGCGGCTGTAATGGATTCTACAAACTCCAGACTACTAGCCATGGAGCAGACACTTCCTGGTCGTGCGTCAGCATCTACACCGACTGTAGCGGTTCCACTTCCTTCTCTTCCTTCTACTAATGAGTCGTCACCGGTGATGCTGACCCCGACGTAGTATAGGTTCATGATGTCCTAGATACCGAGACTGCCTACTCCTCCTCCTCATCCTGACAAGACGTTGTAGTCCTTTATTGGACTTATTCATTTGTTGTATTGGTGACCCATTATTAGATTTTTATGTATTTAATTTATACACTTACTTACAATTTGTGTTATATTATGTTGAATATTATCGGACACACTTTTTATAGCCGTTTGGTAGTGGATTTCATTCCACCCGGCTATTTCCTGTCTTTTTGATCGTTAGATTCTATTTATTTGATTATTAGTTGTGCATTTTATCATTTGTCTTTATATTGGTTTATCGGTGTTGAGTGTTCCACCGAAGGGGTCGACGAACTCAGAGAATTCTACGGAGGGTTGCTCCAAGTCTATTATTTGTAAACTGTCACTCTAAATATAGGTACAATGCTTTATAATAAAACTGTCATTTATATAAAAAGCATACAACATTCTATTTTTTTACATTTTTTGGAGTTAGCAACGTTTAAGGATGCTCAGCGACGCTTTGCGACGCAAGCATACATTGCTAAGGTGTACCGAAATACCGCAAACCTGAGAATCAGAACGTCACTGAACGTCGCAAAAACGCGAACGTGGACAATATTACCGGTCAGCATCTTTAGTCAGGCAACGTCGCTATCATCGTCGCTAAGTTCGTATCAATACGTCGCTATGTAAGTATCGTAACGTCACTGGATGTCGCCAAACGTTGCTAAAATGGTGACATAGCAATCCCAAATTGCGAGATATGGAGTCGCTAAACATCGCTAAACTTTGCAATTTACGTCGCTAACAGTTGAAACGTCGGCGACAATTAGCAACGAATTTGTACGTCGCAAATTAGCAACGCAATGTCGGTAAACGTCGCTACTTGTGAAAAAAATCTAGTGACGTGCTGCGTCGCAAACTTACGTCGCTATAGCGACGAACAACGACGTTTCTCTAGTTAGCGACCATGTTTTACGCGACATTGTCAAAACGTCGCTAATTTCGTCGCCGATTTATTTTAGCGACGTATTTTTGATGTTTAGCGACATCATCTGGCGTCACTAATGTGACATATTTTGGTAGTGTTATCTCGAGAATAGAAAAGACAATAAGCAAACAACATGGAGCATAAAGTAAATAATATGTGACATAAAGTAAACTGTGGACATGTGAATTAAACGGAAGCATGTGAACATGTGAAATAAACTGAACAATGTGAGAGAAATGGTACATGTGAGCATGTGAGATAACTGGGACGTGTGAACATGTTAGATAACTGGGACATATGTGCATGTTAGATAACTGGGACATGTGAGTATGTAAGATAACTGGGACATGTGAGTATGTAAGAACTATATAGAATGACAAATGATAAGATAACTTAGGGACTATTTCGGAACCCAAGTTACAGCCTGTAAACCAAACAAGGACCGGGCTTGTAACCCTTCTCCTGAACAGAACTTAGTCTCTAATCATTTATCGGCAAAGGAAAGCATACACAATGATGTACTGAAATAAATAAATTCGAACACTGTATAGACAAAATTAGACGAGACTGAACTCCATACAACAACCACGGCCAAGCAATGGGTACGGCTTTATACATTAGCTAACTAGGGTTATCACAATCCTATTTATTAACAAGATGCACTTTTGAGAAATCCAATCCAGTTACCTGCCCTGCAGACTACCCGACTCATCCAGGCCAAAAGAAAAATAAGTATAGCAGATACACCGCAGTAAGATACGTGTGCTCTAAAGAAGTGTCCCACTCGACGGTGTACTGAAAGTGTGCTCATCATGACAGATAGCTTCAAATCCCGTTTGTGTGTGTGTGTATATATATATATATATATATATATATATATATATATATATATATATATATAGCTCTTGTGGTTAGGAGGGTTGGCTCCCCTAGGGGTGGGCTGGGTTCGAGCCTCCCCTTCCACCCGGGGTGGCTGGGCGGCTTTGGCCGCGGCCCCGGGTGGCACCCGCTGCCGGACACCCCCCCTCCCTGCCCCCCCCCCCCCCGGGCTTCCCCCCACCCCCGGACCCCCCCCACCCCGGGCCCCAAAAAAAAAAAAAAAAAAATATATATATATATATATATATATATATATATATATGAGATTTTTTTCCATGAGCTCCGCAGCTCCCCCATCTTCCCTCCTTCGAACCCATGGCAGCTCGTGGAGCCACCCCCTCCGGCGTCTAGGCCGACCTCCCGGTGACCGCCCTTCGTGCAATCCTCGACCGCTCTCCTCTCCCCACCTCCCTTCCATGGCCCCCCCTCGTACCCTCCTGGTTGAGTCCCCACTCCCCCCCCCGACCTTTTCGCGGTCATCGGCGGGGGCTCTCCGCCCTCTCGCTCCCACAGGCGTGAGCCCATCCTGGCATCTCCCTCTATCACCTCCCTCCTTGGACCTCCCTCAGCAGCCGCCCCCCAGATCTTCTCCATCGCGGTCTCCTCCTCTCCGCCTTCAGGCCTCCGGTGTCCGGCCGACCTTTCCGTCGTCGGCAGGCCGACCCAACCGGTTGCTCGACTCCCTCCCCCGTCGGCTCCACTTTCGAGTCTCCGAGAGTCTGCTTCCTCGGACCTCCCCCACCCTCAACCCTTTTCGGGGTTCGTGCTGCTTCACCGGTCAACCAAGATTCAAATTTCAAACCCCTTTTCGCCTAGCACTCTAACTTGCGGAGTTGCAGGCGTATATGCTACTTCGTGCGCACCTCTCTTATGCGCCCACCAGCCATACCATGCGCTCCCTTCGGGGGTGCATGCGCCCCCCTCAGTAGGTGGCGCTCTCGGAATAGGCATATGCACCCACTCCCAAGGCCCTTCCCTGGGAGTCGCCTCCTTTCCTTCCATTTGCGGGCCTCGCGCCCACTACCCGCGCCGCTGCTATTCGTATGGCACTCCTTTCTGTGGAGCTACTGGCGCTCATGGGGAGTCGTGTTTGGCTCTCTCATGCGCCCACCCTCCCACCCTTGAGCCCCCTTCAGGAGTGCATGCACCCTTCTCGGATGCCCCCCTGACACTCAAGGAGTAGGCCCCCCTTCGAGCATATTCAGATTCTCTCTCCCCGCGGGCACCTTTATCGGTTGTCCTATCACGACCGCCCTTGGGACCTCTTTTCCCGTAGGAGCATACAACGGTGGCCCTATTTCGGGAGCTAGCAGCGGCCCCACTGCGGACGCTTGCAGTGGCGTGACCAAGGCGACTCCAACTTCCTATCAACCATCAGGAGCCATGTCTTTCGCGGACAAGCTCAGAGCTCCGCACACGCTTGTCTTCCCTCTCTCCGAGGAGACACTCCAATCGATCGAGCCCCCCCTCCGTCAGGAGAATGTAGTATCTTAATACAGTTCTCAGACATAGACATCTCGGCACTATCCAAGACCTTACCGCGCACCTGGGTCATGCATTTCACCCCCCACCTGCCCAAAAATCCAGCGGATCCTAACCTTGGTCGACACCTGGGACCTTTCCCGGGATACAGCGTCGCCCCACTTAACCCTAATTCCACCGTTCTACACCTCTCCTCTGTCACAGACGACAAAAAAGCTCTGTTGTACAGCTCAAGGTGGATTGGCAAGCACCACTTCACTCTTTCCAAATAGAACACTCACGGAGCACCATCATCATCGACCGTCTCCTCATGGGTCACTTTCTCAAACCTCCCCCTCATATGTTTTGCCACGACAGCACTGAAAAAGATCGCTAGCTCCTTCGGCAAGTTCGTTGTCATGGCTGACGAAACCCGCAGCGTCGCCAAGGGAAACTACGCTAGAATCTGCATGGAGATAGACATCTCCAAAGAGCTACCGCAGTCCATCCTCATAGATCTAGGTGACAAGATGATCACTCAGTCTATTATCTTCAAGCAACGGATCAGCTTCTGCCAGCATTGTTGCACTAGGGGCCACTCCCTGGCACGATGTTGCCGCGCTCACCCGGAGATAATCAAGCCGGATTCTCGCACAACCCATCATCCGTCGCCCAACAAAATCTCCACAGTGACCCCCCTTCCCAATTCCTATCTTTATTTCACCTCAGATGATGAGACTGCCCCCTCCCGACCACATACCGTCTTCAAAGGCCCTCACCCAATTCCAAAGCCTAGCCCACCCCTGGAGCCAGCAGCTCGTTCAGGGGCCACGTTTATCGGGTATCTCCCCCACACCCCTCCTACACCACTGTTCACCGCCAACCAGTTCGACGCCCTCGCTCAGGCCGCCTCCGATGATCCAGCGGAGCTCTCCATCCCTGACTACTCAGCACCCCCCCCCCCCTCAACTATGACAAGAAACCCGCAGCCATTGACACTGCCAATCAGTTAGCTAGCCTCACCCAGGACATCATAGCAGTTTTCTTCGACAACAACATCAGGTCCACTTTCAAGCCGTCATTTCTTCAGGTCCGTCTGCAGGAGACCTCTGTTTCCTCCGAGGCCGCGGAACCACAACATTCCTCGGGGGTCCCGATCGTAGCCCCTCAGCACCGGGCCCCAACCAAAGACCACAAATCGGGCACCTCATCCCCCGATGTCCCCATCGATTCTGACCCAACACCCAACCAAGATAACACCTCTGCTGCCCTAGTATCTTAGCTCAGCGAATCCCCAATCCAATATCATGATTTTTTTGAGCGGATTGCGACTGTTTGCTCCCCGGAAGAGGCTCTCCGGGAACTCCACGTCTTCCGCAACTTGGATGATAACCTCGATCTAGCCTACGCGATCCTACCCAGAATGCTAGAGGTCGAGCAGGCCCTTGATGCGGCACTGGGCATACACAACAACGAACATGTCAACTTGGAGCCCTATTTTGCAGACAAATTTTTGACTCCGAAGTTGGCCATAGGATCACGGGAGGTGCAGCCTAAGAGGGCAACGTCGCTGTTTGCAGCGGTGCTTGTCCCGCCTAGGGTCCTTCGCTCTTCCAGCTCGGGGAAGAAGCAGATGCCACCCTTTAAGTACCCTCCTTAGTTAGGGGTGGGCGGGTCCTCCCCGTCCTCTTTCCCCCTGCACCCTCTCTTCTTCTGTCCCCCCCCCGGGTTCTACCGGCCGGTTTTGCCTCCTCATTTTGGCTTTGTAGGTAGGCGTCCTCCAGAGTGAAGGTTTTGTAGGTGCTTGGGCCATCTCCCGGCACCACCCCCAGTTTGCTCTGAATAACATTCTCCGTATACAATATATTTATATATACCTACACACACACACACACACACACACACACACATATATATATATATATATAGATCGAAACACCAAGGGCTACAGGTAACTGGAAAATTCTTCCCTCCCAATGATCTAGATAATCAAGCAAGTTATTAATCGTTAATAATTTTTTTGTTGGATTCTGGGTGTGGCTTCTGCAGAATCCATCCTAGACATGATATGCAAGACTGGATAATACAAGAAAGTACATTATAACAATCCATAACAAGAAAATATAATAAGCTGGAAGCTGGGAGTGCGCTACGATGAGCCACTATGGAGAAAGTAGGGAGTGCGCCATGACAGGCCACTATCATGTAAGCAAGGAAAGACATGTATAAGAGTGCACCACGACGGGTCACTATCTAGTAAGTAAAGAAGACATGTAATATGAGTGCGCCACGACGGGGCACTATCTAGTAAACAAAGAAGACATGTAACATGGGTGCGCCACGATGGGCCACTATCTAGTAAGCAAAGAAGACATGTAACATGGGTGCGCCACGACGGATCGCAACAAAGAAATTTTAGACATGGCATAGACTGTAAATTACATTAAATTCGGGAAGGCATGGCAATACATATCATAGCATATAAGAAAAAATCGAAAGGAAAGACATATCATGGTATGTCAAAAGGAATAAATAAAAGTAAGTACATGACAGAGAATAATAATTGAACATGTGCTAGTGTCAAGTGTATATAGGATGTATAATTATTACCTAACTATACATGATCATCAAGATAAGATCATGTTGTCATGTTCAAGTCAAGTTCAATATTAACAAGTTATCAAGTTGGGTCGTCGCATTTTAGGTCAAATATAGAAAACATGCAAAGAAGATCAAAAACTTTGATTGAAACTATTAGTCGCATGGGAACTCCTATTAAGGTAAAATAAGAAGATTTTTGAAGCCAAGACAAAGAACTACAACTTTTATGTTTTGAGTTTTTCAAGATTCTAGCTACAAAATAACTTAAACAGACAAAAGGCCAAGTGCAGGAAAGGACAGTGCAGTCTGTACAGGAAAGCGCAGGTGCAGTCTACGCAGGAAGATGTACAGGCTGTGCAGGAAGGTCCGCACGCTGCGGAGGAAGGTGCGCAGGCTGCACAAGAAGGTGCGCAGGCTGTGCAGGAAGGTGCGCAGAAGGTACCCATGCTGCGCAGGAAGGTGCGCAGAAGGTGCGCATGTTGTTCATCTTCCCCAAATCAGCACTGAAGTGCATAGGGAACCTATGAACTCAAAATGCCATAACTTACTCAAAATAAATCAAAATCAAGTGGTTCAAAAGCCAAAATTGGGTAAAATGAAATTCCCTACAACATGGAACCCTTAGATTTTGAAAATAAAAAAGTTTAAAAGATCAAAACCAAGAAAAACCGAAAAAAATACAAACTTAGATCTACAAAACTGTAAACATCAAAACCAAAAAAATCCAAGTTCTAAATGGGCTTAGAATCATGCAAGGAAGAGAATTGAACAAACAAATGACAATAAAACAATATTGTTCAAGATTTGGCAATATGTCCTTACCTAGGTTAAGCTCCAAGCCTAATCTTCCACTCCATCTCCAAGAGGGGTAAAAAATCACACTCTAGGCCTCAAGGCCAAGCTCTTGGCAAGCTCCAAGGGGAGAGAAGAGAAGAAGAAATGAAGAAAGAGTAAAAGGAATGAAAAAAAGAGAGGAGAGAAAGTGAAAGGGTATATAGATATAGAAGGAGGATTAATCATAACCGTTGGATGGTGATCCATGTGATGATCTAAGTCAATCCTAGCCATCCAAAGAAAACTAAGTATCCATGGGATAATAGAATGCATCTACACAATTTACAAAAATATCTAAAATACTATTTACGAAAATATCGAAAACACTATATATAAAAATATCTGAAATCAAAAATATATAAAATGTAGAAAATCTGTTCGGGCGGTATGCCGTCGGTATACACTGGTATACTGGCGATATGCCGATCAAGAAGAAAATATATAAGTTGGGAAAATTTTAAAGCACTCCAAAAACCAATAAAATACGAAATACAGTACAAAATACGTATCCGTATATAAATACCGATACTGTGAGACGAGTCTCACATCTGTTGAAAACAAAAAAATTCTGGGGTGTTGGTTGTTATGTTAGACTTGTACATTAGAAGTCCTAGGTTTAATTCTTGGTTGTAACATTTTTTAAATTTACTTTTATTTAAGAATTTAATTTGTTTTTACATTATACATGGGCCCCATTTTGAAAGTTTGTTTAGGACCTCCACGAAGCCAAGGTCGGCCCTGCGTTTAGATATCCTATAAAAAAATTATACGATGACTAAAATGATTGGAATGAGTGTGATGGGCCTTTGTTTAGAATTGGACTTACATACATTAGCTAGTATGTATTAAAAAAATTGGTGCCCTCTAAAATTTTGGACCTGAGGTGACCGCCTAATGCTTCATATAAAGTCCGAGCATGGTATATGTGCAATGTTGCAAGCATTTATAATTTATTCAACATCATGAACTTTCAGCAAAATCAGTTGATATAAAAAAAATCATGAATTATACTTGCACTTGGATGCATCATTTAAGTTTGTTTTTATTGATCCGTAACTCGAGTCTCGCTTTCCTAAGGAGAAATCATTTAGTGGGATGGACTCATCACGCAAGCATCTTTGAGCTATGAATCCACCCCTCACCCCCTTCCAATAGTATAATGACACGTGATAATTTTTATGTAAGACTAAATTAAAGAGAGAAAAAAATAAAGAACATGTGTCACTGAATAAATTAGAGGGGGCTTAGGATCCATTACTGCCAGGTGGTCCGTCCCACTGAATAATTTCTCGAATAATAATTATTATTTGTGTTATTCTGACAAATATACCCTTAATATATGTATATTTTTTGGCCAAATTTACTACTTTATAATTAGTAAACAAAATATCCGGTAACAAAACAAAATAAAAATATTACATCATATCATGTAAAAAGTAAAAAAAATAACATTCATATGGTATCATATAAACTAGAACATTCAATAAACTCCATTCCATCTCAGAAAAAAAAATATTCGGTAACGAAATAAAATAAAACATTACATCATATCATGTAAGAAAGTAGAAAAATAACAATGATATAAAATAAAATTCCATTCCATCTCAAACAAAAGTTCAAATAGTTATAAACCAGAACATTCATATGGTATCATATAAGAAATGATCAAAATAATATCTTATCATATCATGTAACTGACATATCCGATAATCAAATAAAATATACCAAATCCTACGCAAACTCTAAAAGACTTTTAACATAATTTTCTCTCTCTTCATCGGGAACACTAAAAAATAAGTTGACTTTATTAGAATCACAACCGATAAAGAAGTGTGCTCTGTGCCTCTCTGCCATGGTAAGTCTAGATAACTTTTTCAGCTCATCATATATATTTTTATTCTCATTAGCCTCTTCTCCCAAAGCCCGACTCAAACGACATGAGAACTCCCTAATCTCACTAGCAATGATACGGGCTGCACTCTGAACCCCTTCAACAAAGATGTTCGCATCATCACGCTTCCTCTTTTGCCTTCTTGAGGTCACGTCAGAGTCAAAAACTAAATTAGAAGGGAGTTGGGAATCATTTGAGGATGCATGGACAGGAATTTGGGAATTCTCCATCGTATCATTGACCTCTTGATTCTCCAACACTTTCACCACATCAGCAGGAGTCTCTGCAATATTTCCAGTAGCTCGATCTTTTCCAAAGATCATGCTCAACTCATCATAGTATTTGACCGGTACGTCTCTGAATTTTCTTGCCTCAGGATGACTCTGAAAATAAAATATTAAAATAATCATAAGCATAAAACATAAGCATGAATGCAAGTTATAATATGAATCCAAGTTGCAGTATGAGATTCAGTATGAATGCAAGTTGCAGTATGAGCTTCTAGGAACATAAGCATAGAACATAAGCATAAGATTGATCAAGTGAAGAGCATAAGCATAGAAACTAGACCTTCTAGGAACATACTATCAGTAAAATATGAGCTTACCAAGGCTAATTTGTAATCAATAAGCTGCATAGATTCTATCTCCCATTGAAATTGGATAAGGGACACTACTAAAATATGCTCTATTAGGACATAATTTAGCGACGGAATAAAATAACGTCGCTAAATATCGAATATAGCGACTCCTTTCTATAGACATCGCAAAACGTTGCTGAATAGCGACGTTCAGCGATAAGAGATAAATTACGTCGCTGAATAGCGACGTTCAGCGACATATTATTAAAATATGTCGCCATATATTAAAATATTTACGACGTTTAGCGACGTCGACTCTTGACATAGCTAACTGTTTTACTTAGGGCACACTGTTTTCTTTTTCCCCCTCACTCGAAAATTTTAGAATTTTCCCTCGAGCTCCTCTACCCCGGTGACCGCTCCCCCCCCCCTCCAGCGACTCCCTCCCCCCCCCGGCGACTCCTTCCCCCTCCGACGACCCCTACCCTGTCACGACCCGCACCCACTGTGAGGGTACGAGCACGTAACAACGCCCAGCCTACGCCGCAGTGTCGGCAGTAGAACGTTGTCCTAGGTTACTATCTAATCAACAACTCACGCAATTATATAATGTACTTGTCAAATCTCAACTCCGAACGGAGGACAAGTATAGATATAATGAATCTCAATCACAGTCTAAGAACGATAAGATATCACAGAAGTTATAACTAAAGACTAAATAACAGAATAAAACCAACAACTAATAATTATAAACTCAGAATATCTCTACTACAATCTCAACTAAAATCTCTACTACAATCTCAACTAAAATCTCAACTACAATCTCAACTACAATCTCAACTATATACAACTCAAGTTCTAAACATGAAAGCTGAACAACAACTAGCTAATCTCCCAATCACTCCTGAGTGTCGGGGCCATAGGTAGCTAAACCATCTCCACAGTAATATGTAGGGCATGTGTCCTCAGGGCAGTCATCTGTAAAATTTTCAACAGGTCCAGTCAGGACAGGAACGAGCATATCTCATCTAGAAAATCCAAGTAAATGACAGAGAACTATACAGCGGTTATAGACAGTTATATTGATGAAAATGGCAGTTTATATTCAGGTGATGGTAAGAAAGAGAGATAAAGTGCAAGGAAAGTAAATACTAAACAAGAGAAGAATCATAGCAATGAAGACTGTAAAAATAGAACTAGCTGAACCAGGGTAATATGATATAAAGTCCAGACAGAAAATGTAACCAGTGTAAAACCTATGTAAATCCAGTACGGGATGAATCTAATACAAGATGAATCCAGTAAGGGACGATTCCAGTTATAGTGATCAACGAGTCCAGGGTGAGTCCAGCCTATACTGTCACCCCCATTTCCTGTATTTCGTATTTATGCTCGTATTTGATTTTGGCACGTGATTTAATTTTCTCGACTTGCGGATTTTGGTTTCTCGTAAATGGATTTTGGACCATGGCTTGGTTTTATTTTGTGAAAGTTGGTTTAGTTTGGTTCAACATGCTTGGAACACCATAAGCCTACACTCCACCTCCATTCCACCACAACACCCTCATTATAACCCACCTACTTCTCTCTCCTCCATAATTTCTTCATTAATTTCTTCTTCTTCTTCTTCCTCCACCCACACCTATAGGCAAGTGCATCTTGCCATTAAATAAGCACCACATTTTATTTGTTCATTAGCTAGATTAGGACATGGAGAACAACATTAGAACTTGGAATTTTGTGATTTGGAGACTCCATTGTTCTAGATCTAAGTTTTAGTTATTTTCAGAATTCCTTGGTTTTGATCTATTAAACTTTGATTTTAGCTTGTTTTGATGCTTCCATGTGGAAGAGAATTCAATTTTACTCAAGTTAGAACTTTAAAAATCTAAATTTGGTTTTGATTTGGCTAAGTTGTGAAGATTTGAACTTGGTGTTCTTGGTGTTCTTGAGAGTTCAGCCATGGTGGAGCTCTCGGCCAATGCTTTTTAGCACCTGGCCGATTGCGCACTATTCCCTGGCCTGCGCTCTTTAGTGCAAGGCCATTTGCGCACCCTGACCTGTGCTCTTTAGCGCATGGCTAATTGCGCAAGATCCTTGGCCAGTGCTTTGCGCTGCGCTGGATTGCGCTGGCGCAAGCTAGCCAAGCGCAAGCCAACCATGCGCAAAGTAACCCCTGCGCAATCGACCATTGCGCAATCCATCTCTGCGCAACCAGCTCCTGCGCAGTTCACTCCTGCGCAGTCTACCTTCTGCGCAATCCATCTGTGCGCCATCTGCCCCTGCGCACTTGGCACCCTGCGCAGTTGGTACCCTGCGCAGCTCACCCTGCGCACTTGGCACCCTGCGCAGTGCATAGCCTGCGCAACCTACTTGTCTATGATGAATTTGTTATTTCTTGATCTTGGCTCTTCTATTGTCCTATTTATATTAGTATTTTATTAGGTATTTTACGCCCATTTTATATCCTTACGCCTTTTATCATGAACTTAATTTTACTCATATATTTGGAATGACTATTGTACATAGCATGGTATGACAAGGAACTAGTATAACATGACAGTGACCCGTAGTGGTGCACTCCTGACATGACCTACCTGACATGATAGTGGCCCGTCGTGGCGCACTCCTAACAAGTACCCTGACATGATTTATCTTGATAACTTGATAGTGGCCCGTGGCGGCGCACTCTTGACTTGACTTGACTTGATAACTTGACTTGACTTACCTTGACACCGTGGGTGTTCCTGCTTGCTTGTTTGCACAATCCACTTGTCTTGTCTTGCATCATGTCTAGGACGTGACTTCCTGGGTACCACGGCCAGGGACTCGCACTAAATTGGATTAGGCTAATGATTAGATCAAACTAGAACATGGAGAATTCCCAGTCACAGGCAGTCTCGTTATCTGGGCGCTTTAATGGACTTGTAGCTTGCCGACGAGTAGAGCACATTTCCAGCACACTGTCATGTGTTGCACCCTCTAAGTCACCTAAGGGTACATTTGTCTCCCGGGCAATGTACCCACCTATAACTTTCAACCCGCGGAAGGATAACTGGATGGTCTGCAGGGCTTGGGACTGGAATTTCTCACTTGCATCTTGTTAGTAATTAGGCTTGTGATAACCCTAGTTAGTTAAAGTAGTAAGCCGTAGTACTTGCTTGGCCGATTGTGAATGAATGGTGTCCAGCCTTGTCTAAGTCTTGTCTAGCTCCAGTACCCGCTACCTCCTGAGCATGTTTGTTTTACTTATCTCTAACGATAAATGGGTAGAGACAGTGAGCTATTCAGGCGAAGGGGTACAATCCCGGTCCTTGTTTGGTTTAAGGATTGTAACCTGGCTCCCGGAATGGTTCCACGTCCCTAGTCGTTTATCGCCCTGTGTACTTTACTACTTGTACTTCTTTTATTCTTTATATTCTGATATGCTGGCTTTTGTTCTTATTTGTAGCCTCCTTTGTGGCACTTGCTTTTTCTGGGGTTTGACCCAGCTGGTTTTGTGTGGCCAGATTTCGGAGCAGCTCCCGAGGATCTACCAAGCTTCCAGCCCAATGGTGACAACTAGACGAAACCCGGGCCAAGAGTGGGTTTTCCTTTTTGTTTCACCCACTCATATGTAAATTTATTCTTTTGAGGCGTTTAGCCGACGAGCACCTGTTAGCTCGATGCACATTTACTTACTGTCTGTCTACGGGCTGTAAACATGATTAACAAATCCTAGGGTTGATCATGTATGACTGAACTCTTGCTAGTCTTATCATTTTGTTCGACTAGCTTCATGATCATCCAATATGTAATATTTGGGACGCCTTATATATATATATTTGATGCTCTAACATCTTGTAACTCTGTTAATTGCTTGAGATTGAGACAATAGGCTTGACCTTAAGAGACTGCTGGCTTGTAGTAAACCCTCATATCTAGACAGCCGTGACCGTATAGTTGAGATGTATTCTATTTTAATATACGTAGCTGGCTGTGTCTGCCCCCGCTCTCCAGTATTCTGGTTCTGGGGCGTGACACGGTTTAAGTGGTGGCCCATGCAGGTCCTGTCAATCAAGAAATGTGAGGGTTTACCAAATAGATGTCTCAATCAATATTCGCCCTTGATCTCTGCTCGTATCTTCAAATCCCTGAGATTCTTGACCTGATCACATGCTTGTATCATTGATCTATCCTGGTCCTTTCCTTATTGTTCCCTATGTCGTCTTCTTCAGCGGCATTACTCCCGGACCTGCCAACCAGCCAGAGGGAGCTCGGCAAGCACCCCAGCGCCAGGAAGATCAAGCTCAGCACTCTGGAGTGGCCTCCCGAGTTATGCTTTCCGGAGGCTCAGTACCTCCAGTTCAGGCAGCTCCGCCCGCTCAACCAGCTAGACAGGATGAGGGACCTTTGGTAGGACTTATCAGAGAACTGCTTGCATCCCAAGATCGTCGAGGCGATGCCTTGCACCAGGAAGTTCATGATGCACTAAACCGAGGAGGTCCCCAAGGGAACCAGGCGGCCAACAGTTTCAAGCGCTTGAACCCTTCCTTCTTTGACGGCAGTGAAGATGCGATTGCCGCGGACGCTTGGCTTCAGGATACCGAGGTGGTTCTAGAAGCAGCTAGGACACCTGAGAATGAGAAGGTGGCGGTGGTACGCCTACAGTTGTTAGACTTGGCTCGCGATTGGTGGGCAGCTCAGGCCATGGGGTTAGCAGCACCAGTCACTTGGGCGACATTCAGAGAGAGATTCCAGACAAAGTACTTTGATGCTGTGGCTCGGTACGACCTGCAGACCAGATTCACCAACTTGAAGCAAGGAGGCAGGACGGTCGATGGCTACGCGACCGAGTTTTCTAGGCTGAGTAGGTTCGCCCCCACCTTGGTGGCAACCGAGTTCGATAGGGCTCAACGATTCCAGCAAGGGCTTCACTTAGAGATATTATTGGCTGTCGAGCAGTTCGAGCACCAGACGTTCGATGCAGTGTTGAAGGCAGCAAGGAGGCATGAGTATACCTCCCGGAGAATTGTGGACAGGACCGGAGGCAGGAAGCGGTCCCACAACCAGATGCACCAATCTTCAGCTCCAGCCCCGGCAGCTAGGGGTATAACCATTGGAACTCCGAGGCGGGCGGCCTCAGTGACGTCGGTTCAGCATTCAACCCCGACGTACCCGCAGCAGCAGAAGCAGAAGCAGTCTTCCGCGGTGGGATGTTCTCATTGCGGGAAGCCGGGCCATGTAGTGGCAGAGTGTCGCAGGGCACAGGGATTGTGCCTGGCTTGTGGAGGAGCAGACCACCAGATAGGGACCTGCCCGAATAGGGGAGGTCCATCATCTTCCAACCTTTCTAGTTCTTCGGTGAGGGGACCAGCCCCAGTTCCAGTCCAGCAGCAGCAGCAGTACCCAAGGCCATTGGCGCCCCAGGCCCAGGCCTTTCATCAGCAGAACCAGCAGCAGTTCACCCAAGCTCCAGCACAGAACCGACAGAGGGGTTTCCAGCAGAGGGGACCCGCAGCTAGAGGTCAGGCTATGATGATGACCATGGAAGAAGAAGTTGCACCATGTGAGGTAGTGGCAGGTACTATTCTCGTCAACACTTTTCCAGCATCTGTATTATTTGATTCTGGTGCATCGCATTCATTCATGTCTGCACAATTTGCGACACGGATAGGATTGAAGCCCGAGTCATTATCAGTGAGGCTCAATATACTTACTGGTAATGGTCTTGTGGGAGTAGATCGAGTATTTTCCTCGTGTCGGATCGTAGTTAGCGGTAGAGAGTTCCCCGCTAGATTCATAGAATTCCCTATGGCAGACTATGATGTAGTCCTAGGCATGGATTGGTTGAGGAACCATTATGCTAGGATGGACTGCCATGTTGGCAGAGTTGTTTTTAGTATTCCCGGAGAGCCAGAGTTTTCATTTTCCAGAGGCACAGTAGAGCAATCTCCTCCAGTATTGCAGATGGCAGTAGCAGCAGTGCAGTTGCCCCGGATAGTTGAAGAGTTTCCAGACGTCTTCCCAGAGGAACTTCCAGGGATGCCGCCAGAGCGGAAGATCGAGTTCACCATCGACTTGATTCCCGGGACAGCACCAGTATCAGAACGAGTCTACAGAATGGCGCCTTCAGAGTTGGAGATTTTGTACAAGATGATTGAAGAACTCAGAACCAAGGGATTCATTCGTGCTAGTGGATCGCCTTGGGGAGCCCCGATGCTTCTTGTGAAAAAGAAGGATGGTACGTCCAGGCTATGTGTTGATTATCGTACCTTGAACTCAGTGACAATCAAGAACAGATACCCTCTCCCGAGGATAGATGATTTGTTTGATCAACTCAAAGGGGCTTCAGTTTTCTCGAAGATAGACTTGCGGTCAGAATACCACCAGATCAGAGTCAGAGAGCAGGACATCCCGAAGACGGCATTCAGATCTAGGTACGGGCATTGGGAGTTTTTAGTTATGCCCTTTGGAGCGACCAATGCGCCGGCAGTGTTCATGGACCTCATGAACCGTATTTTCATGCCTTACTTGGATCAGTTTGTGATAGTGTTTCTTGATGACATCCTGGTCTACAGCAAGAGTGAAGCAGAGCACGAGCAGCATCTCAGAGTTGTCCTCCAGATTCTCAGAGAACACCAGTTGTACGCCAAGTTCAGTAAATGCGAGTTCTGGCTCGATCGCATTTCTTACTTGGGTCACATCATTACCAGAGGAGGAGTGGAAGTGGATCCCCAGAAGATTGTGGCTATCGAGGCATGGCCAGTACCCAGCTCAGTGGCAGAAGTTCGCAGCTTTCTTGGATTGGCCGGCTACTACCGGCGGTTTGTCTCTGATTTTGCAAGGATTTCAGCGCCGATGAACCAGTTGACCCGCAAGGATGTGCCGTTCATTTGGACCGCAGAATGTCAGGAATCGTTTGAGAAGTTGAAGCGAGGTTTGATAACGGCTCCCATTCTCACCCTTCCAGATGGGACCGGAGGGTTCACAGTTTATTGTGACGCTTCAGGTAGAGGATTGGGATGTGTTTTGATGCAGCATGGGAAGGTAATTGCTTATGCGTCACGTCAACTCCGTGATCATGAGAAGAATTACCCGACCCACGACTTGGAGCTGGCAGCAGTAGTGTTTGCACTTAAGTTGTGGAGGCACTACTTGTACGGAGACAGAGTGGAGATATTTACTGATCATAAGAGCCTGAAGTATGTTTTCACCCAGAAGGATCTTAATATGCGGCAGAGAGGATGGCTCGAGCTACTTGTGGACTATGATGTGGACTTGCAGTATCATCCAGGGAAGGCCAACGTAGTAGCAGATGCGTTGAGCCGGAGAGCCGGAGTTTATTTCCTGACAGCACAACCAGAGCTATTGGCAGATCTTCAGAAGATGGGAATTGAAGTGATTCTTCCTTCCAATGTGGCCTTGATGGCCAGCCTACAGATTCAGTCCACCATAGTTGAGAGGATCCGGACAGCACAGTTAGCAGATTCCAAGATTCAGCGGCTCAGAGCAGAGTGCGAGGCAGGAAGAAGGCCAGAGTTATGTATTCATGAGGATGGTACACTTCGACACGGCACGCGTCTTTGTGTACCCAGTGGAGATATCAGACAGGAAGTCATGGCAGAGGCTCACAGTTCGCAGTATTCCATCCACCCAGGCAGCACGAAGATGTACAGAGATATTCGTCAACACTTTTGGTGGAATGGTATGAAGAGGGAGATAGCCCGGTACGTCTCTCGATGTTTGGTTTGCCAACAGGTCAAGGCTGAACATCAGAGGCCAGCTGGACTTCTTCAACCTTTACCGATCCCAGAATGGAAATGGGAACACATTACCATGGATTTCGTGACTGGGTTACCCAGATCTCCGGCAGGCAGAGATGCTATTTGGGTCATTGTAGACAGGCTTACCAAGGTGGCACACTTTCTTCCATTCAGAGTTGGACAGTCAACGGCGCAGCTGGCAGAGATGTATCTCAGGCAGATCATCAGACTTCACGGAGTGCCCGTCAGCATAGTATCAGACAGGGATACGAGATTCACATCGCACTTCTGGCGCAGTCTTCATCAAAGTTTGGGGACTCGTCTCAAGTTCAGCTCAGCGTATCATCCGCAGACAGATGGGCAGTCAGAGCGCACTATACAAACTCTCGAAGATATGTTGCGGTCGTGTACCCTTGACTTCAGTGGTTCGTGGGAGGATCACCTGCACCTGGTAGAATTCTCGTACAACAATAGTTTCCAGGCCAGTATCCAGATGGCACCCTTCGAGGCTCTGTATGGCAGGAAGTGCAGATCCCCGTTAGCATGGGACGATGTCGGAGAGAGGCAGATGCTCGGTCCAGAACTGATTTCTCAGACGGTTGAAGTGGTCAGGAAGGTCAGAGATCACCTCCGAGTTGCTCAGGATCGTCAGCGCCATTGGGCCGATGCTCATCGGCGTCCCTTAGAATTTGCCGTTGGCGACCATGCATTCCTTAGGATCTCGCCTACCCGCGGCGTCATTCGTTTTGGCGTACGGGGAAAGCTTAGTCCTAGGTATATAGGGCCGTTCGATATTCTAGAGCGAGTAGGCGATGTGTCCTATCGTCTCGCTCTTCCGCCGTCGCTAAGTGAGGTACATGATGTATTCCATGTGTCCCAATTAAGACGGTACATCCCGGACCCGAGCCATATCCTAGATCATTCGGAATTGGTTGTTGGTACCAACCTTTCGTATGAGGAGAGGCCCGTGTCTATTTTGGACCGGAGGGAAAAGATACTCAAGAACAAGACTATTAACTTAGTCCGTGTTGCTTGGGGTCATCACTCTCTAGGTGAGTCAACGTGGGAGCGTGAGGACGACATCCGATCGCGATATCCCTACCTGTTTGACTCGTGAGGTATAATGTCTTTCTTATGCCTTACGCTTTCCCTTCCTTGCTTGCATTGTATGATTGCATGATTGAACTGCTTAGTGTAGCTTGTCTGTGCTTAGTATGGCTTGTCGTGGCAATCTCTAGCTCCTTGATTAAATTCCGAGGACGGAATTCTTTGAAGGTGGGTAGAGTTGTCACCCCCATTTCCTGTATTTCGTATTTATGCTCGTATTTGATTTTGGCACGTGATTTAATTTTCTCGACTTGCGGATTTTGGTTTCTCGTAAATGGATTTTGGACCATGGCTTGGTTTTATTTTGTGAAAGTTGGTTTAGTTTGGTTCAACATGCTTGGAACACCATAAGCCTACACTCCACCTCCATTCCACCACAACACCCTCATTATAACCCACCTACTTCTCTCTCCTCCATAATTTCTTCATTAATTTCTTCTTCTTCTTCTTCTTCTTCCTCCACCCACACCTATAGGCAAGTGCATCTTGCCATTAAATAAGCACCACATTTTATTTGTTCATTAGCTAGATTAGGACATGGAGAACAACATTAGAACTTGAAATTTTGTGATTTGGAGACTCCATTGTTCTAGATCTAAGTTTTAGTTATTTTCGGAATTCCTTGATTTTGATCTATTAAACTTTGATTTTAGCTTGTTTTGATGCTTCCATGTGGAAGAGAATTCAATTTTACTCAAGTTAGAACTTTAAAAATCTAAATTTGGTTTTGATTTGGCTAAGTTGTGAAGATTTGAACTTGGTGTTCTTGGTGTTCTTGAGAGTTCAGCCATGGTGGAGCTCTCGGCCAATGCTTTTTAGCACCTGGCCGATTGCGCACTATTCCCTGGCCTGCGCTCTTTAGTGCAAGGCCATTTGCGCACCCTGACCTGTGCTCTTTAGCGCATGGCCAATTGCGCAAGATCCTTGGCCAGTGCTTTGCGCTGCGCTGGATTGCGCTGGCGCAAGCTAGCCAAGCGCAAGCCAACCATGCGCAAAGTAACCCCTGCGCAATCGACCATTGCGCAATCCATCTCTGCGCAACCAGCTCCTGCGCAGTTCACTCCTGCGCAGTCTACCTTCTGCACAATCCATCTGTGCGCCATCTGCCCCTGCGCACTTGGCACCCTGCGCAGTTGGTACCCTGCGCAGCTCACCCTGCGCACTTGGCACCCTGCGCAGTGCATAGCCTGCGCAACCTACTTGTCTATGATGAATGTGTTATTTCTTGATCTTGGCTCTTCTATTGTCCTATTTATATTAGTATTTTATTAGGTATTTTACGCCCATTTTATATCCTTACGCCTTTTATCATGAACTTAATTTTACTCATATATTTGGAATGACTATTGTACATAGCATGGTATGACAAGGAACTAGTATAACATGACAGTGACCCGTAGTGGTGCACTCCTGACATGACCTACCTGACATGATAGTGGCCCGTCGTGGCGCACTCCTAACAAGTACCCTGACATGATTTATCTTGATAACTTGATAGTGGCCCGTGGCGGCGCACTCTTGACTTGACTTGACTTGATAACTTGACTTGACTTGCCTTGACACCGTGGGTGTTCCTGCTTGCTTGTTTGCACAATCCACTTGTCTTGTCTTGCATCATGTCTAGGACGTGACTTCCTGGGTACCACGGCCAGGGACTCGCACTAAATTGGATTAGGCTAATGATTAGATCAAACTAGAACATGGAGAATTCCCAGTCACAGGCAGTCTCGTTATCTGGACGCTTTAATGGACTTGTAGCTTGCCGATGAGTAGAGCACATTTCCAGCACACTGTCATGTGTTGCACCCTCTAAGTCACCTAAGGGTACATTTGTCTCCCGGGCAATGTACCCACCTATAACTTTCAACGCGCGGAAGGATAACTGGATGGTCTGCAGGGCTTGGGACTGGAATTTCTCACTTGCATCTTGTTAGTAATTAGGCTTGTGATAACCCTAGTTAGTTAAAGTAGTAAGCCGTAGTACTTGCTTGGCCGATTGTGAATGAATGGTGTCCAGCCTTGTCTAAGTCTTGTCTAGCTCCAGTACCCGCTACCTCCTGAGCATGTTTGTTTTACTTATCTCTAACGATAAATGGGTAGAGACAGTGAGCTATTCAGGCGAAGGGGTACAATCCCGGTCCTTGTTTGGTTTAAGGATTGTAACCTGGCTCCCGGAATGGTTCCACGTCCCTAGTCGTTTATCGCCCTGTGTACTTTACTACTTATACTTCTTTTATTCTTTATGTTCTGATATGCTGGCTTTTGTTCTTATTTGTGGCCTCCTTTGTGGCACTTGCTCTTTCTGGGGTTTGACCCAGCTGGTTTTGTGTGGCCAGATTTCGGAGCAGCTCCCGAGGATCTACCAAGCTTCCAGCCCAATGGTGACAACTAGACGAAACCCGGGCCAAGAGTGGGTTTTCCTTTTTGTTTCACCCACTCATATGTAAATTTATTCTTTTGAGGCGTTTAGCCGACGAGCACCTGTTAGCTCGATGCACATTTACTTACTGTCTGCCTACGGGCTGTAAACATGATTAACAAATCCTAGGGTTGATCATGTATGACTGAACTCTTGCTAGTCTTATCATTTTGTTCGACTAGCTTCATGATCATCCAATATGTAATATTTGGGACGCCTTATATATATATATTTGATGCTCTAACATCTTGTAACTCTGTTAATTGCTTGAGATTGAGACAATAGGCTTGACCTTAAGAGACTGCTGGCTTGTAGTAAACCCTCATATCTAGACAGCCGTGACCGTATAGTTGAGATGTATTCTATTTCAATATACGTAGCTGGCTGTGTCTGCCCCCGCTCTCCAGTATTCTGGTTCTGGGGCGTGACATATACTCTAACAGTGTGTTTTAAAATACCGAGTTCGACATGTAAACGGCTGAGAATAATCAGGCACATCCCTCACTGATCAGGCGAGAGATGGCTATGCTTCCAGTAGATTCCAGTAGGGAGATTCCAGATTGGGGTATGTCTACATGTCTTACTCTAGTATTTCCTCTCCCAGCAAGTGAATCCAGAATTCCGACACAATGATTCAAGATGAGTCCAGCCAAAATATAATGATACCAGTAATTGATTCCAGTAAATAATTCCAGTTAAATAATTCCAGTAGGTGATTCCAGTAATAGAGATGATACCAGTAATAGAGGCCAGAAAATATAAGTGTGTCGTATACATAAATCCAGAAATATCCATACGTGTTGTAACAGAGAATCGCATACAACTAACTAGAACTAAAGTACAGTAATTGACAAGTAAATGAGAGAACTATCAGAGAATGTACTCGCCTGATACTCTGAAAAGAGTAGTATAATGTCAGATGCCTGCACCGGAGTCAAAATATCCTAAACAGAGTAATACAGGTTATAATGTGCTCAAAATAAGACAGATGAAGTCTATGATGCAATCTACATGATTTCTAGGTCAATCTAGGTCAAAGTCAACTCTAAGTCAAACCTGGTCAACTATCTAGGTCAAACTTAGGTCAACCTAAGTCAAACCTGGTCTATACTAGTCTAACTAGTCCATTCTAGGTCTAACATGACTAAACAAGTCTATCTAGATTCTACACTAGGCATTCAAGTCAGAAACACAGGTTTATGAGCCATAGGCTATATGCCTAGGCTAAACACATAGTCCATTACACACCTTCACACATAGACATATATATTAATATATCTATCTAATAAATATGGTGACACACATTATAATAGATAGGCCATATGTAATAACATATGTCTCTCACTATATATATATATATATATATATATATATATATATATATATATATATATATATATATATATATATATATATATATATATATGTATATGTATATGTTATTACATAGAAGGATAGAAAAAAAAAAAAAAAAATATATATATATATATATATATATATGTATATGTGCATATACATAGAAGGATAGAAAAACATGCATTTGTGTTCCAGTGTGTGTGGCAAGGTGTCAATAGAGTGTCAAAGGGGAATAGGAATTCAAGTGACAGTTATCACATGGCTATTACATGTGTGTGTGTGAAGGGAACATTAGAGTGTATGAAAAACAGTGTGAAATGGTGACAGGATTGAACCTGTGGATGTGTGTGTATAGAGGAGTATAGGAAATCAGGGAATTCATTGCAATTAGCACATTCGACCAAACTAAACTCAAAACCCAATTCCCTATACAACATAAACTCTCATACCAACCAAAATCCAATACCAAGTTCAAACCAAACTGTGCAATGCCAAGGTGATGTGTATGTAGGTTAGGTTTATGGCAGTTTTTAGGATTGTGGTTGTGTGTGTGTAATGTGGGCAAGTGACAGGAAACAATGTGTGTGTGTGCATGACTGTGTGTGGGACGTGGATAGAGTGGTATGTGAGCATGTGTGGGTATGTCCATGTGGGGGGAAAGAGTGTAACCATGTGCAAGTGTGTGAGCATGAACCAATGTGTGTGTAGGGTTGTCCTCAGTTTTAGGAACACAATATCAAATAAAAGAATCAGTGAGCCACTAAGCATTTACAAAATCTGGAAATAGGATTGACAGTAACAATCTCAGGAATGGGAATCAAATCCTATTCTCTAATACAAAAACCCAAACCCTTAACAAAACTAAACATATAAATAATCCTATACCCAAGCCTCTATATTACACCTATAATACTAATACATAAAAACTAAAAAAGAAAAGTGAGTAGATGAGTGAACAAGTGTGTAATCTGGAAAACCATGTGTCAATAGCTTAGGTGTGTGTGTTGATAGGGACATGTGTGTAAGAGTGGACATGTGAGGAAACAAATATGTGCATGTGCATTTCAGAATATGTGTGTAAACAGTGAGCTATTAATCAGTGCATCACAGGTTTTAGGAAAACTTGACAGGAAAACAGTGTGTTCTCAGAGGTAATTGTTTAAATAGTGCATCAACAATCAGTTAACAGCCTTTGCAAGAGTCTAAAACACATGTGGGTGAATATACATGACATTTAAATAGGAAGAAATTAGTTTAAAAGGGAAATGAACTCTCAGAATTTAAAAAAAAAACTGAACACCCAAATCAGTTATTCATTCAAACCCATCTCAATGTTCAAAAACCCCATTCTTAACTCAAAAGCCAAATTGGATCGAAATATTTCATTTACACATACTAACAATCATGTGGGGTTATATATTTAGCAAATAAATCAGCAATAAAAATCAGTCAAGGGTTTATCAGTGAACTCATCAGTTCACAGCCTTGCTCCTTGAATTCGAAATCCCAAATCAACACAACCTTTCTCCCATAACTCAAACATGAATAAACATCAACATACATTTAAAAGATTTGAAAAAAACATAATGTAGGCAGGAACACTACAGTTACCATGATTAAAAATTACTAATCTTATTTGAAAACTGAGAACTATCAAATAACTGATACCAAAAACCATTTTAGCCAAACCCCAAGATGAAATCAAAAACCAACTCGAGAACTCCTAGGTAACCCAAACTATTGTTTGGTAACAATGCTCAGTGTGTGCTCGTGTCCCTGGATGATAATCGTGTCCAATAATTAGACACAGCAGTGTCTAAAACCAAATCGAAACTGTGTTCAGAAAACAGGAAATTCAGTCCTCGTGCACGCGTGCACGTGTGTCCAACTCACGACACAGGCCACGTGGAGACACGTGGCCGTACACACGTGTTCACCTAGACTAGGGGGACGTGTCCAAGTGCCTGCACGAACCCCTAGATGTGTCGTGTCCTAGTTTCAAAGCCGTATCAGTGGGCTTGAAATCGTGTGTGTGCATGTCAGGGCGTTTCGATGCGAGCGCGAGAACTTCCTCGACTCGCAACCAAGTGCCACGAAACTTGGTGAGGGTCGAGTCAGATATGGGACCCATCTTCTCACCAAATTCCACGTGTTCTGGTGGAGTATAGTGTCCTGTGTCAGCCCTAAAATGAAGGGGACACGCACAGCGTGCACGAGCAGGCACGAGACAGTGCAGCCTCGTTTCCTTCGTGCACAGACAACGAGGACCCACGAAATTTTGTGGGGGTCCTCTCAGTCAGTGCCCGCACCCACACACCAAATTTTAGGTGTCGAGGTGCTGTGTCGTGTCCGCTAGGACACTCGTGCAGCAGGACAGCCGCGCGAGGCCAGTGCACAGTGTCGTACGTGCGGTGCGTGTCCGATTTGGACACGAAAAGTGCATAAAAACCAACTCAGTGCTCAACAAAATTAATGTACACATCAAGAGCTATCCAAATATATAATTTGTTTTGAAAAACATTAACATTCATTCCATTGAGGCATTTCGTCGAACACCTAACATACCATACGACACGTGTCCGATACGGACACCAAACGGACACGAAATTCACCCAAATTTCAGGGACGCCTAGGGGACTCCTAGATCTAGCCCTAAATGCAAAGAAAATAGAAATTTAAATCAATTTGAGGAGTTTAACCTATAGGTGCAAAATTGCAAGAAAGCTCCAAATGGGGGGTGTTCCTCTTGATGGCCAAATGTTCCAATTGAGCCCAAAACTGAGATTAACCTCCAGAAATATTAAATATACAAAAATTAGAACCTAATGCAAAAGACTAGGATAAAAAAGGAGATCAAATGAATAAATAGGAATTTTTGGAAGGGGGAAGAATACATCTCTTTTCTCCAAGTGTAGGAATGATAAAAAGAGGCAAGCCCTAATGAACAAGTGTTTAAATAGGGTAGGGATCCCTATATGGCTGCTCTTAGGTTCAATAATTAGGGTTAGGGTTCACTAAATGGCCCATGGGCTTAAGTCATGATCAATTAAACCATTGAGTCATAAGTCATTTCATGAATTAACAAGCCATGACTAAAATTCGCTAAACCAAATCCCCTCATTCTAAAACTATTCTCTAATGACTAAAATAAGTTAACTCAAGTTAGACTAGGGTCACCATGGCTAGGATTAGGTTCTAGGCTAGTCCACTAGGTCTCAACAAGTCAAAGTCAAACTGGAATTCACCAATTCAACAAATCACTAATAATTCAAATAAGTCAAAATGACCCAACTACCCCTAGGCTAAAAATGATAATTGAGTCATCATAATGACATGGTCAGGCTCTAGGTCATGCAGTCTCTCAGGTTTACTAGCAGCACATCAAAATCACACGTCATGACTTAAACCAATTCTTAAATAGTTTAAAAATTATTAAAGATCACTAAAAAGCATAATGTGAATCAAATATCAATAATTAATAATTAAAATTACAAAATTTTGAAATTACCCTCATCTGGAAAACTGGGTGTTACAATCCCCCCCCCCCGGTCAAGCTCCTCCTCCTCGAGCTTCTCCTCCCTCAATCCGAGCTCATCCTCCTCTTCCTCAGGTAAACCCTAACCTAACTCCTCTCCCTCTTCCTCCTCTTCCTCTCCCACACACACACGAACACAGACACGGACACACACACATACATGAGCCGTACCCAATCGGATAAACCCGTTAATGGGTTGGATTAGGGTTGAAGATACTCGGGTTCGGGCTCGAATTCGGGTTAAAATATTTGAACCCGATCAACAATCGGATTGGGCTCGGGTTCATGTGTCGGGTTCATGTCCATGTCCGATGGCTTGTTCGGCTTACTCCAAGGCCAGCCCTGTATAGGTTGAAGCAGAAAAAAAAGCTAAATAATTGTAAGCAGTAAAAACTGCTATAAAGCTTGCTAAAAAAGATTAGTCCAACATTATGTTGGGTTGGTCAGCCATCATTGCTCAGAGTAAGATTCGACATTCTCCTAGTCGATTTGTTCTCAGTGAACGCTCGTTGTACAATCAATAGAACTTATGGAATTCTATTTGTATCAGCTCCTTTTCGGAATAATCACTGGAGTGTTGAAAGAATGGACTAGCTGATAGAAAATGATTCTACTCACCCTCCATAAGAGCTGGTGCTCTCTTTATATAGGGGTATGTTTAGATAGTAAAAGAAAAAAAATTGAAAAATTGCATATGCATGTAGTACATATATATATATATATATTTACATATGCATTTTTCTTTTATCCTAGTTCTTATTTGTTTGATGACTAAACATAAAAGAAATGAGGATGTGAGAGAGTTAATTATTTAATTAACTCAAATACTTAAACGATGACTAAACACATAGCAGTCCATTCATTTATTCATTCACCCATTCACCATTCATTTATTCATTCACCCATTCATCATTCATTCATTCATTCATTCACCCATTCACCATTCATCCATATCCATTCATTCATCCATCCATTCATCCTTCACATATAACAGTCCATTCATTTATTCATTCACCCATTCACCATTCATTTATTCATTCACCCATTCACCATTCATTCATCCATTCACCCATTCACCATTCATTCATCCATTCATCCTTTTCATCAAAAGCAGTCACTTAACCTCCTTCATGTTGTGTGTGTGTGTTGTTAGTGAGTTAGTGAGTTGAGCGTTTAGTTAGAAGAGTATGTTAGTGGTTAGATAATATGTTAAGGAAAGGTTTGGTAATAGGATGTGGTTTGTGTTAGAGAGTGAGAAAATTATGGAAGATATGTTAGTAAGATTTTATATTCGAAGTTTTGTATTAGGGTTAGATGTGGGCTAGAGTGAGCGTGACAGGTTGAGGTATCTTGTAATACCAAGATGGTATCACAAGATAATTAGGATTTATCCTAGCTACGAAAGGGTAAGGTAATAGGGTAAGTTAAGGTAATTGCCTAGAAGCTAAGGTATGAGTCTAAGGTGTTAGGATATTGTTAGATAATGATTGTCTTGGTTGGTAATGTTTAGGATTAGTGCTCTTAGACTAGTTTTGACCTTAGTTGACCGTTTTGACCAAAAGTCAACGAAAGTCAACCGAAAGTCAAACTTGGCCTAAAAGTGACTAGAATTGACCCGAAACCAAACCAGAGTTGACCAGTTGACTGAAAGTCAATAGTTGGTCAACATTACCCGATGGACCCGACCCAACTCGAGTTCAACCCGATCCTCCGGGCTTGGTCTTGGGCTTCATATGTTGAACCCGAGGTCGGGTCGGGCTTGGGCTCGAATTAGGCTTATGATTCATCTGGTTGGGCTCGGATTGACCTCAAGCCTGAACCAACCCGCCCGAGTTGCACCCTACATACGGTTACCATGTCTCTCTACTATAATATACACTAGGAAGTTCGGACAATACAAATATTGGTGTTTCTTCCATGTCTATGTCTAGTGAAGGATAATTGCCTAGACTTAGTCAACTTTACCCAGTTTGACTAGTTACTGCACTGAACATGTGTGTCCATCTTTGCATAATTATTTTCAAATAGATATAAATTACTACTTGCGGAATCGTTCATGGATGTACAATCGTCGTCCTGATGATATGTGTGGTGTGTGGGATGAATACATAGCGGGAGTAGAGCAGTTTCTGCTGTTTGTTAAGGCGTTCCCTTAGTACATGGACGGCACCAAAATTAAGTGTTCGTGTGTGAAATGTTATAACGTGAAATATTATCCAGAAGTGGAAGTGAAATATCATTTGTACTCGAGGGGTTTTATGCCTAATTACTATCAGTGGACCACACACAGAGAACTTGTGTCTTTAGCATCAGAGCCGGAGCCTTATGTTGAGCCGTATATGCATACGGGACCTAATTTTGTTTCAGATAATCATGCATACAACGATAGGTACATGAACATGGTTTTCGACGCTGTAGGGCCTAGTTTCGTTCATGATGCAGTTGAGGAGGTACCGAATGTCGATGCTGCAAAGTTTATGGAGTTGCTAGAGAATACAAGGACTCCATTGTATCCTGGTTGTGAGGATCATTCACCGTTGGAGGCGGTTACAAGACTGTTGAGTATTAAGTCAGATTTTAACATGTCGTAAGAATGCTACAACCGAGTGTTGGAGTTGATTATAGAGATCTTGCCAGCGGATGCTAAGTTACCAAAAGACTTCTATCAGTCTAAGAGGATGGTGAGATCGATCTGGATGGGATACGAGAAAATCGATTCTTGTCACAATGGGTGCATGCTATACTACAAAGATGACAAGGACGCAGATGTGTGCAGATTTTGTGGTACTGATCGCTATAAGACAACTAGTACAGGAAGGTCTACCGGTGCAAGAAGACCGACTGATTTAATGCACTACTTGCCTTTAACGTCGCGGTTGCAAAGATTATTTATGGTGAAAGAGACGGCCGAAAATATGAGTTGGTACATGCGAGAACAGATTGAAGGAGTGTTGGATCACCCATCCGATGGAGAAGCGTGGAAGCACATTGATCGAGTGTATTCTGATTTTGCTTCAGATCCGTGTAATGTCAGGTTGGGGCTATCTTCTGACGGTTTTACTCCTTTTGGTCTTTCGAAATCCCAGTATTCGTGCTGGCCTGTGATTGTCACTCCGTATAACCTACCGCCTTGGATGTGCATGAAGACTCAATACATATTTCTAACCGTTATAATTCCTGGTCCGAACAATTCCAAGAGGAACATTGATGTGTACTTACAGCCTTTGATAGATTAATTGGAAAGTAGACGCTAACACGTACGATATTTCCAGAAAGCAGAATTTTCAGATAAAGGCAACCCTTATGTGGACCATCAACGACTTTCCGACCTATGGAATGTTATCTGGATGGAGCACGCATGGCCGTCTCTCATGTCTGTATTGCATGGACCAAACTAAGGCTTTTTGCTTGAAACACGAAGGAAAATCGTGATTATTTGATTGTCATCGGCAATTTCTGCCAAAAGATCATCCGTTCAGAAGGAACAGGAATGCATTCCGTGCAGGCATTGTAGAGAAGGGTGATCCACCACCAAGGTGGTGTGGAGCCACGATATGGGAGGAGGTTAGAGATTTTCCAAGTGCTATCGAAGATCCTACAACTGGGTACAAGTGCGATGGATTGGTAGAGATCATAACTGGACAAAGAGGAGCATATTCTGGGATCTGCCATATTGGAGTACCAATCTGATCAGACATAATCTTGATGTCATGCATATTGAGGAGAATGTGTTTGATAACATAATTAATACTGTGGTGGACGTAAAGGGAAAAACGAAAGACAATCCCAAGGACATGTTGGACTTGGAAGAAATATACAAATGCCCTGCGTTGCATTTGATAGAGGAGAAAGTAATTAATACGATGATGAGCTAAGGGCTGCTCAGGTGTATGCATATTTTCTATCATGGTTGAGTGCATATGTAAGACTTGAGAACTCTGTAATTACCTTTCTGTATATGCACTTGAGAATGAGCTTAATTTATTTTTTCGTGGTATTTAGGTCGATCGTCCATACGCAAGACTTGAGAATGAGTCTATTAGAACGCTAGCCAAGGGATCAATTTATGCTGCAAAAATATGGCCAAGCTACTGTGTCAATGGGTTTAGGTTCAAGTCAACAACTTGTCCGATCAGAGACAACTTTGTGGATCTCAATTCTACCAAAAACAGCTGTTTGTGTATCAGATTTTCGAACTACAAAGATGTTGATACGGGCAACGATTTTTATGACGTCCTACGGGAGATTGTGGAGCTGACATATAGTTATGGAATAGAGCCTGCTAAGATTATGTTATTCAGGTATGATTGGTTCGATCCGATTGAAGGTCAAGGTTGAAAAGCAGACAAGCACGGTCTTGTGGATATAAACTATCGGCGTCGATATCAAGCCTATGAGCCATTTGTCCTATCAAGTCAGGCTCAGCTCGTGTACTTCACAAGTTATCATAAACGGGGAACAACAAGGTCGGACTGGTGGGCAGTATGCAAGACCAAAGCTAGAAATACCTATGAGGTTGACGATATAGCTTATCACAGTACGCCTAACATCTATTCTATATTAGTATATGAAATTGTATTATATTTTAAATTGATATAAATAAAATTAAAAAACATAATTATTTACTTTAATTATTTGATTTCTATTTCTATAATTTAAATAATATTATATGAGAGATTAACACCTATTTGAGTATATTATTAGACTAATAGGAGTAGTATAGATAATATTGTCTATTTGATATATACTTACTTTCACCATTTATTAATGAAAAGAATAATTCTCGTTTCCGTGTGTTTGAACCCCAAACCACCGAGCCATGAGCGTTATGTCTCTACACACACACACATATTGGATGTCTTGATCACGTGCCATGTGGAACTTGGATAAGAGGAGTATCTTGTATAAATTCCACCGCTCGTAGGTTGCTTCTTCGCCATTGATTAGCGACACACTAAGGGCCCGTTGGTTTGCAGGATTGGACAACGTAATGTAATTGGCATTACGTTGTCAATCTAACTCGGGTGTTTGGTTGGAAAAAAAAAGTTAGATGTAATGTAATCGCGATTACAAGTTTGATTACATTATATCAGTTTCTTCTAAACTCAATTACATCATAAAACCTATGTAATCGCAATTACATTACAACTTAAACGGAAGATTGATATGCTATAATTTGGACTTTTTGTTCGTTTTTGGTCATTTTTTTGTTGTTTTTGTTTGTTTTTTGTCATTTTTGTTCGGTTTTGGTCGTTTTTTTTTTTTCGTTTTTTGTCTTTTTTGTTCGTTTTTGGTCATTTTATGTCGTTTTTGGTCGTTTTTGTTCTTTTTGGTCGTTTTTTTGTCATTTTGTTCGTTTTTTGTTTATTTTTGTTCGTTTTTTCGTTGTTTTGTTTGTTTTTTGGTTCGTTTTTGTCCTTTTTTGTTGTTTTTTGTTCCATTTTTTTTTGTCGTTTTTGTTCGTTTTTTGTCATTTTGTTCGTTTTTTTTGTTTTTGTTGCTTTTTTTTGTTCTTTTTTGTTGTTTTTGTCCGTGTTTTTGTCATTTTTGTTCGTTTTTTTTGTCATTTTTGTTCTTTTTCGTTGTTTTTGTTTGTTTTTTTGTCGTTTTTTGTTGTGTTTGTCCGTTTTTGTCCTTTTTGTCGTTTTTGTCGTTTTATCATTTTTGTTCGTTTTTCGTTGTTTTTGTTTATTTTTTGTCGTTTTTGTCATTTTTGTTGTTTTTGGTCCTTTTTTGTTCGTTTTTTTGTCGTTTTGTTCGTTTTTTGTAATTTTTGTTCTTTTTTTTCATTTTTGTTCGGTTTTTTTGTCGTTTTTTATCCTTTTTTGTTCGTTTTTGTTGGTCGTTTTTGTTCGTTTTTTGTCTTTTTTGTTCGTTTTTTTTGTCGTTTTTTGTTCGTTTTTTGTCATTTTTGTTCGTTTTTGGTTGTTTTTGTTTGTTTTTTTTGTCGTTTTTGGTGCGTTTTTTTTGTTGTTTTTGTCCGTTTTTTGTTGTCGTTTTTTGTTTTTTTTTTTGTCATTTTGTTCGTTTTTCGTTGTTTTTGTTTGTTTTTTGTCGTTTTGTTCTTTTTGTTGTTTTTGGGTCTTTTTTTGTTTGTTTTTGTTCTTTTTTGTAATTTTTGTTCGATTTTTTTGTCGTTTTTGGTTCTCTTTTTTTTGTCGTTTTTGTTCATTTTTGTCATTTTTGTTCGTTTTTGGTTGTTTTTGTTTGTTTTTTTGTCGTTTTTGTCCTTTTTTTGTTGTTTTTATCCGTTTTTTTTTGTCGTTTTTGTTCATTTTTGTCATTTTTGTTCGTTTTTTGTTGTTTTTGTTTGCTTTTTTGTCGTTTTTGTCCTTTTTTGTTCTTTTTGCCCTTTTTTTTTTTGTCGTTTTGTTCATTTATTGCCTTTTTTTTATCGTTTTTGGTCAATTTTTACGTTTTTAATCGTTTTTTTGTCGATTTTGCACATTTTTTGCCATTTCTGTATGTTATTTATCGATTTTTGTCGATCTTGTACGTTTTTGACCATTTTCACGTTTTTAATCGTCTTCTATCGTTTTTGGTCGATTTTGCATATTTTTTGTCGCTTTTTTTTTTATCCTTTTTTGCTTTTTTTGGGGATCTTTTTTTCACTTTTTTTTTTGGTCGATTATGCTCGTTTTTTTCTTTTTGTTTGTTGTTTTTGGATTTTTTTTGCAAGTTTTTTAATCTTTTTGTCGTTTTTTTGCTCGTTTTAATTCCCTCTTGTTTTTGGTCTTTTTTTCGTATTTTCCGTTTTTTGTCATTTCTGTTCCTTTTTATATCGTTTTTTATTTTTTCGTTTTTTGTCAATTTTTTTGTTTTTAGTCATTTATTTATCATTATTGGTCATTTTTTATGGTTTTCACATTTTTGATCTTTTTTTTGTCGTTTTTCTTTTTTATCGCTTTTTCATTTTTGGTTTTTTTTTCCTTCTGTTTTGTTCGTTTGTCATTTTTGGTATTTTTTATTTTTTGTCTTTTTTTTCGTTTTTGGTCCTTTTTTAGCAGAAAACAAACCATTTTTCCCCTTTTTTATTATTTATTTTTAATTTTTTTTCTTTTTAAATTTTTGAAATTTTGTATTGATCAACTTTTTAAATTTTATGTTGTATTTTAAAAAAAATATTAAATTAAAAATTCAATTACATTACATGGTAAACCAACACATGAATGCAATTAACATTACATTACATGATTTGATTACATGTTTCAACCAAACATAGTAATGTAATTGTAATTCAATTACATTACAAACTCAATTACATTACAAACCCAATTCCATTACGATTACGATTACATTACAATGAACCAAACGCAACCTAAGTCTATTGCATATGTGTGTCGCTAATCTAGAGTTTTTAGTAGTGATTGAGTCTAAGTTTGATAACAAGGATAATAGAATATTCCTTAAACAAAGACGTAAATATTTAGGTGTATAAATGTCTGTCAACACGTGCAAGTGAACAATCAATTAATTTGGGAACCAAGTAATAGGATAAAAGACTATTGTTGATGCTGACATCCATCCAATACTTATAAGCCTTAGTTATTGTTACTACACTTCCCTGGATCATATGGTGTCATAGTCTAAGATTTGATTATATGTGGGACCATCGTATTAATGTTATTGCGCCTACACATCATATAGTTAGCAATGTTGATGTGCTCTTAGCATTATTGCAATTTAAATCCTCCTCAAATTTATATTATTTTGCCCTACAATAATGCTATGGCCTCAACCGAGCTAGTGGGTCCCACTAAGTTCATCTTACATTGCATTAAAATTATTGGTCTTCTTGTATACCAATATTATTATATACTTACTAGTATATATGCGCACGAGTATTGAATCTAACAAACAATAGTCGTCTAATTTTTCTTTTTTACTCCTTAACAAAAGCAAATAACATTACCTTTTTAATGCTGGAAAAAAGCAAACAACATGTTCCTTAATTTTTTTTTCTATTACATAATTATCTAACTTTTCATTTAACATTTTTGAAAAAAAAAAAAAGAATTTCCATGATAGTTTTTATTATGTAGTAATATAGATGTAACAATATAAATTATGAATACTAATAACATGTTGTAGGAATAACAATTTGATGCACGATAGTCATTTCCGAAGTTGTTCTTGCAACTTGTCGATGGTTTTAGTAGCACAACCATCTGGAGAGCAGATCTACTGTTTCCAAATTCTGTATAATAAATATGTTTCATCTCTTTATAAAAATGTGGACCCTACTGATTATTTTAACAAGTAACATCCACAATCAGTATAACACATATTGTTTCGATACTGAAATTTTGGAGACAGCAAATCTGTTCTCATTTCTCTGGATCTTCAGTTGTCAAGACTCCAAAAACTCATGTTGTTGCTTCCACCATCTTTATGTCGTCGTGCATGGTGTTATTTCACCCAAGAGTTCCCGTCCAATTGGTCCGCACCTTGTGGCAACCACCCAATGATTGACACTAATTTTGCGACCACACAATGGACGTCATGGCGTACGAATGCATTCATCGGGTTAAAGTGTTGGACAACTCTCCAGGTGATCGATCCTCTTTCTGAACCAGAGAGAACGACGCAATCCAAAAGTCGCATTGGGTTAAGTTGAGCCTGGGTACGTAGTTTGAGGTTTTTTTTTTTTTTTTTTTTTTACTTTTCCACATCAATGATTCGAACAAGCCGGCCCACCAACACACAGGTGAACCCAAACCCAGGTCGCAATTTAAATTAGGTTCAAAGCCTGGTCAAAGTTGAAATCCATGTCCGGCGGCCCACCACAGGGGCCCTCTATAAATATAAACGGTCGGTTTTTCTGGTAGGGGTACGAACGTAAATAAATGGGAGAAGCGTGGGGAGTGTTTGATGGTTTCCGAGCAAGCGACATGAATGAGTTGATAGGGCTGACCATGACCGGGGAAAAAAAAGAACAAGACAAAAAAAAAGAGAGGAGGGGGTGGGTTTGGACGGACCCATTCGTGGTGTGAGTACTGAAAACATGGAGATGGCAGCCATAGTACTAGTTAGTGCTTTTGTAAGAGAGAGGACAATGAAGAGTGGAAGACTTTGTAGCCATATATAGATAGATTGATAGATAGATAGATGGATGGATGGAAGGAGTAGAATGGAGAAGTGATTGATGCAACGTGGGCGCGTGGGTCTTGTAGGGTGAGTACCGGTTCCGTTTAAACCAAATCAAATATATAAAAAAAAACTTAATTGTAATTTTATACCCTCGATTGTCTCAATTTTTTTATTTTTCTTCTAAACTAATTTATTCGAGAACTTAATACTATTAAATATTTAATATTTTTAATTTAATATCCAAAATTTTAACGAAGACAAAATTATTTCTTCGTTTTCTATTCCAACCCTCCAGCCGGCTCACCACTCACACTACCCTCTACCACCCATGCTGTCTCCACCCCAGCCAGCTGTTGGAGTGGGTGGGGTTCCCACCTATGTGGAGAATACCCCGGAGAGCGACGAGCGCCATCCGTGTGTCGGAGAAGCTTGGAGAGTGCATGGATTTTATTTTGGTACATATACGGTAAGGAAATATATGATTGGATTTCCATATTTACTTTGATTATATATTTATGATTGGACCCTTCATATAGTAGATTTCAATATTATTGGGTTTCCAATTATGGTAAGCTAATTATGATTGGATTTTCATTAAATATATGATTAATTTATATTGGAAGTTTCCATATATATTGGCCTTCCATGTATGGGTTACCAAGGGCTTATAAAAGGGTGATGCATGCTAGTTGTAAAATCATCTCAAAACAAAAAGTACTTTACAATCTTTGAGAGCGAGAGAGAGGATTAAGGACTATTGTGAAGGAGAGATTGCTTCGAATAATTTTTTGGCATCTCTTGTTCTTCGGAGTCCGCAATCAAAAAATTTCTTCTTTCAAGTGAGTTGTGGTGATCCGTGTTGGATCGGGAGGAGCTTGTAGAGGGTGTATTCTCTTTATTCCATTAGTGGAGGTTCTTCAGGGTCGGACTCCGATCGTCCCGTAATTTTTTCCGCAAGGGTTTTCCATGTCAAAAATCTTTGTGTCTGCGATTGTGTTTGGCGTTTTTGGTTTGTGTGCTTTTGATCGGTTCTCTCGCAGGACTTTCTGGTTTGGGGGAACGGTTTTCGCGCTTCGTTCCCAACAGAGTGGTATCAGAGCCAGGTTCAAAGAAGTGTCAGGAGTTGACAGTCAAACCAGGAAGCAGAGATGGACGCGAAGCCGGTGCGCATGGTGAATCTGAACGGTACCAACTACCATTATTGGCGGAGCAAGATGAAGGATTTGCTGTTCGTCAAGAAGCTGCATCTTCCAGTATTTGCATCCGAGAAGCCCAGTGACAAATCCGATGAGGACTGGAACTTCGAGCATATACAGGTGTGTGGGTACATGCGGCAGTTCGTTGACGAGAACGTGTACAACCACATTGCCAATATTGAGCATGCGAAGACATTATGGGAGAAGCTGGAATCTTTGTACGCGAAAAAGACCGGAATAAACAAATTGTTCCTGATCCGGACGATGATGGGTCTGCGGTACAAAGATGGTGCATCCATTACGGATCACTTGAGTGAGTTCCAGGACGTGGTGGACCAGCTATCCTCGATGGGAGTCAAGTTCGACGACGAGGTTCAAGGACTTTGGTTGCTATGTACATTGCCAGACTCGTGGGAGACCGTACGAGTATCTATGATCGCTTCTGCTCCGGAAGGCGTGGTCAGTCTGGAGTTTGCCAAGAGCGGGGTACTGAATGAAGAGATGCGGAGACGTTCTCAGGGCACTTCATCCACATCCCATCACTCAGAGGCACTAGTTTCGGAGAGCCGTGGAAGGGGCAAAAGCAGGGGTCCAGGTGGTAGCAGAGACAAGAGCAGAGGGAAGTCCAAGGGTCGGTACGAGGACTCGAAGTGTTACCATTATGGCAAGAAGGGCCACATCAAGCGAAACTGTTTCGCTTGGAAAAGAGAGAAGAAGGGTGACAAGAGGAAGCAAGATGAGAACACTACAGCGGCGGCTTCGATACATGGAGGCGATGTGATCGTCGTAGGTGATGAGGTTATCACAAACCTCGCCTGCGATGACAATTCTTGGCTGGTGGACTCAGGGGCTTCAGCGCATGTATCTCACAACAGGGAGCTATTTGCCACTTACACGACAGGCGACTGTGGAGTGTTGAAGATGGGCAATGGAGATGTGTCAAAGGCGGTTGCCGTTGGAGATGTGCATTTGAGGACGAAGACGGGTGCAGTTCTTGTTCTCAAAGATGTTCGTCATGTCCCTGATATCCGTTTCAACCTGGTGTCGGTTGGACGGTTGGATGATGAGGGATTCTTCAGTCTCTTCGGAAATAGTCAGTGGAAGCTTTCCAGAGGTTCGATGGTGATTGCCAGAGGAAGCAAGAAGTCCGGTCTCTACTATATGGAGGAGAGCGCAGAGGGGACACAGTAGGTGAACGCGGTCAGTGATGCGTCTACCGAGTTGTGGCACAGACGGCTCGGCCATATCAGCGAGAAGGGGATGAGCTACTTGGTGAACAGGAAGGTGATTCCAGGGCTCAAGTCTACAAAGTTGGAGAAGTGCACGTACTGCTTAGCTGGGAAGCAAAATAGGGTGTCTTTCCAAAGTCACCCAAGTTCAAGGAAGCCGGCGTTGCTCGAGTTGATTCACTCGGATGTCTGCGGTCCTATGAAGGTAAAATCTATTGGTGGTGCTTCTTACTTTATAACTTTTATTGATGACTGTTCCAGAAAGGTTTGGGTCTATGCCTTAAAGACCAAGGATCAGGTGCTGCCTACTTTCAAAGAGTTTCAAGCCTCTGTTGAAAGAGAGACGGACAAGAAGTTATTGTGTGTTCGGTCCGACAATGGCGGCGAATACATCGGTTCCTTTGATGCTTATTGCAGAGAGCAGGGGATACGACACCAGAAGACTCCGCCAAAGACACCTCAGCTCAATGGTGTAGCGGAGCGCATGAACAGGACACTGATGGAGAGGGTGCGGTGTTTGCTGTCAGAAGCAAACTTACCGGGCAGTTATTGGGGTGAGGCTCTTCTCACAGCCGTTTATGTTATTAATTTGTCTCCTAGTGCTCCTTTGCAGGGTGATGTGCCTGACAAAGTATGGTACGGCAAAAAGCCGTCATACAATCACCTGCGAGTGTTTGGCTGTAAGGCCTTCGTGCATGTACCGAAGGACGAGAGGACCAAACTTGAGCCGAAGACGAGGTGATGCGTCTTTGTCGGCTACGGTCGGGATGAGTTTGGCTATAGACTCTACGACCCGGTGGAAAGAAAGCTCTACAGAAGCAGGACGTAGTGTTCGTCGAGGATCAGACCATGACCAACACTCAAGATTTCGAGACACCTTCTGAGGCTGAGGAATTGCCTGAGTTAGAGTCATTTTGCTTCGAACAGTTTCCAGAGGACATCGCAGAGGATCCCATTATGGGGGAGCCAGTACATAGAGTTGCTCCCAACCTTGATCATCAGCCTGCTGATGGTGGTCAGGGTGTCCTCAGGAGGATGAGCATGCCGGAGAGGCAGTTCCTGAAGGGGAGAAGGCTGTTGGTATACAGCCAGCACCAGTGGCTCCACTGAGAAAGAGCGACAAAGATCGTCGACCATCTACGAGATACTCACCGGATGAGTATGTGCTATTGACTGACGGGGGAGAGCCCGAAAGCTTTGCAGAGGCTATGGAAGACGAACACAGGCAGGAGTGGATGGAAGCCATGCAGGAGGAGATGAGTTCCTTGCACACTAATTCCACTTATGAGCTGGTGCGGTTGCCAAAGGGCAAGAAGACTTTGAAGAATCGATGGATGTTTAGAGTGAAGCAGACGGATGATGCTACTCGCCCTCGATACAAAGCGAGGCTGGTAGTCAAAGGCTACGGTCAGCGGAAAGGCGTGGATTATGATGAGATCTTTTCGCCTGTCGTCAAGCATTCGTCTATTCGGGTGGTGCTAGCATTAGCAGCCAGTCTCGACTTGGAGGTCGAGCAGATGGACGTGAAGACGGCATTCCTCCACGGTGATCTTGAGGAGGAGTTGTACATGGAGCAGCCAGAGGAATTCTGTGAGAAAGACAAGTCATATTTGGTCTGTCGGTTGAAAAAGAGCTTGTATGGTCTGAAGCAGGCTCCGAGGCAGTGGTACAGAAAGTTCGAGTCGTTTATGGGGGAGCATGGTTATGCACGGACGACGTTGGACCATTGTACATTTGTGAGATATTTTGTCGAGGATGATTTCATTATTTTATTGCTCTATGTAGATGATATGCTATTAGTGGATCGGAATGCCACTAGGATGGCGGAGTTGAAGCGCCAACTGGGCGCGGCCTTCTCTATGAAGGATTTGGGCGCAGCGAAGACTATTATTGGAATGGAGATCAGCCGAGAGAGAGTCCAAGCTGCTATATTTGTCCCAAAAGAAGTACATTCACCGGGTACTTCAGCATTTCGGTATGGACGGGTCGAAAAAAGTGAGTTGCCCCCTTGCGGCTCACTTTAAGCTCACTGAGGAGCAGTATCCATCTACCGAGGACGAAAGGAAGATATGGAGCGGGTTCCATATGCCTCAGCTGTGGAAAGTCTTATGTATGCTATGGTGTGTACGAGGTCATACATCGCTCATGCAGTTGGCACAGTTAGCAGGTACCTTTCAAATCCTGGAAGGGTATATTGGAGTGCGGTCAAGTAGATTCTACGATACCTTCAGGGCACTGCCGATTGGAGACTTTCTTTTTGGTGGTGACGAGCCGAAGCTGGTTGGATATACTGACGCTGATATGGCTGGAGATGTAGACACGAGGCGATCGACTTCGGGCTATGTGATTGTGTTTGCTGGAGGAGCGGTATCATGGCAGTCGCGGTTGCAGAAGTGTGTTGCCTTGTCGACGACAGAGGCAGAGTACATTGCGGCGACGGAGGCTTACAAGGAGTTGCTGTGGATGAAGAAGCTGCTGCAGAAAATAGGACTGAAGCAAGAGCAGTATACTTTGCTTTGCGATAGTCAAAGTGTTATTCACCTTGTGAAGAAGCAGACATTTCATAGTCGGTCCAAGCACATCGAGACTCGATATCATTGGATACGGGATGTGGTTGAGAAGAAGGATGCGGCGCTTGAGAAGGTTCATACTGATGACAATGGAGCGGACATGCTCACGAAGGTTCTTCCGAGGGGGAAGTTTGAGTACTGCAGGCAGATCGTCGGGATCATGACCTCCTCCACATAGTTGTGAAGGGGGAGATTTGTTGGAGTGGGTGGGGTTCCCACCTATGTGGAGAATACCCCGGAGAGCGACGAGCGCCATCTGTGTGTCGGAGAAGCTTGGGGAGTGCATGGATTTTATTTTATTTTGGTACATATATGGTAAGGAAATATATGATTGGATTTCCATATTTACTTTGATTATATATTTATGATTGGACCCTTCATATAGTAGCTTCCATATTATTGGGTTTCCAATTATGGTAAGCTAATTATGATTGGATTTCCATTAAATATATGATTGATTTATATTGGAAGTTTTCATATACATTGGCCTTCCATGTATGGGTTACCAAGGACTTATAAAAGGATGATGCATGCTAGTTGTAAAATCATCTCAAAACAAAGAGTGCTTTACAATCTTTGAGAGAGAGAGAGAGAGAGAGAGAGAGGATTAAGGACTATTGTGAAGGAGAGATTGCTCCGAATAATTTTTTCGGCATCTCTAGTTCTTCGGAGTCCGCAATCAAAAAATTTCTTCTTTCAAGTGAGTTGTGGTGATCCGTATTGGATCGGGAGGAGCTTGTAGAGGGTGTATTCTCTTTATTCCATTAGTGAAGGTTCTTCAGGGTTGGACTTCGATCGTCCCGTAGTTTTTTCCGAAAGGGTTTTCCACGTCAAAAATCTTTGTGTCTGCGATTGTGTTTGGCATTTTTGGTTTGTGTGCTTTTGCTCGGTTCTCTCGCAGGACTTTCTGGTTTGGGAGAACGGTTTTCGCGCTTCGTTCCCAACACCGCCAGCCACGCTCGCCATCCTCTCCCTCCCCTCCAACCACCGCTCCCCCTTTCTATCTCCGGCCACCCCACCCCTCCAGCCCTCGCACTGTCCAGCCTCCGTCCCTACTCCCGGTTGCACCATCACCCCACCCTACTCCCCCTACCCTCCACCCCCCACCCCCAACACACACTCTCTTCGGACACGCGTGCAGCCGACGGCGGCACCGCAGAGAGAGCGGGGGGCGGTGCTACAAGCCGGGGCGGGGTAGTAGGGGGTTAGGGGTGGGGGTGGCTGGCGGTCGGTGTCCGATGGGGGGTGGAGGGAGGGAGAGGGAGGGGCTGTGGTGGGTAGTTTTAAGTTTAGAACAGAGTTATTTTTGTCCAATTTTTTTTCAAGGTATCAAGTTGTACCAAAAAAAGTTTATGGTATAAAGTTAAAAAAATGGAATAGTTGAGGGTATCCAGTTGCAACTAAGCCTATAAAAATGAAATAATCGCAAATTATATTTCTCAAAGAACCGTATTTAAAAAAAATTGGTTCGATTTTCGGTCGGTTCGTTTTCATGGACCAATGGATCAGACTTTCATATTTTAGCAAATGAGACAATTTAAATAACAAATATTCAAAAAATGAGATTGTTATATTTTGAATTATTATAATTACAGAAATAAAAAATATTAATATATATAGATTGATGGTAGAGAGAGGACGTCACGTCAAAGAAGCGACAAGTGGCTATAGAGAATGGAAGGAAAGTAATCTTAGATAGGGTTAACAAAATATTAGTATATAAATTGAGGACATGTTGGTAAATTATTAAATCTAAATTGATTTTCGGTTCGATGCGATTATTCGAACCAATAACCAAAAATCGAACCAATACTTCAAAAATTTCAAACCCCCCAAGCGAAAATCTAACCCATAAATGAAAAACCAAACCCATTGTTATATGGATCCGGTTAATGCTTGTCACCTCCGTTTTTCGTTATACGTATTTTCAGTATACGTGTACGGAATTCCGACCCGTAATCTAACTTGTCTAGCTTAATCTTGCATGACTTAGTTATTTTGGTTTATTTTGACGGGTTCGGCTTGGGTTGGTTTGTTTTGGTTTAGGGTGGTTCATCATGAACCCAAACCCCTACCTACCACCATCTCCATTTAAAGTCCAACTACTTTCTCTCTCTTCACTTATTCTCATTTACTCTTCTTTTTTTCCATTAACCTCTCCTCTGACATAAAAAAACCCATAGGCAAGTGCACCTTGCTTCCACATGATAATCCATTTTTATGGTTCATTTATCTTCCTCTCGTAATTTTAAGATAGTTTAGAACTTGACATTTTGCATTTTGAAGTTTTATTTTTTGTAGATCTAGAAATTTATCATTCTCGAATTTTGGTGGTTTTGATCTATCAAACTTCCTTATTTTCAAGTTTTGATCGTTCCAGGTTGTTGAGATTTGAGTTATACCCCATTTTGATCTATGGAAGTCCCATTTTTGGCTTAGATTGAAGGTTTCAGGAAATTTGGAGTTCTGGAGGTTCCTTACGCCCACGTTTATACGTGCCAGCGTAGTATCAAACTCTACGCCCACGTTTATTCGTGTCAGCGTGAATCTGGATTACGCAAGTCAAGACTATTTTACGCGTAAAACAAAGTCTACCCTGCCTTGGCATAAGACAAGTTTTACGCGTACTTCCTTTTACGCATACTTCCTTACGCGTACTTTCTTACGCGTACCTCCTTTCACGCGTACTTCCTTACGCGTACCTCCTTTACGCGTACTTTCTTACGCGTACCTCCTTTCATGCGTACTCCTTTACGCGTACTTCCTTACGCGTACCTCCTTTCACGCGTGCTTCCTTTCATGCGTACTTCCTTTACGCGTACTTCCTTTTACGCGTACTTCCCTTGGCATATTCCTTTGGCGTACTTCCTTTGGCGTACTCCTCTGGCTTGACGTACTCCTTTGGCGTACTCCCCTTGGCGTACTCCTTTGGCGTACTCCCCTGCCCGGAGGCTTCTTAGTACTAGTGTATCTTACCCCCTTACCCCGTATGGCCCTGGCATCCATTGTCCTAGATTCACCTTTATTGGGCGCACCCCTTATTATATCCTTACGCCTTTTTGACATGAACTCGATATAATCATGATATGTTGATATTGTAATGATAATATATCACAACATAATTTTGTGACAACTCATGATAGTGGTCCGTCGTGGCGCGCTTCTAACAAGTAACAAGTAACAAGTACAAGTAACATGACATGATGGTGACCCATTGTGGTGCACTCCTGACAAGTAATCCAGACATGAACTCATGAACACCGTTGCGACGGTTATCTTGACCTGCTAAGTAATCTTGACATATAACCTTGAACACCGTTGCGACGGTTATCTTGACATGCTAAGTAAATTTTTATCTTGACACCGTGGGTGATTGTATTGAATGTGCTTGTATAAGCAACCAGTCTTGTCTCGCATCATATCTAGGACTTGTATCCCTGGTTACCACGGTCAGGGATTCACACTGAATCTGACTAGGTTAATGACTAGATTGATCAAGTAGTTCATATAGAGAGGTATTTCGGCTACAAGCAATTCCGTTATCTGGGTGCCTTCTCTGATGGACTTGTTGTCTGCCGACGAGTAGGGCACATTTCCAGCTCACTGTCATGTGGGGCACTTCATGAAACGATTACTATGCACACTATCATGTATTGCACTCAAGTCACCTAACAAGTCATGATAACTCTTAGCATGAACCTTGCGTCTGGATAACCTGGATAGTCTGCAGGGCTTGTGGCCGTAGGGATATCTTATTGCATCTTGCTAGTAATTAGGCTTGTGATAACCCTAGTTAGTTTAAATATCAAGCCGTACTCTTGCTTGGCCGTGAATGTTGGATGGAGTCCTATCTTGTATAGTCTTGTCTAGATCCAGTGCATGGCTATCTCAGGACATGCTTGTGTATGCTTTACTTGTCGATAATTGGTTAGAGACTAAGTTCTGTTCAGGCGAAGGGTTATAACCCCGGTCCTTGTTTGGTTTACGGGTTAACTTGGTTACCAAAATATTTTCTTAGTTATCTTATCGTTTATCACCCTACTTTCATGCCTCCAGTTTTCTTGTTATTATTATGTTTTGTGTTCTAACTTGCTGGTTTTAGTTCTTAAGTGAAGTCTTCTTTGTGGCACTTGTTCTTTCTGGGGTCTGATCCAGCTGGTTTTGTATGGCCATATTTCGGAGCAGCTCCCAAGGATCTTCCGGTCTTCCTGCCAGATGGTGACCACTAGAAGGAACCCTGAAAACGAGTAGGTTTTATTTTGCTCTTCCACTCTATTGTAAAATTATTCTTTTGAGGCGTTTAGCCGCCGAGCAAGTGTTAGCTCGTGTTGAATTTACATTTATGTCTGCCTATTGGCTGTAACATGATTGACACATCCTAGGGTTGATCATGTATGACTTAAACTCTTGCTAGTCTTCGTATTTTGTATGACTAGCTTCATGATCATATGAATATGTAATGTTTGGGACGCCTTACCTTGTATGTCTGATGATCTACCATCTTGTTACATTTACTTGCTTGCTTGAGATTGAGACATTAGGCTTATTCTTGACCCTAAGAGACTAATGGTTTGTAGTAAACCCTCATGCATCTAGACAGCCGTGACCGTATTACGAGGTGGAATTCACTTCAATGTACGTAGTTGGCTGTGTCTGTCCCTGCTCTCCAGTATTCTGGTTCTGGGACGTGACAATGCTTTTCCAAACTTTATATGCTCAGTTGGAAGAAAATAAGAAAATAAAAAAGATTCAATTATGCTATTTAGCTCCCAATTTTTTTGGGTGATGACATCTTCCATTATGTGGTATATGACATGGTAGCTGACATGTCATATTTTAACCAAAAAATTAATTATCCAAATTTTTTTATTGTTAATGTTAATATTAATGCTAATTTTAATTAATGTTAATATTAATTTTAATGTTAATGTTAATTAATGTTAATGTTAATATTAATATTTATGTTAATATTAATTTTAATTTTAATGTTAATTAATATTAATGTTAATATTAATATTTATGTTAATATTAATATTAATTTTAATGTTAATGTTAATTAATGTTAATATTAATAAATATGTTAATTTGATATTAATATTAATTTAATGTTAATGTTAATGTTAATTTTAATTTTAATTTAATATTAATATTAATTTTAATGTTAATGTTAAATTTAATATTAATTTTAATATTAATGTTTAGTTAATTTGATTTTAATTTAATATTTAATATTATTTTGCTATGTCAACTGTTCATCAGCCATGCCACATAATGGAAGAGTGTCACACAAATTTTGTGGCAGCAAAAAAACATTTTTGAAAAAAAATTTAAGTTTTGGAGGAAAGCGAGGGGGTTTAGGTGGGACCCACCACCGCCCATCAATCAACCTTCTTATTATCTATCCAAACCAACACACCTCTCTCCCATCTCATCCAATCCAGCCCCTCTCTCTCCCTCCCTCCCTCTGTGTGAGAGAGTTAAACTCCCTTTGACCTAACCCTAACCCACCCCCGCCCCCCTCCCCAGCTCTCTTCTCTTCTTCATCATCTCTCTGATATCTTCAAATAGTAGTGAACAAGTATATTGGGAATTAATATGGTTTGATGAGAAAAAGGAAGAGCTAGCTAGCAAACTTGTTCTCTTTTCTTTTTGCAGCTGCAGCAGCTATAGCTTGAGCTGGTGGTGGCGCCCAAAAGCAAGAGAGAAAAAAGGAGGGGTAGACAGCAGTCCTCCCTTTTGCTATAGCTCTTTCCAACTTTTTCACTAATCTATTCTCCAACTCCACCTTCTTCCTTTCCTTTCCTTGCTCAATTAGTTAGAAGCGCTTTCTTTTTTCTTTTCTCTTCCTCTCCTCTCCTCTCCTCTCCTTACTTCTGCTGCCAGTACTGTTCCATTTCCTAGGTCTACTCGTTGAGAGTTGTGTAATATTATTATTGTATGGGAAGAAGAAGCTGCAGTTAGAATGGATCCAGTAGCAGCATCATCACATGGTCATCATCTCCCCCCTCCCTTCCTCACCAGAGACTTCCATCACCACCTCCAGCAGCAGCAACACCTTCTCCATCAACAGCAGCAGCAGCAGCAGCTTCTCCATCAACAGCAACAGCAGCAGCAGCAGCAGCAGCAGGTGAAATCCGAAGACGAGAACAGCGGCACCAGCGGCCTCAACCGCGGCAAGAAGCGCGAGCTCGACGACGCCGACAACGACAACAACAACAACGGGGGAAGCAACAACAACAGCGGCGGGGACGGGAAGGAGCTCGTCCCCATGCCGCAGAACTCGGGAGGGGGGCGAGATGTCCCGCAGGCCGCGCGGCCGCCCCGCGGGCTCCAAGAACAAGCCCAAGCCGCCCATCATCATCACCCGCGACAGCGCCAACGCGCTCCGGTCCCACGTGATGGAGGTCGCCGGCGGCTGCGACATCGCCGAGAGCGTCGCTACCTTCGCGCGCCGCCGCCAGCGCGGGTGTGCATCCTCAGCGGCACCGGCACCGTCACCAACGTCACCCTCCGCCAGCCGGCGTCCCCCGGGGCGGTCGTCAGCCTCCACGGCCGGTTCGAGATCCTCTCCCTCGCCGGCTCCTTCCTGCCCCCGCCCGCCCCGCCGGCGGCGACGGGTCTGACCATCTATCTGGCGGGCGGTCAGGGGCAGGTGGTCGGGGGGAGCGTGGTCGGCGCGCTCATCGCGTCGGGCCCGGTGGTTATAATGGCGGCATCGTTCGGCAACGCAGCGTACGAGAGGCTGCCGCTCGGCGAGGAGGATCAGGCCCCACCGGGGCAGCAGCAGGGGCAATTGGGGTCGCCACCCGGAATGATGGGCAGTCGTCGCCGCCACCGCAGCAGCAGCAGCTACTGCCGGATCCCAACGGACAGCTCTTCCACGGCCTTCCTCCTAATCTGCTCAACAACGTGCAGCTACCGCCGGACGCTTACGGCTGGGCGACGGGAGGAGCCCGCGGCGGCGGCGGCGGACCGCCTTTTTGAGCGCAATTACAGTACTCGTGTGATCATATTGGGGGAACGATTCAGGCTCTAATTTCTCTCTCTTCTTCTTTCTCATTTTTCATCATCTTCAATTAGTATTTCTTTTCCATTTTGTTTGTTTTTTCCTTCCCTTTGTGGCTAATTTACTTCTTTTGTGGGTTGAAAGAGAAGCTTGTACAAATCTATGAGTTCTTGGGTTCCGTTTGATAGATGAAGCTTCTTGAAATATTTAGATGAAGATCCAAACTTATAATTAAGCAAGCTCTATGTTATATTGAGGAAGAAGAGAATTGAAGAAACATGCATTCTTTCTTTCACTTTCACGTATTGCTATTTCTTACTTCAACTTTATGCTTAGTTACTGACTTACTGGTTTCTCTGGTTCATTGCATCTGCTGCTGCTGCTGCGTCATGTGTGTCATGTCTGTGTCTTATCTCTGCGTTGTCTACAGTATCCACCACCAAACCATATGTAGTAATGAAGACGGGGGAGCTCTGACTCTCTGAGGGTTTCCATATGTGGCTCGATTTCACGGTCCTTTCTTGGAAGCAAAGTACTAGTGTTGTTCTTCAAGTGGTAAAGTACACAGCGCCCGCCCCCCCCCCCACTGTAAAAGCTTAAGCAACAACAGCTCGATCGTGCCCGGCCATGACATGCTGGTGTGGTGTCCTGCTGCAGGCAGACTCATCATCACGCCCACGTACTTGCTCCATTTTTTTTCTGGCAGCAGACAGTAGTACTAGTACCAGCATCATCACTCTCCCCAACTCTCTCCCTCCAGGCTGGCATTTTCAACCAACACCGATTGTTATTTTGCCATCATTTGTTCATACCATAAATGATTAGCACACATGGTTTTTTTACTGCATATATGCTTTATAGTCTATTCCTGTGTGATGACGATGATGAGGTGCTGGCGAGTATGCACAGTTGCAGTGGAATCCTACATGTGCATTTTTTCTAGAGAGAGAGAGAGAGACAGCGCTCCTGCAGGTCGAACAGGCTAACAGTTAACACGGACATGGACAGATGAGCTTTAAAGTTTTCTTTGCTGTTGTGCAGTTCTCAGGGATAAGGAAGCAGCAGCTACAGCAGCTGGAACTATTCAGACACAGTACAGAGCCGAGAGCTAGTAAACATTGTGCAGGCAAGTAAATATTCTTTTTCACAGTTCTCGTAAATTATATGTTTATTAATCTATTTCCATCTAGCTTAATTCTTGGTCTTCTTCGTTGACCCAGCTCCCATTTTGTTTTGGGTCAGTAATCCCAAATTAGGTTGCTGTAGTTACTTAGTTCCGGAATATATTTTTTTATTACAACCCACACATATATAGGAGTGAGAAATGTTTTTATTCGGTTCAAACTTAATCGAATATATAAAAATCGAAATAACCATAAATCGTATTTCTCAAAACCGAAAATCTAACCTTTTTATAGAAACCTTCGATTTTCGGTCGATTCGATTTTATGGACCAATGGGCCAGGACCACATTTTAACAAATGAACCAATTTAAATAACAAAGTCAAAAAAAAAAAAGTTGAATGTTACATTTATAAATTATTACAATTGCAGAGAGTGAAAAAATATTAGTATATATAGATTGATGGTAGAAAAAGAGAGCGTTCAAAAAGACGACGACAAGTGCCTACGGAGAATAGGGTTAGCAAAAATTAGCATATATAAATTGAGAGTAATTTGGTAAATTATTAATCTAAATCGGTTTATGGTCCGGCTCAGTTACTCAAACCGATATTTTAAATATTTAAATCTCCAAACCGAAAAACGAACCGATTGTCATATTTTGGTTCGATTTCCAACCGTTATATGCTCACCCCTATCCACACATAGCTAGACGTCCTTATGGTTGGAAGGCTCAAACTCGGACCTGCAGGTGACCCTGTCTGGTATCCACGTTATTTTTTTTTTTACATGAACTACAAGTACTAAACACTTAGGTCCGGAAATCAAGAACCTGAATAATGTTGTTATACATGTAACTGTGTGCTTTCGCAGGTTACTGTATAAATCACTTCATGCAGTGATATATACCATGTTACAAACATTTTATGGAAACCAATTATACCTGTTTCCACTGCACCACAACTGATCGAGACGTTAATTTGACACATTGTGTTTTACGGACGAAGAGTTGACATTTAGCAGAGGTATAATTTTATGTTAAGTTCTTTTAAATTTGCATCTAGATTTAATTGAACCTAGATATATGACTCTAATACTGTCCGAGTACAAGCTAGGGGGGCGGCTTTGACATTTTCTATGCCCGGGACTTAGAAAGTCACAAATTTCAGGTCAAAATAATTAAAATAATCGAATGTCAGTGTGAAACCATGTGTTCAATAATTTGAAAGAACTACAATTCAATGTTTTACAACTCGGATGGGTAATTGAACCGATTTTTTTGGGTACAGGTCAAACCAGAATTCAATCAGAATTCAAATAGACTTGGTTTAGTTTTGTTCAAATAGATAACATATTCGTATTTATTTCTTGGTTTGGTTTAGTTCTTAGCGTGCATGTTTGATTTGGTTTAATTTTACAACTATAAGGTCTCTCAAAATCAAACCAAAAACCAAATGGTCCAAATATCACGCGATAAATATTTTTATTTTTTTCAAAAAAAAATCAAAGTTTGCCGGTTCATATGTGAATTGATTCGGCCGATTCATTGGTTAAATCTGGTTCTAAAAATACCGACGGTTCTTTAAAAAATTTCAGTTCAAGTTAGATTGGACCCTTTTTTTTTTGGCAAAATCGGTCGGACCGTCGGTCGGTCTGGTTCTGACAACATTGCTTCAATGTTGGGAAGTATTTAACTTATTATGATATAAAAGTTATCACATTCTTTTTAACTCGGATTATCTGCAGTACTAATCTATTATGATATAATAGCCAGGTCAATTTTTTTTTTTTTTAAATTGATCTTAATTTTCCACAAACATTTTCCAAGAGAACATATACACCACTATAATTAAATAAAGTATAAAGTATTTTACTAAAACCTGACCTCATCCAGACCATCTTCGTTGCACATCATCAGTCAATGATTATCAATTTCATGGTATTCCGTATCTAATACGTTCATGTCCGATACGTCGATACTTCACTAAATGTGGATCAGACATGCATTGCTTTTGTATTCTAGATAACTCTAAATGTAGCTATATGTTTACGCATTCATTTACTGTGGTATCGGCTTTCGTGCGTCCAAGTAGGACTTGGATGAGATCGACGATAAACTTTGATAGGGTCCGATACGAACTTAAAATGATAGACTACCCAATCGTTGTGATGAAATATTATGATGTCCCGTATGATTCTTGACACTTATGTAAGCCTATGACACGAATATATGCGATATTCATGATTAGGAAACGCACACCTGTATTCGAGCTATATCTGATATGAGTGAGTCGTGCATTAGTTAGTTCGCACGAACTGTTTGAGTTAGGAGTTGAGTTATTATTTTTTGAAATCACACGCACACACACATAATTGGGGGGCTCGAACCTTGCCGGCCCCTCCGGATGTCCGCTCTAATACCACTAGACTAGAGAGCTCGGACAAGTTGAGTTATTATTATTATTATAGATTCGTTTTGCGTAGCATTTGCTTGAGGTGAGTCATGGACTCACTGAGAGATACAATTGGACATAAAGGATGGTTACTAAACGTGTGCGCTACTTTTGCACTTTCTCTTTAACCCGTAGACTCCGAGGGAGTTGCGGGTATGATGATCCCTTCATGTATCTGGCCTCTGGCTTTCGATGAACGATATACACGTATTTTAGATGATGATTCCCACTATATGATCAGATACATATTCAGCCAAACAACCCATACGTACGAATGTAGTCCTCACATTGCATATGGTCATTAGCATAGATGTGTATGTACTTTAAAAAAAAATATTTATTTAGTTCGTTATGCATGTTTCTATGTATCTTATTACGTCCCTCAGATGACCTAGTATGCTTCTAGGTTAAGTGAGCATGATCATGCAGAGCTTACCCTTCAAGATGATTGATGATTTTATCTTCTTCGATCCATGTATTGTTTGTATGCAATACCTTTCGTTGTTGTATTCATTCTATTACTATTTTGCTGATACAACCTAGTATTTGCAATTCATGTTTTACTTCTTGGACTTGTCGAACATGTGTATTTTTTTGTTGCCACTTAAGACATTATGTCCAATCTTTATATTTGTATTTTGTGGATTGAGATTAGTGTTGCTAGATCACAGTTTTGGATAACTAGATTTCTCTTCCTTGGACAATTAATATATACGTATCGAGTTTAACTGGAGTTCGCTTGATATGTAGCTGTAATGTCCAGATCCGTGCGGTGCATTGGACTTGTTTGTTGGCTCGAAGGGCTAGTTGGATTGGATTCATACGTATGAATCATTTTAGAGATTTGTATGATCGGGACGAACGACAATTTGTCAAATGGTGGGTGGCTTGATATATCATTCTCTCCTTTATCTTCACATTTCTACATTATCACATGATGTCCTAGTACTTGGTATTTTGGGATTAGGGCATGACTTCATGGATTGGTTTCTATTGAAAAAAGTTAAAAATACAGTGAACCGTGTATGGGAGAATGAACTCAATCTAATAGTTTATTACCATACATTTTTATTGTTGTTTTTTATGGATTTTTGTTGTTGTTTTTGTTGGACATTTCGGTTGTTCAGTTTTGATAAATATGTTTTTGTTGTTGTGTTTTGATAATGATTTTATTATTTGCTTTCATCGATTTCTTTATTCATTTTAATATATGCTGAGATAAAGAGAAAAAGAAAGATATGAGTAATCCAATGTTGGTGCCATTGTAGGAGGACGTGTAACGAAAGTTTGCTCTTCGTGAAATAGTTCTCCTTCTCTCGACCATCCTCTATGTTGGGCGGTCTTAATTCTTCTTGCCTTTATTTTCATGCCATAATAAAAGAACCATCTCCTTCTTTCCTTGCAACGTCCTTATGAACGGTGATGCCCTAGTAATAAAGGATCAAAGAAGCCACTTGTGTTGTTATTGCTATTGATTGAAAAATTGGAACTGTAAATTGTTAGTGCATCTATACAGAGAATGATATAGTAGATTCTTAAGCATGTAATTTGTCACCCTCATTTTTTCCAGTTAGGAGTAAAATGGTAATTTTCCATTTTATAATATTTTTGGGAATTTTATTTCATGAATATTATTTAATTATTATAGGAGTCGGGTTCGAATTTTATCGCATTCCGAGTTAATTCGGGACCCCGGTGAATTTCGACTTGAGCTGTAATTAGCATGTTAGCTAACCATGGTCCACCACACTAAACTTTAGGGTTTAAGAGTTTGGACTAGTCCCCCATGAGTAATTTAGTTTAATTATGATTTTTATTTATTTTTAGCAACTTCCTAAACCTATTTTGGAATTTATTTGCATTAGGCTTAGGGAGGGGCAAACTTGTAATTACAAGTGCCCCTCACCCAAACCCATGCCATGCTTGGCCGGCCACCTATATCCCCCTCTCTCCTTCCTTCTCCACCAAGCAACACTCTCTCTCATCAGCTCGCACTGGCAGCCGTGGAGAGAGTGGCACCGGGTACGGTGCAGGGCCCTACTGGCCAGCAGCCGTACCAGCAGCAGTCCATGCCAGGGACAGTATTAGAATTTAGGAAGATGAGCTCCAGGGACTTCACGGGCACGAAGGGCATCCTTTATGCAGACGACTGGCTAGAGGATGTACAGCGGAGCATGGAGCTGGCAGAGCTTCCTAGAGCACTTTGGGTTTTGGCCGCAGCCAGCCGATCCTTCGATATTGCGCTGACATGGTACCGCACGGATCCTCGTGCGTCGGTGAGAGGGCTGACTTGGGAGAACTTTCGGAGGCTCTTCAAGGAGAAGTTCTTCCCGGACGTGGCTCTTACAGCATTGGAGGGCCAGTTCGTGGGTCTAGTGCAGGAGAACTCGTCGGTGGACGAGTATGCAGCTGAGTTCTTCCGCCTTAGCAGGTTTGCTTCCGACATGATCCAGGATGAGGGGCAGAAGGCTCGTAAGTTCCGCAGGGGACTTATTCATGCAGTGCACACCCGCACCTCGGGTCGCCGTGACGCGACGTTCGATCAGATATTGATGGACGCGCAGATTGCAGAGGAGGATTTCGGCCTCAAGCCGAAGAGGAGCGGTGATACCATAGGGGCGAGTTCCAGTGCGGGACCGGCCAAGCGCCCCCACATTCAGCAGCAGCAGCAGAGGCCGTTTCAGCAGCAGCCTCTGTTGCAGATTCAGCAGGCACCAGCGCGTGCCCAGCAGCACCAGGGACAGGGCCAAAGGCAGGCCATCCAGTGTGCCTTCTGCAAGAAGATGGGGCACACCCGAGAGGATTGTAGGATGAAGCAGGGAGTTTGTTTATTCTGTGGAGCTCCAGACCACCAGGTGAAGAACTGTGCTGCCCGTGCAGCCAGACAGGCAGGCCAGGACGGAGTGTAGCAGGCTAGAGGAGGCCAGCAGGGGCGAGCTTTCGCCATGACAGTTGAGCCCACTCAGGCAGTAGCAGAGCAGATAGCAGGTTCCAATCTTTCGATCTCCTTTCCGCGTTTGCCTTCTTATGAACTGTCTTGAAATTCGATTCCATCTGTTCCTTGATCGTTTGATAAATTTTGTCCTTGTGATGTGATATTCTTCTGAGATAAGTCGTATGGGCTAGGTCGCCTCGATTATGAGATTTTAGAATCCTCTAGGGTCATGCTAGCTGGCAGAGTGAGGACATATAGTCGGATTACGGACGTATTTCCGGGTGTGGAAATTTAAGATTTTCGCTGCCAAGCTAGCGGCAATGCAAAAATTTTAAATACCATAATTCTAGAGGTATGTACCTTAGTCGAGGACTCTGTGATTATCGTAGCCTTGCTCACTGGCATGACGGAGATTCTGAGTATCATGATGATTGGACAGATGCATACGATTATCGAACTGCATGATTTTTCTGTGTTTGTTTTGTTTTAATTTTTGGAGGATGAATTCTTTTAAGGTGGATAGACTTATAGCACCCAGTTTCTATTTGAGAGTAATTTTAAATTTTATCATATTAGTTATTTAATTCATGCTTTAATTTTTGAGATTTTAAATCATTTTAAATTTTAAGCCATGACTTGTGATTTTGATAATTTACTATTGTTTGGTTTTAATTTCGAGGACGAAATTTTTTAAGGTGGATAGACTTGTCACCCTCACTTTTTCCAGTTAGGGTAAAATGGTAATTTTCTATTTTATAATATTTTTGGGAATTTTATTTCATGAATATTATTATTTAATTATTATAGGAGTCGGGTTCGAATTTCATCGCATTCCGAGTTAATTCGGGACCCCGGTGAATTTTGACTTGAGCTGTAATTAGCATGTTAGCTAACCATGGCCCACCACACTAAACTTTAGGGTTTAAGAGTTTAGACTAGTCCCCCATGAGTAATTTTGTTTAATTATGATTTTTATTTATTTTAGCAACTTCCTAAACCTATTTTGGAATTTATTTGCATTAGGCTTAGGGAGGGGCAAACTTGTAATTACAAGTGCCCCTCACCCACACCCATGCCATGCTTGGCCGGCCACCTATAGCCCCCTCTCTCCTTCCTTCTCCACCAAGCAACACACTCTCTCTCTCTTTCAATTTCATTTCTTTCCAAGCCTTCTTCTTCCTCCAACCAACTAATCTAGGTATGCATTAATCTCTTCATTTAATTCTCTTTTGCATTTAGTTCATTCACCATAAATGGAGAGGAGAAGATTCTCTACCATTTGCCCACAAATTTGTAGGTTTTCCCTAGAAAAATAGGTTAAGAATTTATTAGGGTTTAATCATTTTGAGAGTGGTATATATATATATATATATATATATATATATATATATATATATATATATATATATATTATATATATATATATACACACACACACACACACACACACACACATATATATATATATATTATATATTATATATATATATATATATATATATATATATATATAATATATAATATATATATATATACATGTGTTTTATTGTGTGAGTGTGTGTATATATTTGATATGAAATTTGTGTCATGAGGATGAGTGGTGAGGATGTGTGTGTGTTTGTGTTATGTGAGGATGTGTGTGTGTGTTTATATATATATATATATATTATATATATAATATATATATATATATAGTTTATGAGAGTGTTTATTATATATAGATATGAGTGTATTTATATATATATATATATATATATATATATATATATATATATATATATCTATATTATATATATATCTATATATATATATATATGGATGTATATATATATGGATGTGTGTGTGTTATATATATTTAGAGGGATAGATAGATATCTAGATAGATATATAGATAGATATCTAGTTATATATATATATATATATCTATATATATATATATATAATAATATATATATATAAAATATATATAATATATATATTATATATATATATATATATATATATATATATATCTAAGTATATATTAGGAGAAGTAGAAGGAGATGAAGAAGAATAAGAACAGCAGCCACAGCAGCAGTGCTGCAGTAGCAGCAGCAGCAGCAGCAACCTGGCTGCTCAGGTCTGAAACCCCCCCTTTTTTGGTGATAGTTCACCTATTAACCCCCCCCCCCCCCCTTTATATATATATATATATATATATATATATATATATATATATATATATATATATATATATATATATATATATATATATATATATATGTATTATAATGGTTAGAATCGTAGAGAAGAGTAGAAGAAGATTTTGGAATGAGAAGTTAGAAAAGAATTAGAGGTTAGGAGGAAAGATTGGAAGAAGTTAAAAGAATAGGAAAGGGCTAGAATAGAAATAGGGGAAAACCGAGTTAGAGGGCGAAACGGAGCTCGGAGTATCGTATTGAGTTGAAACTTGGCGTGGGGCAAGAATACGTGATTTAGATTTTGCGGTAGGCTTCCGGTGGAAATCGGGGTTGTAGGCGCCGTATCGCGCCGTACCATTCTGTATCTTGAAATATTCAAGATACCGGCAATGGGCCGTAACATGGACTAGATGTCCATTTTACTTAGGTATCTTGGTACGTAATATGTATAGGCTAGTACCTTACTACCCTAGGGAGCTCGGGTCAAAATACCAAGCGTAGGTAGGCTAACTTGATAGTTGCCGAGCTAGAATTTTACCCTTTTTAAGGGTAAAATAGGATATTGGCCTACGGCCAAGATATGAGTTTTGAAGTCCAAGATGGACTTGGATATGGGTTATAGAGGTTGGTAATAGTTAGACATAGTCGCCTAGACCTAGTCTTGACCCCGGTTGACCACGGTTGACTTTTTGGACCAAAAGTCAACTATGGGTCAACGCTTTACCCAAATTAGTTCCAATTTCCATTAGACTTGTGTAGTTGACCAAAAGTCAACTATTAGTCACCATTGACCTAGGGTTGACCTAGAGTTGACTAAAGTTGACCAGGGTTGACCAGTTTTCCAAAGTCAACTGTAGGCCAACTCTTGACCCCGTTTGACTTTCTTCGACTTGTTTTGACCCGTGATGCCTGGTATGACCTAGGATTGGCTTGGTTTGGCTTAGATTGACTTGATATAACTTGATTTGACCTAGATTAACTTGACAGGACTTAGTGTGACTCAGTGAGACCTAGTTTGACCTAGATTGCATATCATTCATTGTAAATCATTCCTAAAGGGGGCAGCCAAGCGGCCGGAGGCAGCGCGAGCCCGGCCGAGGGGCGGGCGGCCACCTCAAGGGCAGCCAAGCGCTCCGGTGACGCCGCGGGGAGGGGGCGGGGGGGGAGAGGCACCGCGAAGGGCGGCGGGAGGAGGGCGCTCCGGATCGGGGGAAGGGGAAGGCTGGACGGCCAGTGGGGCGCGGAGCGCGAGCCGGGCGGAGGCCCAAGGATGGAGGGGGCCGGGGATCCAGGGGGAACGCTCGAGGGAGGACGCGACGTCGCCGGGACCGCCGGGACGGTGCCAGCGGCGAGGGCGGCCGCAAGAGGGCTGGCGGCGGCGAGGAGCCCGCAAGGGCCGAGGGGGCGGCGCCTGCGCGCAATGGCCGCCGGAGAGGCGAAGAGGGGGTTGGGGGCACCACGGCCAACCGGCCGGATCACCGGGAAGGTCGGCCCCGCCCACCACCCGAGGAAGAAGAACGGGAGGGGTGGGGGGGGAAGCCTAGGCCGGCTGCTGCTCTCCCCCTATTTTTATATATATAAATATATATATATATATATATATATATATATATATATATATATATATAGATATCTATATATATATATATTATATTTATTTAAATTAAATAAAATTTGCCTATATCTAATAATAAATTATTATTTGATATCATAAAAAATATAATATGGAGAATAATAATATATATACAAGGATTCAAGAAGACGGAGGGTCTATATGCAGAATAGCATTCATTTCTTAATCTTGCTAACTCAGTTATCGACTTCAATCCATTCCGTAAATCCATGCCCAACTGGCCATCTAACTTGTGGGTTTACTCCAACTCGCCAAATCTTTTGAGGAGTTATTCCTTGATATGCAATTTTCTACAACTCATCATTTCACACACAATTTTTACAAAAAGTTTCTCCTTATATGAAAATTTATGTTAGTTTAATGGAACAGTTGAAATGGTTTGGGACCAATGGGTCGTCAATCATGATAACCCTGATGGAAAATGTGAGATTGCCAGCATAAACTCGAGGAAAGATATGTATAAGTTGATATTTTATTGTATTATTTTTAGTTTTATATTACCATGCATATATGATTTGTAGTTAGAGCATACACATTTGGATGATCATGAACAACTTTTGCATAATGTTTGGCTTTTCTCGAACGTATCCGGGGCACCGGGACTGTCACGCCCCGTACCGAAATACGGGGACGGACGTCGGCCAGCTACACCGAATAAGGTACGAATACGTCATACGGCGATTACGGCTGTCAATTTTACTGGGTATCCTAGCATGCAATCAATCTATGGCCTAAATCCGATCTCATAGGCAATAACAATAAATAATAAGTAAGCGAGAATCATATGGAAAGCAGGAAATACTCATATGATAATCATAAAATCTATAGTACAGGATACTAATGTAGATGAGTATCCTTCCCACAGTTCCTAGCATGGTCTAAAACTGATATACATTCTCCAAGTCAAGTCTGAAAGATCCATAAGGTCGGTCACTGGAATCTGGGACAATCCAGGTTAGTCAGGCCAACCGCAGCAAGTACCGGAAAGGGAGGCTCAAGGATGGGCAAAGAAATGCCAGCAGGATAAAAATATATGACAGAAAAAGCATATATGAACAGTAAATGAGGGTAAGAATCATGCGGTACCAACACACGATAATAATCCACAACTAATGTAGCTAAAATAACCACAATCATCACAATCTCTCTAACATCCAATAATACCTGCATGGCCAACTGGAACTTGATATCAGCCAGCCTTACAATCAACAAGCCAACGATTTAGGAGAATAAGCGGCCACTGAAATGCCTACAGCTTTCTATGTGGAGGTTGGGTTACCCCAACAATGCAAAAGATAGGAATTCTCATATCGTGCCGATCGAGCAAGCTAGCGGACCAATATATCAAGACTAAATAATCACCGGTCCCTCGTAAGGCCACCGTGCGAGCAAGACAAGCATGTAGTACATAGTAAGTAAAGTAGTCGGATAATGCCATCCGATAATGCGGACAATAACAATATCCGTAGCAGCCAGCTTGGCACTCCCCGACTAATGTCTGGACAAGCAGCAAGTACTGCACGATCTCGGGATTTTGTTCCCTCCCAATACTTATACCAGTTTAAGATACCTAGATTATCCCTACAGTTATCCGGAATCATATGTCGTGGTCACTGATCATCCTCCTAGATGTCGTACCTCAGAATAGAATGCTAACTAAGAATCAACTTCGGCACCTATAGTCCCAGTTGTGATTCATTCTTGGTGTTATACAACAAGCAAGCAATCAATCCTGACCACGCTAAGACTACAGGCCAACTATCAAGGTACCCGTGCAGGTAATTATCATATAGCTAGAATCAAGATTGGACCGCAGTGCAATATAATCAAGATGGCACCTCAAAGTACCAGTAGACAGGTAGCACCTCAAAGTGTCAGTAGAATCGGGCCAGTACCACAAAGGGTAATCTGAAATCACAGTACGGATACACGTGGTCATGTCAGGAACAAGGACAATAAATCAATCACATGAAGTCATCTGCCCACATCGTGGCATGGATATCAGATCAGGTACATGGTCAAAATCTCTACTAGAATAGCATCTCAAGTATACATGGGAGCCTACAGCTCTAATCATCAAGTTGGTCCATCCACCGAATCAATCTGTCAGGAGTCTCCCATCTACGATGGAATAAATATCATGCCAAGAAGGACGAT